>JAAGKR010000087.1:0-103678 GCA_011419295.1 Clarias macrocephalus
AGATCTCGTCGCATGGATGCCCCGTGTGGTCTGCCTGGATTTGTATGGTGGCTGGGGATGGTTTCCATTAAGACTGTCCTATCATCGATTGATGCTCTGGGGACCTGTGACTTCAGTTGTTCGATAGCTCAGGACTGGAATCTCCTACAGTCTACCTGAGCCTCCAGGAACAAACTGGACTCCTTTTAATTTTAACACATCTCCTGTTACACTGAACTTCCAGTACACATTATTAAGTTGATCAATCCCTGCTATCCGTTATCACCCAGATGAGGATGGGTTCCCTGTTGAGTCTGGTTCCTCTCAAGGTTTCTTCCTATTACCGTCCCAGGGAGTTTTTCCTTGCCACCGTCGCCCTCGGCTTGCTCATCAGGGACAATCTTATCATTTTGATTCATACACATTGCATACAGACTTACTTCTTTTTATTGTGTAAAGCTGCTTTGCGACAATGTCAATTGTTAAAAGCGCTATATAAATAAAATTGACTTGACTTGACTTGACATTCACTATGATCCTGAACCAGATAAAGCAAACCTCTCAAGACATTTCAAGAAATTCAGTTAACAGTACTCACAATATTTTTTTTCTCCGTTTTTTTTTAAACAGTTATATTTCACCAGAAAATGTGAACTAATCAGACAAACTAACTTTAGTAAAACGCAACAGTGACTGTTGACCTGCTTACATTTATAGATCACATAAATATTAATCAGATGAGTAAACAGGATCAGACCCAATATCTGATCATTGTTTGACTGCATGAAAATGTAAGTCACATTAGTAATTGTAGCAGACACGTAATAATTAAACGTGCTTAACATTTAGACGATTTAACATTGCCAGTATAATCACTTTTGCGAAACAAATACCAAATATACTAAACATTTTCAACAGGTATAATATATGTACAAAGCAACATGTTGTGAAATACATGACATTTTGTAAGTAATGATAAAATAACTGCCTCTATTATGGAGGATGAATGAGTGGTTGACGTATAAGGTGTAACATCATGTTGTCTAGTAGATAGTTGGAGTGAAGTTCATGTGTAAAAATAGAGTATACTCTAAATAACACTAGAGTTCCGGTACATGGTAAAAACCTGCAGAAATACATTATTATTCAGTAAACTGCAAAGGACTTAAGGACTTAACAGCAAGCACATTTATGTTGTGTGGATGTGAGTGTTGTAGCTCAGTTAGATGTGAAACTGATTTGCTGGTGTTTCATGTTGAGACGAAACTTCAACAGAGGAGCAGTGGGACTTTAAGGTGTCTTGGTCAGGACCAGAAATTCATCACGGGTCTTCGGATCTTCTCTGAACACTCCCAGCATTGTACTAGTTACGGTACGACTGTTCATCTTCTGCACGCCACGCATGACCATGCACATGTGACTGCAACAAAACATGAAACTTTTCAGTTTCAAAGGACAAAGTATGATAGCATGCTAATAACGTGTTAGTAGAGTTAAGTTGTACAGTGGAACCTTGGATTACGAGCATAATTCGTTCCGGAAGCGGGCTCATATTCCAAAAACACTTGTAAACCAAATAGAATTTTTTCATAAGAAATAATGAAAACTCAAATGATTCGTTCTACAGCCTAAAACAATAAATACATAAAAAATAATTAATACAATATATGAAGTAGAAATAAAACAAATTAACCTGCACTTAGCATAGCCCCTCGCCTCGTCTTAAACAGTAAAACACCTCCTCCCTCCCCACACCTCGCTTTTTAAGTTTCACAACTAACATACACAATGCAAACACTGTTTTAACGGGGGAAAAAAAAGAAATCTCTAATGATACTCGCGTGAGCGCATACTAACAGAATCACTGCTGTAAATTAAAAAATAACAAATGAACCAGCACCTTACCTTTGAAAAAAATCGCGACAGAGCTGAGTTTACTGTGTAAAGAAAGCGCGTATGTGTGTGTGTGTGTGTGTGTGTGTGTGTGTGTGTCGGTGTCAAATTACGCGCAAGCACACACATAAAGTACACATGAGTAAAGTATGTGTGTGTGGGGCACAGTGTAAAATTACGCGCGCACACACATAGAGAAGAGAGAGAAAAATCATTGGCTCAGTTGTGATCACTTGCCACTCAGTGTCAAAATAAGAGTCGCATGCGTGATACATGATACTCGGCACTCGTAAACTAATACTTGCTCTGTTTCTGATTAAAAATGTATTAAAAATCTTTGCTCGGTTTGCGTAACACTCGTAAAACATGTTACTCGCAATCCGAGGTTCCACTGTATATATTTGTATATATAATTTGTTTGCTTGAATAGATGGACAGTCATGTAAAAAATTATTGCCTACTCTTTTAATTCTGTTTTTTTTTTCATAATTGGTCTTAGTATTAAGCAAATACAACCACAGACAAACAACAGATAACTTTTTTCCACCATGCCATTAGATTCCCCTTTAGCAGAAATAACTTGAAATAACTGTTTCCAGTATACCTTATTAGTCTCTCACATCGGTTTTGGTCCATTCTTTGCAACATTTCTTCAGTTCATTGAGATTTTTGGCTTCGCTTAGGCACAGCTCTGTTAAAGTCCCGCATTTCAATTGCGTTGAGGTCTGGACTTTGACTAGGCCATTTCAAGTAGTCTGATGTAGATTTACTGGGCTGCTTCTGATCGTTGTCCTGTTGGATGACCCACTTTTGACAAAGCTTTACCAGTCGGACCGATGACCTCACATTTGGCTCTAGAATACTTTGGTATACAGAGGAGTTCATGGTCGCAAAAACAAGGCCAAATCATCATCCCTCTACTGGCATGATTGACAGCTTGGTCAAAATTGGGTCATGCATACATGAGAAAAAAAAAAACCATGTACCAAATGACTTGCATGCTTTTCACAAGAACATTGAAATCCAAACTCTTTGGAAATGGTTTTAGAAGCCTCGATGTACAGCAACAATTGCTTCTCTAAGACCATTGTCTTTCCCTTTTGGCATTGTGTTAATGCTGATGTTTAGCAGCACCTGATTGAAACTTACCCTATTAAATCCTGTGAAAGCAGTAAGGAAGTACTTAGGTTGTATTTGAGGTTGTATGTTCCTAATACAGTACTAAGGTACTAAGACCAACTACAATCAGATGATTTTTACTATTTAAAAAAACATAGACTTAGAGGGGGCACTAACTTTTAAACACGACTGTAAATATCTGCTTTTTTGTTCGATCAACCCTTGTTTCACAATAAAAAATGTTTAGACAAAGAGAGAATGTATGTGCATGAGATGTAGTGCACCACATTCACTATGATCCTGCACCAGATAAAGCAAACCTCTCAAGAAATTGTTGGAAATATGATATGGATCAAATCAGAAAAAGAAAGTAACATCATTGTGTCAGGCATTGTATATATCTGTGTATGACTGATTAAACAGGATTAATCAGTTCATTCTGATACTCACGCTGCTTCAATGACTACTGCTACTCCTGCTGGCTGCAGGGCTTCAAAGATGGCCACGGCAATTTGCTTCGTCAGACGCTCTTGTACTGCCATGGAAGAAAATTAGGACATACAATATGTAACATATTAAGCATAAAAAGCATGTAATCTCTATTAAGATTTCTTTATGAGCTCTGCAGGGACATTTACTTGACTGGACTGTGGGTGATTACCTTGCAGCCTCCGGCTGTAGATTTCTACAATCCTGCAGAGTGGCAATATTAGGACAAGAAGTTAAATATATCACAGATGACAACCAAATTTAGTCTGTTTTTTTTTTTTCAAAAAGCATTTATTAAAAGAATTGTAGTATTGGCTATGGATGACATAAAAGTTATTTAAAGCCAGTGTTTAAGTCCACACTTGAGTAAACCAGCCTGATTACTGGCCTGCTGTAATCATTAATCTTTTGATCAATACACTTTTTTTAAATAGGTCTGGCCTGGTTTAGCCTCTGGACTTAAGTTCTACATTGATCATATATACAACTGGAAATGCTTGGTCAATGAGTTCAACTCGCTATCTGTATACTATAAATGTACCGGAATTTAGCACCGTGGTTTGTTTTAAGCCTTTAGGTGCACAATCAAGACTGAAAAACGAAGGCCCAGGTCTGCAGCTGACACATTCATAATGCACGGTCAGCAGTGAAGGGCTTATTGTTAAATGTATTGAGAACAGCTTGGGTTCCCACAGGCTAGTGGAGGGACAAGTTGACGCTGATGGGATTTCCTCGGCATCAGAAATGGGTTTTCAGATCCAATTGAAACTTGAAACTAAAACTGCATTTTCAGGCCTTGCATCTAAGCTTCAAGTGAATTGGCTACCATGACGGGAGAACTCGCTGGCCAGTGACTAACGCATTCCCAGTCTTTAGACTGTCACTCTGATAAGGCATCATGTGTTTTTACAAACTGCCACGTACATGCACTGCATACTCACCTGGCAAGTTTACTAAGACCAACCACTTTCTTATTTGGCAAATATCCTATGTGGACCTAAGGATCAGGAAACATGCAAGTAAAATTATATCACAACAGTCTGTTCAGTGTTCTTGTCTGCTATTTGTTCTATGTAACATGAACCTGTTAACCTTGATCTCTCAGCACTGCCCTCTATTTCTCCCCAGCTAAATGTCGAGCAAAATGACACTGATTTGATAAAGTTTACCTTGCCGAAGAACGGTACTAGATGATGTTCGCAAAGCGAGAACATATCAATGTCTTTCACTATAACCATCTCGTCATGATCTTCTTCAAAAATGGCATTGTTAAGGACGTCTGTAGATCAGAAGGACAGGAACAGATCAGTGGTTTAGTCACTGTCACTTGTGTGCAGGGCAGCATTTTACCAAAAGGATATATTTTATGCATGATTGCATGTATTGTCTGGAGTTAGCAAAAAACTTAACAATACTGCCATGGATCTAAAGTGTACAAGGCAAAAAAAAAAAAAAAAAAAATCAAAGGCATGCTTTTATCAATTCATTAGAGTTTCAGTCCATAAATTATAACAGGCTTCCAGAATTTAACTGACTGACGAACCACTGGTCACAACTACGTAAAAGCTAATCTGCTGTTTGGTTCATGCCTATTAAAAACTGTATTAAAACCCACACTGTAAACCCAAATAAGTTACAGCAAATTTTTAAGTAATGATGTTTCCAATTTTAAGTAAATAGAACTATCATGTTTTGAGTTTGTTGTACTCTTTCGTATTAATCATTCTTTACTTGCATTATTGAGTGGCCTAACTCATACTATTTAATAGCAATTATCTTTTTTTTTTCATTAAAAATAAATTGTTGGTCTTTCGGCTGCTCCCAGCAACAGGTCACCTCAGCAGACAATCCGGTACACAAGCTTGGCACAGGTTTTACACCAGATGCCCTTCCTGAGGCAACCCTAGCATTTATCTGGGTTTGGGACAGCACTTCATCCAGTTGTTGGGAATCGGACCTGGGCCTTTCTTATGCCAGGTGAAACACCTACCACTGAGCCACCAGTGCCCTATGGCCCTGATGACATCAGACACAAAAGTGCTAAGGTGAAAGATTTGAAGTTGGTGGAACTTTAAAGTGACAGTTACTGTTACTTAAATACTTACAGTTATTTAAAAGATCAAATCTGTTCAAATCAAATCAAACTTGAAAAGTGTCATTTCTACAAACTCATAAATACCAAAAAGTTCTAAATACTCATCAAGGTCTATCAATATGAACTAAGTGTAATTATTTAAGTTAACAGTAATCAATATGTTTCATTACTTTGAACATTAGGGTTTACAGTTTACATAATATTCCAAGCAAAGTCTAAATCATTTCCCCCAGATCCAGTTACCCTACTCTCGAGTGCGCACATAAGTGTGTCACAGCTTTTAGAGTAAAAACATTTTAGAGTGAATGTGAACGACAAAGGTGTGAAACTACTGTACTGGGCTACTCAAATTACAAATCGCAGGTGATACGGCTGTAAAACGCGCAGAATCGCTTCCTCACCGTGGGTGGTTTGGTGGTAGCCCTTGGTTAGGAACTGCATGGCTTTGGCGGCTCGGAGCGGAGTTTTGAGCAGTCCTTCGCGCTCGGTGTCCTCTCCCAGCGCGCGCAGGATGTTGGAGTAGGCTGCCTGCATGGCTGCCGCGCGCCGCTCCTCCGCTTTGGCGCGCGCCGCCGCTTCGCCTCTTTTCATCTTCTGCACGGAGCTCTCGCTGTTATAGCCGTTATGGCACCGCACCTCTATCACGCCGTTCATTTCCGCACCACTGTGGCACTCCATCGCGCACAGGTACGTTTTATGAGCCGCACAGAACTAGGGTCAACAGATAAAGATAAAGCGTCCTGGTTACAGGAGTCAGTACTGAACGTCACGCGTTAGGAGGCACCTGCTGCTTGCCGCTTCTGCTCTAACGGTCTTGTTGCGTCGCCCTATTTATACAGCTTCATCCCCTCACTGGGTGCTCACGACATAACACAATATGTTGCCCAGTGCTGTCATTACGAGGAAAATGCGTTTCCACTTAGTCGACTGGTGAATGGATTCCAAAAAGAGACACTTCACACTATGGATTATTCTTTTTCTGATAGAATCTCACTCATTCTCTCAGTCATCGTCTATACTGCTTTATCCCATATACGTGGTCATGGTGGGACCTGGAGCCTATCCAAGGAGACCTAGGGCACGAGGGAGGGTACACAGTGGCAGGGGTGCCAATCCATCACAGGGGACACACTCTCATTCACACATTAGAGCCAATTTGGAAACACCAATTAGCCTAACCTTCATGTCTTTGGACTGTGGGTATAAACTGGAGTATGCGGAGGAAACCCACCAAGCACAGTGAGAACATGCAAACTCCACTGAGTCGGAAGTCGAACCCGGACCCTGAAGGTGCAAGGCAACGGTGCTAACCACTTCGCCACTGTGCCGCCCTGGTATTTGATAGTTCTTTGTTTCACAAATTCAGCTGTTAAACTCATTCGAATGAACAATTACTATAACATACAAATAGCTGTTTCACAAATTGAGATATACTGTGCTTGTGTCATCAAGAAAGAATTTATTGATGAGATTACCTGGACAATCCGGTTCCTCAGATGACTTCAGTCTATTGCCACATAACTTTGCTGAGCAGATATAGTGGGCACTATGCATGATGGGTGCATCTCATTATGCACTTCATTTCTTACCCTGACTCACCCATCGCTCTGGAATAGGGTCAATCTCAATTCATCAGACCACATGACCTTTTTTTTTACTGCTCCAATGCAGTAATTTCTAATGGTCAGATTTTTACAGTTCAACTTCACCACGCATTGATCCCTGATCATGATCATTCATGTTTTTTCTTCCCGAACACATTTCTCCCATCAAGCTGACAGTTTAGCACTTTCCTTACATTTTCCTTCCAGGTTTTAATAATGTTTTTGACAGTTCTTACCCCAATTAAATATTTTTTTCAATAATTTATTTTATTTTGTGTATCTTTAAGTCACAAGTCACAAAAAAAAGCATTACCATAAAAGAAGCCTTTATTTGTCACATATACATTACAGCACAATGAAATTCTTTTTTAGGGCAGAGGTGGCTCAAATAGTTAAGGCAATTAGACTAATCTGCATGTTTTTGGACTGCGGGAGGAGACCAGAGCACCCGGAGGATTGTGTACATCATATACATCATGATATACAGTATGTGAGGGGTATATATAATGTAGGATTAAAATTAAGAGGACAAAGTTCTTTGTGAATGCATCAGGTTTGATTTGAGCCACGGTAACCCCACTGAATATGTATTGACAGCCCCTGAAATACATCTACGGCAAAACTAATTCATTGCTTATTGCAACTGACTGATCTATCAGAACATGTAAGCGTTTTATCGTGAATTTGTCTTTTGTCTCACCATGTTCAACACATTGCTACTTTACATGTGTTCAAATTAATTTGAGAGTAAACATTATTTAGTAATGTTTTTCTAACATCAGCAACTCTATTTTTGTATGTTATTGCTAAACACAAACCCACAAAGTACATCATTGGCAATTATTCATTCATACAATCTGTTAACACAGCCCATTGTACTAAAATAGCATGGTATATTGCATCAGTGTGTTGTATCACTACTCATTTTCCATGTTCCTTCAAAGGTCCTAATAGACCCTGAAGGAACGAGGAAACACATAAAGCTTTTGTCATTTCTTTTAATAATGATTCAAGACCAGAATGGAAACAGGGTGAACGATGGGATTAGATAGAAGTGTGATGTGAGTGGAGATGATGGAGCTGCGTACACTGAAATGGTCTATTATAGAGCTTCTCTGACGTGGCAGGGGATGCTTGTGGTGCTCTGTTTGCACCAGGCCTGACATCATCATGATTGGTTCATGCGTCAGCATATGACATGAAGCACAGCTGCCCTGGAGTCAGACCACATCAATCATATCGCCATGGAGAGCAAGTGAACAGAGTGCATGGGCTCTGCAAGGCTAACTATGTGTTCAAATGTTCAATTGTAGAGCTTCAGTAAAGCATTGTGAGTTCATGTAACAGGATTTTGAAAAAGGGTCAAAGCTTATACTTTTACAAAGTTTTTTATGGCGTTAAATAAAATATATTTATAAATGTAAATGAATTAATACAGATACAGTATATAAGCCAATCAGCCATACCATTAACACAACATTGGGTAGCCAAAGCTCCAGTGTTTTTGTTTTTTTATGTTTTTGTGTCGGTATCTTATGGTATCTTTCTTCATTTCCCAGATTATTGAACGCACACATCAATATTGAGTTTTAACATACATTATCAACAATTAAAATCACAACCAATGAAGGACAAGAATATTTGTGTATATGTCTGTTGAATTAACCTAGAGTGAAAACCTTAAATTGTGTTTCCAGCATGACTGACTCTTGAATCTAATTATACTAATTATAATAAACAGTTTAACATTAATTAGCACATTATTAACATTAATAAACACTATTGTTCAGAGACAATCAGCTTGCTACAGCAGACAACATAATTTTTTTAAAACAATGATTCTTTGCAAGTACGGGTCGTGAATTAATTTTATTGCCACATAACGCTGCTGAGTCTAGACGTGACCACCTGAAGCAACCCCAGATCATAACACTGCCTCCAGAGGTTTGTATCGTGGCCAATTTGCATGATGTTCCATGTGTTTACGCTGATGCACCCATCGTTCTGGAATAGAGTCCAGAACAATCTGAACTTATCAGCCCACGTGACCATTTGCCTTTGCTCCAAAGTCTAATCTTTATTCTCCCAAGCAAATTGAAGCCTTTTTCCTGATTATTCTCACTAAAAAGTGCGTTTCTCAAGACCACACAGTTGTTAAGTCCCAGTCATGTGAGTTCTCATTACATGTTCACATGCTCTTACATTCACTTTTAAAATTTCATTGATTACGATCAACTGTGAATTTCTCCTGTATTTGACATTTCTATTAGATTAGATTCAGATTCTGCATTTAATTTTCTCTGTAAGGTTTGAAAGGTGTATAAAGCTGATTCTGGTATTCTGGTGGGTTGAGCTACCTTGTACTACTGTAGCCCAAACCAACAGCGGAATGTGTAAAATTTAAAAAGCCGCAATGAAAATTAGATTGTACTGTACAATGCTGTGCAGCAAAACATTTAAATGTATAAGTTCAAATGTTGTGGGAACGATACGATTTTTTGTTATGGTAACATGTACTAGGTAGCATGTTTTTTTAACTATAGGTAGCATGATTTTATGCATGAGCAAAATAGTTGTAAGACTGGGGCTGCTGAGGAACTGCACTACAGGCAATTTGGAAATGCCAATTTGACTAACCTGCAGATTTTTAAAGTGTGGGGGGAAACCAGAGCACCTGGAGGAAACCCACCAAGCGAATAGTAGATCATGCAAACTCGCATGTGGGACCCGATGTGGGAATCGAACCCTTGACCCTGGAAGTGAGAAGCCACCATACTGCTCCTTTCACATTACACATAGACGAACACTCAGTTCTCACTCAAACACTCTTGCCTCTGTCCTTGTTATGCCGTGCTATAATGCAACCTAGAACGATCATTAGACGAATTCCCCACATGTGAACATTCTTTTCCACCCACCTTTTGGCGTGGAGCATTGCAGCTAGGTGTGAAGGAGCAGAGGAATGTATGTGTGTGTGTGTTCGCACATGTATTCTCAGTGCCATGGAATTGATTGCAAATGTTACTGATACATTGTGAACAGACTTTAATAAATTGACACCAACACACAGAATGAGGATAGAAAAAAATGATGAACCCCTTATTAAATGCTGTAATATATGTAAACCTCGAATGCACATCAACATCAAAAAGATACAATTGAGACCAATGGGATAAAACTGTTAAAGTTTGTTAGTTAATTAACAGAATTCTTTTCATCCCAACTTTAAAAGAGGTTTATCAGGGAAAATCAGATTATCAGTAGGCTTATATAATGTGAAATCAGATAAATATTTGGAGACGATTAGACGTACATGATCAAAAGCTTTGCTCCATTTCTTTCTGCTCCATTTCTCAGTGTGGTACATGTGCTTCAATATGCTTTTTGTGCTTTTTTTCACACGTTGAAACAACATGAAGTAATATCGGCACCTCTTTCTGTCCTAAACAATGAAGCAAAGCAAGACTTTGACAAAAGTCATCAAGGCAAATATTGCAGTATTGAGTTACAAAGGCCACAGATCACTCGGCGAAGATGAACCCGCTGCCCTGATTAAACTGAAAATACTCTAGGCTGAAAATACTCTAGAGAATTGTTACACTACAAAAAAAAAAAGATTTGTGATATAAAAAGAAATTAAATATAAGGAATATTTAATATAAATTTATACAGTACATTGTAATATAATAAAAAAATCTATATTCATTTATTTTAACACTATATAAAATATGTTATTTATTAATTAAAATATGTTAATTATTTTACAAACTTTTAAATACAAAAATGTTTTTATATAATATTTTAAAATATTTTATCATATGCAATCAAAACAATTCATTTTAATTGCTGTCTTGATTTATTTCAATTGTTGTCAATAAAACCAATGCATCAGTGCAAATTGTCTGATCACCACTAATTCAAGTATTGTACTACGCTGTAAATTTATTCTGACATGTAATTTCTGTACATTCGCACATGATAATACATATCTGCAGCTAATCACATGCTTTTTCTCCAGACATTTATTTATTTAAATATACAAATAATATAACATAAAGACTGCAAGCAAATGCAAGTGGGTGATCACCTGACCATGATTTTAATTACTACTTTGAGCTGAAGTTAATTAAAGATTTGTTTTAACGGTCATACAGTATATAACTGTGAAAATATAAAAATCCAAAGCAGCTTTATTATTAATATTGCATTTATTTATTTGGAAATTTATGTCAGGATGTTCTGGCACAGGCTCCAATATCCACTCTGCCTGGGTAAGTGACATGGACAATGAATAGACGAATGAATGAACAAACATTTTAAGCATAGAGCTGAGCAATTAGGGGTCTTGCTTGCTTGTAATTTGCAGACACTCCTTCAGTTGAGTGGAGTATAATAATATTTTTACAGTGATAAGACTCCCTCCAAAAGGAAGATGGGCAGGGGTAAGCTTAGTGGTTTAGTGAACTGTTGACCGGTTTAAACCCCTACCATCACCAAGCTACATCTGTTGGGTCCTTGAGCAAGGCCCTTAATCCTCAACTGCTCAGATTTATAATGAGGTAAAAGGTAAGTTGCTATGGGTTACATTTCGCCATAAATTTATGTATTAATATGTATGTATGACTAGGGGAGACCATAGTGGGTGCATAAACTTCAGAGTAAAAACAAGAGATTTTAATGAAAGTTTTAAAGGTTTAGGACTTTCTCTCAAACTTTTGCTTTTCACAGCATATAACAGTGATTCACACCCTCTCATTCCCAATGGCCCTTACTCAAATCTTGGTTTACAGTCAGTGTGGAGTTTTACATGTTCTCCCATGTGTCAATCTTGGTTCCTTCCAGGTTCACTGGTTTCCTCCCACCTCCCAAAAACATGCCAGGAGATGGATTGGCTATACATAATTGTACTTGGTGTTAACAAAATCATGTGGACCCATGATGCCCTGGCATCCTATTCAGGTTGTATTCCCACCCCACACCCACAGTTTCTGTGACTCTGAGAGACTGTAGATCCACCCTGACCCTGACAAGAATTCAAACAGTAAATGTAGATCCATGATAAATGACCAGTGATTCATCTGACAGTCCAGGAAGTACCATAACTTTGTGGTCAGAGCCAAGACTGGTAAGTAAGAAATGAGTTTAATAATAAATCATGCCAGCTAAATAGTCTCACTAGATGGCAGCACACAAAGCTGATAAAAGCAGATATACTAAATCATATATGCTGCTGTCTTTATATGTGTGAGCTAAAGTTACTCATGATCAGTTTAATCAAACAAAAATGCAGAAAGGATATGAATTACTTGAAAATGTCATATTAATATGTACACAAATAATTCAAATGTACTGAAGTGCCTTCTCTTGTGCACACAACCACTTAACAGATCCATTTACAGTTTGATTTATGAAGAAAAACAGCTCACATATCCGTTTTCAGCATAACTATGACAAAGCTGTGATATATGGTCTGTGTTATTGACCAGAAGGTTATGACTGCCATATAACTTTGTTTGGCCATTCAGTAAGGCACTTAACTGCTGTGTACTGGGAATTGGACTATACAGTATCTCAATGAAGTCCTTGATTTAAGTATGTCTTAAGTCACAAAAGTTCATGCCTTGAAAACTCTCCATTTGAAACTTTAGACTTATCATATATCCATCATATCATATGTTGTCATATCCATCCATTATCTGTACTGCGTATCCTGTGTAGTGTTGCAGGCAGCCCTTTAGCCTATCACAGGGAACTCAGGGCACAAGCAAGGTGACACACTAAATGGAATCCCAAACCCATTGCATGACAGAAACAAACCCAAACACACTCAAAATTATACAATACGGGCAATTTAGAAATGCCAACCAGCTTACACCACATGTCTTTGGACTGTGTGACAGAACCGAAGTTACTGGAGGAAAACACACTCACAAAAACACACTCACACACAGAGTGGAGCCGAGAATCAGACCCATAATGCTGGAGGTGGTCCTGGGTTCGATTCCCGCATCAGGTCTGTGTACATGGAGTTTGCAGGTTCTCTGTGTGCTTGGTGGGTTTACTTTGGGTTCTTCAGTTTCCTCCCACCGAACAAAAACATGCAGATTAGGTTAATTAAATAACAGTGCAAACTAAGCAGGTAAACCACTGCACATATCATATCATATCATATCATATCATATCATATGACCCCGCATGGTATGATTTCACAAGACTTCTGTAGGTATGTTGTGGTACCTGGAACCAGGATATTAGCTGCAGTTCCTTTAAATGCTAAAAGTTGCAAGGTGGGGCCTCCATGGATTTGAGTTATTTGTCCAGCTCTGTGTGGAACAGCAGCTGATGTCCTGGTAGAATTAGAGTAGGAATTAACAGAACTTGTCTGCCTTGTCATACAATACACATGTTATGCATGACCAGGTCGACAGGAGGGAGACAATAACATGCTCACATGACTGGTTGCTCTCAGTGTTCTCCAGTGCTTGCTCTGTTCACAATAGATTGCAGTATGTACTGTATGCACACACGTATTTGTAAAAAGCCACCTCAAATGTGTGTACATGCGCACAGTGCATACATTTGAAATTGTCAGTGGTGTATGAATAGTAAGTGTGTGTGCTCGGACCCCATGCTGGATGTCCCCTGCCCTGTGCCCTGAGTTCCCTGAGATAGGCCCCAAGACTGCGTGACCCTAAACAGAATTATCACTATAGATAATGGATGGATGGAAGAAATGTGCACGTCCATAAACTACTACTAAACTACTAAATAGTATGCACTAATAGATGCTACATTTTCTGTGTAGCATCTATTAGTGCATACTATTTGGTAGCTTAGTGCACAGGGTTATTTTCAGATAGTGTACAGGATTTGCTCCACACCTGTATGAGAGGTTTTTACAAGCACTCTGGTAGTAAGCTGTGCATATCAACACTAAACAAGCAATTCTGTATATTCTTGGGCTTTACTATCCATTATGAAGCCATCTACAAAGTCTATAATCCACCTGCAAACTGCTACAATCTGCCGTCAAATATCTCATGAACTGCTACAATGTTTTTAGTTTTCAAGTGTTTTTTTTTTTTTTTTTTGGCAACTACGATTTCTCCCGCATTGTGGCACGCTGTACCAACCAAATGATACAGATCCGGGTCTTATACACTCTGTGCCTGCATTTCACAAAATAATAACCATACAGGCTGTAATGGTTAAAATTGCATTACAGACTTAATGCGTCTTCTATACCGTTTATACTTCTACAGGGGGGGGGGGGGGACTTAGGGCACGAGGCAGGCACGAGGAGGTGGCATCGCGAGAGAACACACACAACAGAAAAGGTGTGAATGCCAATTAACCTAATTTGTATGTCATTGTACTGTGGGATGAATGTGGCAGGAATTGATCCCGGACCCTGGAGGTACATGGCCACAGTGCTAACCACTACACCACCTTGTTGCCTTATTACAGACTGTACATACAGTCGAGTTTGGTAGTTTGGTGATTATCCTAGACCTTCAACATTTGGATGAATCCTAATCCTGCTATGTACTCATGCCATGTGTAGCTACACTATATTACAGCTCATAACGGCTATTATACAGTTTATAGGCATAAAAAAAGTACTGTGTAATTAGAAAAAAACGTTTCACATAAAAAAAACGCTCCACGTTTACTTACTTGACCTAAAGTCTACTGCATCTGCTGCAAAGCAGACATACTTATGCCTATACACGTTCAGCAAATCCCGCCTTCCTCTTCCTGATTGGCTGTTCGAGTTTACTGTATGCGCACATGTTCGAGATATTAACCAATCATAACACGGGAAATGTGCTTGGTCGGGATCAAGAAGGTGGGGCTTGTCAAAAAGCGTGTGGGGAAATCCTCAATCGGAAGCCGTGGATCACGAGCGGCGTGTGATTGGAAAGTCGAGCTGTCAGTTACAGTCTCCCGTCTCTCGTCTCCTCTCCGCTCCTGCTGCCACCATATCGGCCGTCAGGGAGCGAGGACGGCAGCGGGAGGAAGGGATTTAGGACTAGTTTTTCCCCCTTTGTAAAAAAAAAAGAAAAAAAAGAGAGTGCTAAAAATGTCGACGTCTGGATCGAGATCGACGTGTGTCGTTGTGACCCGTTCGTTTGGAAAATGTTGTTGCTGAGACGGGAAGTGTGTGTGTTTTATCAGCCGACTTCTTCCGACACGGGGGAAATGTATCCGAGTTTTCTTGGTCGCATTTTTGTCGCAAACAAAGAAAACCCCTGGAGAAAAGCATAAACGAGTGCAACAGGACTGCAGGTGAGTTTGTCATCGGTTGTAATTTTGTTCTGCACTGATTTTTTCCTCCCCGCTTAGTTATGGTGCATGTTTCAGGGCCTGTTTAAATAGTTTTTAGTTAGTAGGCCCCTCCAGCCGGTTCAACTCCAGCCTCGAGAGTGGGGTAAAAGCTCAGCCTGATACTGTCCTACTGTACTATC
This sequence comes from Clarias macrocephalus, assembly GCA_011419295.1. NCBI lineage: Eukaryota > Metazoa > Chordata > Actinopteri > Siluriformes > Clariidae > Clarias > Clarias macrocephalus. The sequence continues at coordinate 15,648 of JAAGKR010000087.1, forward strand.
TGTAACATTACAAAACCAGCACTGATCTCAACTTAGAAACACATGTTTAGTTTTACTGTTTTTTTTTTTTTTAGAACATCCCAATGATGGATCTTTACATTGCAGCCTTCTTAAATCTCATCATCAGTCCATTAAAAGCAGTTGTGCTATTATTAAGTAATATATGTGTGTGTGTGTGTGTGTGTGTGTGTGTGTGTGTGTGTGTGTACAATGTGTGTATGACCTGCTTGTGCAAGTTATAATCATGGCCTGTAAAACCCATTTCCCATAAAGATCCCTATACGGACTGTAATATGCAGAGATCATCCATGTTTATTCCTCCTCTTCATCTCTTGTCCTCTGTGATCAGTCTTCATAGCACACATCTGTATCAGGAAAAAAATCCCAGTATTTAGTCACATCTGGCATATTTATAAACAGAATCAAGAAATCACCTCCACACCAGTGCTGTGATTTACAGTCATAAATAAGTATTGTATAAAATATGCATCAATGATGTCATTATAGTGATTTATTATATGAAACCATGGAAAGGGACAGGCTCTTGTTATGTATTTAATAAAATGACGATGCCAGTCTTCTGAGCATTAAGCCAAACAAGCTTCAGGTTTCCGTTGCTTAGTTTCTGCAATTTGTGATGATGTCGTGCTTACAGTTAAAGTCGACCTGGATCGTCTGCATCATCATCATCATCAACATGATGAATCCCAGTGTGCATCAGATGAAAAATACATATTATATCAGAAATAGTTGTAGATTTGCCAGAGACGTGTTTTAGTTTTTTTCCCTCAAACCGAGCACGAGAACACGCTTTCGTTTTTTGCTGTATTCCAGAACTGCTTCTGAAACGAGTGACCTATTTAGCATTAAGCAATCAGTGGAGTCATGGAACGTTTTATTTAGCTCTGTTTATGTTTCTCTGGTTTACATAAGTGGCCATGAAAACGCATACTTATGTTTATGCACTTGGACTAACCTAGGCTTGTTCGTTATAACGGAGTATGGTAATCAGGGTTGCACTGGAGAGGAGCAGTGTTTTAGTTTTTCACGTTGGAAATGTGATGCCGTTGGTAACGCTCTTTCCAACACACTTAACACTGCGTGATTCTATAGTATACAGTTGAAAAAGAGTAACAATTTATATTCTTGCTATGCAATGCCACCCAGGTGAGGATTCGGCCCCTTTTAAGTCTTTTTTTTTTTTCCTTTATTGTCTGTTACATCAGAATTTAACCGGTAGAGCTAATTATCAAGATCTGTCCACATCAGTTCCACACACCTAGAATTGTCTGTAGACATTTGAATCAGGTTTGCTGCTGTGTGCGTCTAGAAAGATGCGTTTAAAGGGGACCAACATTTGCCTTTTAATTATCGACCCCCCCAAAAAAAAGAAAAACGTTCCTTGCTTTTTTTTTTTTTGTATCGGATACAGTTTAAAGAAGCCAGTTAGCTTTCACCCCTCATGTGACCTGATATAAGAAGATATCCTCCATCATAAAATAGCTAATTTACATAGACGCTGAAGTTGTATTCGGGAGATGAGTGTAATAAAGGAAGTTGTGATGTCTGTATTATCTGAGGAGTATTTCAGCCGGACAATTAACAGCTGCACTTTGGGAAGCTCTGAGAACTGTTACCTTGTTAAAGAAATAATCAGACGTTTGATTTTTCCAGTTCACCGTTATTTGGTCCTGTAGTATCATTTGGTATTGGATCAATAGGATGGATTGTAATACCAGGGGTCAGGGGTAGTGGTTAAGGCATTGGCCTACTAATCAAAAGGTCCCAAGTTCAAACCCCTGCTCCACCAAGTTGCCCCTATTGGGCCTTTGATTAAAGCCCTTAACCCTCAACTGCTCATATGTCTAATAAGATAAAATAATTAGGGGTAAGAGAGTCTGCCAAATCCTATAAATGTACATGTGTCAGAATTAGTACTGCTGCAACCCAATTTACCCCGAATTGTTACATTCTCAATTTAACCCGAATTGTTACCAGTCTCAATACTCAACATATCTCACCATACCTAACATCCTTATTTTTTATTTTAGTCAAACATACATTGCAGCATAGTAAAGTTCTTTCTTTGCATGGTTGCTATGACTCCCAAGCTGGAGTCAGTTAAGGCACCCCCGGAGCAGATGGGGTTAATCGGTCCAGCCACCACTGCCTCTAAACAGCTGGTCACCTTAAAGCTGGGAATGCACTGTTTTTAATTTTCTCATATCTTTCTTCTTGTCCGTGGTGTCTGGCGTCAATATGTCATTCCACATATAGTACTGTGCAAATGTCATGAGCTAAGTCAAATTTCTTCAGAATAGATTGCATTTTGTAGATTAAATAACTGTGAACAAATGTTTTACTGCAACAGGCTTCAAAGGGGCTGCTGCTGAGGTTGTTACGTAAGGAATACATTTTAAAATTGTGTTTTACAATTTAAATATTGATTTGATAATGTAACAACCTTAGCAGCAACCTCATTTCCCCTCTCATCTCTTCCAGCAATCAGCATCATGAGTAAACTAATCACTGGTGTAAGAGCCATTTTGCGACGTGCTTTATATTCTTCACACATGCTTTGTTTTGTTAAGTTTATGCTATGTGATATTTATGTTCTTATAGTAGGCAATTTTTGTTTTGGACAGGGCATAGTTTTGTATGATGGGTGGCTTAAATTAAGTGTATGGTTTGATTTGCAATGTGTTGCTCGCTTAATTAAGAAGTCGTCTGCAAAAAAAACATTAGTTGTGGATTGAAACAAGCTTTTGACTGTGTAAACATGTAAATGAGTAAACCTGTTTGTGAAATATGTTGTGGGCATAGCGTGTAATGGACACAGTGTAAGGATTATGTCATTAATAGATATTCAGATATTAAGAGCCTTATTATGTTGTAATAAATTTTTATTTCGACTGGTTTTCATGTCTAAGTTACGTTAAAATAGAATTACAGACTGCTGCCGTTCAAAACTGGTTCAATGGAAAACTGGCCTGATCATCTGCATTTGTTTCGCACAGATTCCTGTCTTACTTTAGATATGTTTTATGCTTGAATGATTAATATGTCACTGTGTGGCTTAACATACAAAAACATACCTGAAACTGGTCAGGTACAAGAGACTGCACTGAATGAGAGTTTTCCTCAAGTCTGTATTAAAGCTATAAGAAAGTCTGACGCTTTTGGAAGCAAAACATGAAGAAATGAAGGGGCTCAAGACTTTTGCCACCGTACTGTATATACAGGAGTAAAGTATTAAAGTGCAGGGGCGAAGTTAAAATCATGGATTTTCCTCACCAGTTGTAAAACTGCAATTAGATGAAGGCCAACAGAAATGTGCTTGTACTCTCAGGTTTAAGGAATATATTTTCATTAAGCATTTTCTCCAATCTGTCTTAAGAATGATTATTTATTTATTTATTTATTAATTTATTAAAACAAACATTGAATAACTCGGACAGTATAAGAACCTGGCTGGAACAATGTGTGTCCCAAATCACACAAGTTCACCTTAAAGCATTCAGAATGCAAAAGTTGAATTAAATTTAGTCCAGGCTTCACAATGCCTCATTCTCTAGTCTAGGCATCTTCCCTGATTTACTTTGGCCAGGGTACATTTCTGTTCCACATCTGTGTTTCAAAGTGCTTCCAGATCCCAGATGTTCCACTAACAATCTCAGAGGACATTTGGATTTGTTTTTGTATACAATATTACAAAACAGAATTTGAGGTGTGTTCCTTGGCTGCATTCTGTGCCCTATTCGGTGTGGATTAGTTTATCAAGGGGATGTCGGTAATACATTATTTACACATCACCTCAGTGATGATAATCTCACACTCAGACAGAAATTAAATAACCACAGGAGGAGTGAGTTTCTAATGGATTGGATTTAGTTTGAACCCAGATGTTTGGGTCATATGATCGTGTTCTGTGCACAGCATGGCCTTCATGCGGTTGGAGAGGCAGTGAAGTGGAGGAGAAACACTGACTGCTCTCTTACTTTTGGGTGAAACAGAGTTCTAGCAACAGTTTAAAAACACAATACAACAATAATCACATTGTATATGAGAGTGTCTGTTTTGTTGAATGGTTTTGGGAAGGGTCACTGATCTGCACACTATGAGACTAAATACACCATAGCAGTCGTCTTTTATTCCCTAATGCGAGGGGATGTCTGGATAGGATATCTTGGACGTGTGTATTCAGACAGGAGTAAAATTATCAGATAATCCTCGAGTTTGGTCTTTTATAAAGAAACAAAAGCCTGAGTAAAAGAGACCTGGCCGATCCGGACGGTAATAACAAGATGATCACAGAGGATCATCTGTAGCTTAGTCAGAAGTACTTAGTCATATGATTAGGGCTCAGCATAATAGAGGAAGAAACATGGCTGACAAAGTTGAAAAAAAAATGACATGCAAGCAAACAGTAACACATTCTGCATAAAAGATGAACTGAAACAAAGGAGAGTAGGAAAAATGTACAACATTACACAACTTTACAGTCCCAAAATAATTTAAGCATAAAATGTTGTCGTTCCTCTATGATCCTGCAGGTGGCACACTCTAAACTATTCACACATAGGCAGGGAGAACATAAAACATAGAAATGTGATCAATCATGATACAAGAGTGTCACAATATGTCTCGCTTCTGTCCTTACACCATTACATTTTTATTTTTTGCTATTTAAATGAACGAACATACATTTTATGAACATAAAACATTACATTTTGCAGAACTCGCCAAATATGTAAAAATACATCGTTGTATACTGCAAACATACAAATAATATGGCGTTCTCATTCAGACAAAATTATTATTTTTTTATATACACAAACGTATAATAATAAATGTGTGTGTGTAGTACAGACCAAAAGTTTGGACACACCTTCTCATTCAAAGACTTTTCTTTATTGTGTTCTTTACTGTGTTCTTTAGCCCAAACGCGTCTCTTCTGCTTGTTGCCTGTCCTTAGCAGTGGTTTCCTAGCAGATATTCTACCATGAAGGCCTGATTCACACAGTCTCCTCTTAACAGTTGTTCTAGAGACGTGTCTGCTGCTAGAACTCTGTGTGCCATTGACCTGCTCTCTGATCTGAGCTGCTGTTAACCTGCGATTTCTGAGGCTGGTGACTCGGATGAACTTATCCTCCGCAGCAGAGGTGACTCTTGGTCTTCCTTTCCTGGGGCGGTCCGCATGTGAGCCAGTTTCTTTGTAGCGCTTGATGGTTTTTGTGATTGCACTTGGGGACACTTTCAAAGTTTTCCCAATGTTTCCGACTGACTGACCTTCATTTCTTAAAGTAATGATGGCCACTCGTTTTTCTTTACTTAGCTGCTTTTTTCTTGCCATAATACAAATTCAAACTCTTTGAATGAGAAGGTGTGTCCAAACTTTTGGTCTGTACTATATATATATTTCTTACACGTTTTGAAGGTTGCATAACTACAGACGGTATATAATAATCATTGAAATTCTATATAACTTATATTGTTGTAGATTTAAATTATTCATGCTCATCATGTCTCATACAAAGCGATATATATTTTTTTTCTTTCTTTTTTCCTGACTATTTTTGTGCTCCATCCTCCATTCCAGTAGGTGGAGGTATCGCACCAGCCACCCATAATCTCAAAAGAAGAAGTGATAATAGATCAATAATGGATGGAAGCTGTGATATAATTTTTGAGGAATAATTTTAAAAGTATCTTTCAATTCTGTATCGAAAACTGATGCAATTAATCAGTACAATCAATTCAATTGAATCATATCGTATCTTATTGAAATCACCATATTGTGTATTAAATTGCATCAAGAAAAAAACTAATTATCTCATCCCTGCACTTATTCCCACTTATGACTAAGTAATAATATATACAGAAAGTAGAAGTCCAAGCAGTTGCCTCTTCGTTGACTAAAAATTAGTGACCCCTAGTTGACCCCTGAAAGTTTTTTTTTTCTTTACCATGATTAAAGGGTAAGGGTCAATACAAAGTTTGAGAATTATTTCCAATTGAAATAATTGAGTCCATTACTAATACAACACATATATAATGCACAAATTGTAACAACTAATATAAGTTTTACACACTTGCTTGTCCAGAAAAAGGTCATGTCCATGCACACAACCAAATACATCCAAGATAGTAGAATTGGGTGGATCGGACTGTCAAAGTGATTAAGCTGTACTTACAGCACAAACCCAGACAACCGTACAATGAATAAGCAGCAGGTTTGTGTTTGTCCTGCTTGCTAATGAGTCTACAGATTTTCAGATATTTTTTCAGATATGCATCTGCAAGTATTCGTAACCTGGAAAACTAAAGGCTTTATACTCACCAGAACATACCCGATACAATATTATCACAATACTTCAGAGCCGGTTTGATGTGTATTGCAAATCATCATCACAATTGTATAAATATTCCAATTCAGTGTTAAATTTTTTTTTTAGATTTTGTTACAATTCCAAACAATTTTGGTAAACAATATGTGTGAATCGTTTAGTGTGCAGCATCTGTACGATTATGGAGGAACATTAACACTTTGCTGCCTCACATTTTGCTACCTACAGTGTGTGTATATGTGTATATATATATATATATATTCTGCTGTATACTGCTCATATATAGTGCTATATACTGCTAATAAAAGTTATATTCATGCTGTGATATAATAGCATCATGAAATATAATTTTTTACGTATGTGTATGATAGCATATGTAACAAAGTTGCTAACTTTGGTATAAGAACATTTTTTTTATTCAGTGTCAGATTTCCTTCTGTTTGTTCAAAAATTTTCACTTAATTCGTCCGTAACTTTTGAACATAAATTTTTTGTAAACTTTAGCAAACACTGGCAAATGACCATAATACACATACAGGCACATATATTTTAAAAAATTTAATAAAATAATTTTTACAATTATGTTGTGTGTGTGTGTGTGTGTGTGTGTGTGTGTGTGTGTGTGTGTGTGTGTGTGTGTGTGTGTGCAATTTGTGCAGGAATAGGTAAACTAATGTGATCAACATCATCAGAAATAAACATCTTTAGCTTTGTTTCTTTTCTTTCTTTCCATTTTTTTTTGGTCACACATGAAGGTCGTATTGTTTGCTCTGCACCAGTTGTTCTGTGTTGCTGTAACTATAGCAGTAGCATCAGACCCAAGATATTGATATTAGTTTGTGGTTGGGATAGATGTGAATCGATTTTGCGACATGTTTAGTGTCTTTATGGATGTGATATAAAAGGTTATATAAAAATGTCCTACGTCTTTGCGGTGAGACGTACAGGGATGCAGTGTGTTGTAGTCATGTTGTAAATGAAATATGTGAATGAAATATTTTCCTTTGGATATATAATTTTTTGTCCTTGTGCACCACTGGAATGGATGAATATGGAGACAGAATGAGGCTGAATGGTTTGTTTCCTCTGCTGCTGTAGCGCGGTGTCGGAGGTGTACAGTCTAGAGTTTGGCTGCAGTATCAGGTGTAGATAAGTGATGGTGGGGGTGAAGAGGACCTGCACTGCCAGGAAGTGACTGCTCTGATGTTCTTAGTATCAGAAACCCAAGCCTAGTGTTAATAGCCGAGTGTTTTGTGATCTGGTGCCAAAATTTCGTGCGAAGGCTGTCCTGGTCTATCCAAACTCTGGAGGTGGGACAGGGGCTCTTGTTCTGAAGCAGCCAGACTTTCAACAATGTTGCTGCTGCAAGGTGATGTCAAAATGCAACCCTTTCGATATCATATCCTGTTATTTGATAGGAGAGGGAGGCAGTGGTGCTGGACACCTAGTGAATTCGGAGCGGTTTATTTTCTTCAGAAAATGTGATCTAGTTGCCAGCTGTGAAGCAGTGAAACCTTTTATAAGTTAGTTATATTTCGAAAGCTCGAAATCTCGCCATGTTTCGTCAGAAACCTTAGGGTTCAATTCAGATGTGAAGCTGGTGATTAAAGCTAAAGTATAAAACGTTAAAAAAGTTTTGTTTGTTTGTTTGTTTGTTTTTGTAAAGTTTAAAGTTTAAAATTGAATCAGGATATTTATAAAAAATCGTGACACTTACAGAATTGCAATATGTAGATATCATTATCATATTGTATTGGGTGGTGACTGCTGATTTCCATCCCTAGTGTTTTTCAATTGGTAGATCATAACCAGTCCCTTTGTGATTGGATCATGAACTCCTGGGAGAAAAGCAAAAAGGAAAATAAAAGGTGCGAATGATATCAATTCTGACAACCGACGACAAATTTGATAATGAAGCAAATTATAGGTAAAAAAAAAAAAAAAAGTAATAATAATCTTGACATTTAAAAAAAAAATAGAAAAGGAACACTTTTCTATTATCCAGTAAAAAGCTATGCAAATGTTATGCATTCTGTCAAATTCTGCAGGTTTTGCCTACACAACTGGTGCTAACACGAATATACCCTCAAAATCCCCTCTTTCTCAAAAAGAATGAAACCCTAAGCACGGTAAATACAAAAAAGGAGCCTGGTTAGATATTGAAGACAGTCATGGTTTGTGCAGACCACAGTGTGGTGCTTTGTGCGGTCACTGGCCCCCCAAACATGTAACCAGCAGTTTGGAAAAATCCCCCTGTATGGGAAGGCCAACATTTTCTTCGATTCTTTAGCTGTCTTTCTATTACTGTAGTCTTAGCATCTGACGCAACTACCACAGGACACGGTGTGTTTTTTTTATCTTTTATACACATTTCTGGCCACTTACCTTCAGAATGTTGCAATTTGATTGGTACTCTGCACTTTCCGGTTTTGAGTGGGACAACATTTGGGCATTAATATTTAATTAGGCCAACTTTAAATCGCTTAAATGGTTACAGCTCTGGTTTATTAAACAGAAGGTCAGGGGTTCAAGCCCCAGAACCACCAAGCTGCCACTATTGAGCCTTTTGAGCACAGCCCTTAGCCTGCGCCCGGACCCTGACTTGCAAAGGAAATAATCTCGCTGTGCTGTACAGTGTATGTGAAAACTAAAGCCTGCTTTCTTTTTATTAATTAGCCTTTGTTTTAAAATGCACAGTTGACTTTATTTAGTATGTACACCAGCCTTATGCAACGTCCCAACATTGTGATTTTGTATTGATGATGGGAGAGTTGAAACACTGTGTAATGTATTTTTGCAGTACACCCCTAAAGATCTTCAGATGGGTTAGTGTCATTGCCTTACTGGCCAATTTATGTGTAAAAAGGATTGCTCATTGATCCAGAAGTACTCGTATACAAATTTTAGTTTGCCTGGACTATTAGATAAGAAAAACATTCAGTAATTTTGTGAGTTCTCATCATATTGTGTGTGGATGTGTGTACGCTCTTCTTTTCAGAATTAAATGTTTCTTTGATTTCTACTGTCGAGTTTTTATGAAGCAACTTCACAAAGTGATCTCTGATCACGCTCATTCATGATTTTCCTCCTACCACATTGCTTCCGTGAGGTTGACCGTTCAGCAACATCCTTCCCAAATCTTTTTGCTTTCTGCGATTCTTTTTTTTTTTATGCTTTATTAATGCCAAAAATTTTACCCTTCCCTTTTACACAAGTACAGGATACGTCTTCAATTTAAGAAATGAGACACCTGTTCAATGCATTATTAATAATAATAATAATAATAATGATAATGCATTTTATTTATACAGTAGGCACCTTTTCGGTTGCTTAAGGTTACCATACAGAATTCAGACAAGCAATAATAACCATAAACAGTAAATAACAATAAAATCATTTAATAAGGGTTAAAAGAATGAAACATGCCGATCTCTGCCGTAATTAAAGCCACTTAAATATCCGCTTGTTTAAATCCAAAAATACAATTTTAGTACCAGGCAGTGTACATCTAGTTTGTCCTTGGGGTACTGTCCTGCCTCCTGCAGCACGAGGGTGCAACCAATCAAAAGCCACCTTGTTGCCGCATACAGGGTAGGAAAACATCATGGCTGGAAACTTTTAGTAATATTAAACATGATTCATCACTGACTGCATCCCTAAGCCGAGAGTTGTCTTTTCTCATGGGATTCATTTTAGGATCCACCTATCCTCTATGTCTACCCACTTTCATAGTAGAGTGCATGTGTGCTTCACTTGAAGAAATTATGTGCAAGAACATGAATGGAAAGAAAATTCCAGCCAAGCATTGACCTAAGCAAGTGCAGTAGGACCAAGTAGGTATTATTCTCTATGCAGTAGGACTTGGTAATTATTTTAAAATACTCATCACTACCAACACTACCAAGGAAAGAAATCATGAAAACTGATTACATCACCTGCACTGTAAACCCCCATGTGTATGTCTTTTGTAGAGACCCGTGTTCATGGTAACCCCTTTCTTATTGATCACATGTTCATATTCATACAGTCCCCATTAATAAGTTATTGTATTTTAAACTTTATTTCAATATTCATTATCGCTATAAGTGACCAATAATAAATACTTAATGGGTCATAGAAGAGGGAGTGCATATGTGAGGAATATCTATATTGTGATGAATAAGCCGTGCTGATTGCAGGGCATACACACACATTCTCATTTATCCATACACTTGGGGCAAATTGGGAACGCCAATTATCCTAATCTGCAGGTCTTTGGACTGTTGGAGGAAACAGGAGCATCCGGACGAAACCCCACAAGTACGGGGAGAACATGCAAACTCCATGCACACAGAGACGGGAATCGAACCTAGAACCTTGAGGAGGTGCGAGGCGACAGTGCTAACCACTACACCACACTACACTTGGTATTGTCCTAGTACCAGTAATTTAAAAGTAAAAGTTTTGTTCTGATACCGATACCATCATGGATGGCAATACTTTCTAAACCAGAGGCACTAGCCTTGTGTAATTAAAAAAAAATTTTTTTTAGAAAGATTGTTGTCTCAGGGCATTGAAGACTCCATGGTTGGCTGCCATGTGGAAGGGCTGGGTGTGGTCATAAATTTTGTTGAGATGCCTAGAAAGCATTTTGATGATCCTGATTAGATACAGTACATCATTATATTCTCTTACTAGGTTATATTCTATTGTAGGCAAATGTTTCACAAATAAGAAAATGAGTTCCAGTGGATTATACAGTATGAAACATACATGAAACATTAAAGAAGCAATGGAAAAATCTGTTTGTATAAAATGTTGTGACTACACTATATATAGAGACACATTAATTCACTTCTGCTGCAGTACAGGAGATGTGATACTCATATGCAGGATCAAAAAGACTCTCCACAGTAGGTGACCACCTCTTTCTCTCTCTCTCTCTCTCTCTCTCTCTCTCTCTCTCTCTCTCTCTCTCTCTCATACGCCATTATTTGAACACAACCTCATGGATGACACATTCAGCACTATGCACATACTGTATATTGGCCATATAGACTGTGTATTTTACTAATGCAGAGCGGCTTTCTGTCGCTGTCTATTTCTTTAATAGACCTAAAAGGGGCGTGAACTAAAATCTCAGAACTCGCACAGATTTGTATCTGCGAGCAGAGAGGCATCCTCGTAAGGTATCTTCGTTGCTCCACATGCATGAGTCTTGAGATTAACACGAGTGTCTAATGCACACACGTTTTGAGGCTAATTTAACGTCATCGAATTACACACTACGTCATACCCAGAAGCACATGGCGCAGCATCACCACTGTTGGTGTCGTGTTTAAAGAGACAGATTCGGCAGATTGATATTAGCCAAAGCTAGTATCCATTTGCATAATACTGTAAATGCATTGAGGGCTTTTTTTCCCCCAAATGCTGGGATTGTACCGTTTTTAAAACTCAGGAACTGTAGTACTGCGGACAGGGTTCAAGGCTTTCAAGTTTTATTAATGAATAAACTGGATGAAGACAATATACTAGGAATCTGCAGGTGGACTTTTAACTCTTTCTTTAAATTATTATTATTATTATTTTTTTGTAGCAAACATCTTGATATATGGTCTTATAATGTGTACTTTAATTGTTTTAGTATTATTATTTTTAAGAAAATGACAGTAAATTTGGTGTTGTAATGCATAGTGCCTAGCGCGCACAGGCTTCAATTCTATAAAGTTCCCCACTAGCCATCTAGCTACACAAACTACTTTGATGTCTTTAAGCCTTTTTCCAATCACAAAATGTATACATGTTCAGTAACAGTTTTCTAACAAAGTAATCAGCTAATTCTTACGCCTGTGCATCAGGAAGGACATCCGGCATTAAACCTGCGCCGAGTCAAACGTGCGGATCCTCTGTAGCAGCCTGTTAACAGGATCACACCGCTACATGGTCCCACATTTCTTATAGCGAAGGATGTTTGAGAGCTTAGTTTGAGAGATATCATACGTAGAAAACATTCTGATGAGCCTGATTAGACGCATCATCTTCGACAATAATATAACACTTGTTTTAGTCCAAAACCCTGACAGGTGTCGGGTGATTCCCATGCCTGTGTGAGATATGCCAGATAGCAGAAACTTGGTCAGCTGTGCCACTAATGCTGTTTAAAGCCTTCATTTATATTTACCTAGACATATGGTAGTGCATGCACCTCTTCTTTTAGCTTCAAGGATTTATTTTTTAATTCCAAAATGTCTATACTTTTTGGAAACCTTCAGTAGTGGGTTGCAAACTCGATTTGCCTTTTTCTCGGTTTCACAGTGAAATTGCACCAAATCCTGCTTCCACTGCAGAACTGATAGTGTTACATAAACAAAGGCTTACTCATTTATTAATGGCCTGGCGTGATGCATTTGAGTGCTGAATTTACCCAACATTAGAATATGTCTTTGACTTACAGAAAAGGCTTGAGCCTGGATTTATGATCATGCTTTGTACTCTTTCAAAAATTTCTTTTTTTTAAACATTAGAGATGGGAGGGAGAAAAAAAAGAATAATCATTATTCTGTGGCACCTGATTATCGTGATATCACATCGGGTGCTCCATGGTGATTTCCATACCTAATGTGAATATCCTTGTGAAAATTTTTTTTGGCCTGCATCAGCTCCCTGTTTTATTGTGTTTTTGACTTTTGAACCCTTGCATGTGCTTCTCCTTCTTATTTAGTCAAACCTTTCCTATTCCTCTGGGCCCATATTCACAAAGCTTTTTAAGCCTAAAAGTCGCACCTATTGACAAAATTCTAAGAAAATTCTTAGAATTATGACATTTTTTAGAATGGGACTTTCTTAGAAAAGGACTAAATCTTAGTAAAGATAAAAATGATTCACAAAACATCTTATCCCTAAAAACAGCCCCTACGGTTAAATTGTTAGGAGTAGAGAGGAGGACTTTTAAGAGGCTTAAGAGTTTCTATAGCAGAGGACAAAATGGCGGAAAGAAGAAATATTCTCCAAACACTGAACGTAAAGCTAAAAGTAAACATTGCTCATTTGGTTTTCTTATTCTTTTACTTCCTTCCATCTCTCTTGGATTGTTGATTACATACCATCCAAAAGTGCAACTTAAATAGACTGTCCTGCAATCATGTAAATTGTAAAATCTGAGTTATTTTGCTTCCATCAATCGGAAATGGATTACAAGTAATAAAATACTTGTCATATATTCTATTTTCACAAAAATCGCATTTCAAGGCCTTTACAGAGATCAGAGGTTATTTTTTTATCAACCAATCACAGTACTTGAATTTCTGCATCATCCCTAGCAACGGGGTCAACCACACCTCCGCACTAAGATAAAGGTTTTTGTACTTTCCTTTCTCAGAGTTGCTCTGAGAAGATTCCTAGCTCACTCTTAGTCTAAGACTCCCAGCTAGGACTTTTTAAGCTAAGATATGAGCTCCCTGAGAGGATTCTAAGAAGCTTTGTGAATACGGGCCCTGGTGTTTCCTAAAATCAGATTGAGCACCCACTGTAAGGATTATGGAGTACATACTGTATATAACCCTTTTCTCTTTATTTGTTTAAAACTGTTAGAGTGGGTAAATACGTTTTGCCGGATGATTGCAAAATGTTGCTGAATAAACAGTTTTAAATGGAGAAGCCAGATTTTGATGCGAAATGATTCAACTACAGCTTCAAGCATCAACTGTTTCTACACACACACATGACATATTGCACTGCATGTAGACTGTAATCACTGCTTGTTAAGTGGGGGAAAAAATCCCTGAAACTGTCTGGCCTTTGTGAATGTTAGGAACTTTTATTTTTTAAGCCAGTGCAGTTACTGAATAATTCACAGAAGTCGCCATGCTTTATATGCTTTCAGTTTGAGGTTGGGTTATACTGCTGCTTACTGAAGTATCCAACTAGTGCCAGTATTATGTTAATTAAAGCTACTATTAAATATCTTGTTGTAAACGCAACCGAAAAAGTTCATCCTCTGCTTGTGAAAAGGGTTCAGTAGGGTCAGTCCGTGTATTATTTGCACTTGGAAGTATCAGAGCTCAGCCTTCACCTTAAGATCACTCAGCAGTGGCACAACCTTATTTCTGTTGTTGCTGATTCATATATCAAGTAACCTTACAGAGAGGACATGATGTATGATGATGGTGCAAACATAATGAAGAAAGATTAACCTGATTGACCAGATATTTAGCACTGGAGTATCTGAAGCTTGCAAAACGTATGCAGAGTTTAAGAGTTTCCGTGTTCACCATGCAGTCCCAGGTGATTGAGATCAGAAATTGTGAAGATCTGTCATGCTGAAGAATTATCATAAAATCGTCATGTCGTGATCATGGTGTCAGATTGCTTGCATTTAAAGGTAAATTCATGTGTTCGGTCATGGTCCATTAGTTTATAGCTTCTGTGTTGTACGCCTGGTCGGTGAGAGACGGGCTCAGACTGACATTGTAACTCAGCCTGTGGCATTAGGTCGACTGGGAGCGTGTCCATGGCTTCATTTTTAGCACTGGCCTTGGGTCTCTGCAACTCTGCCTGGCAACATTTTAATCACTCAGCTACTTAACAGTCTTGCCCTCACCCTGTACCTAAAACTCACAAAATGCTCAACAGTCTCTTCTCCTTCAGTTCTTTCTTATGCGGTCAATTAGTTGACAACGTTCCATGTTAAACATTATCAATACAATATAACCATTATCACACAATATAAAGCTTGGTGATTGCGCCCATATAAATACTAATACCGTATTGTTTGTCTTTCTTTCTCTGTCTTATCAGGCTCAGGTGCCCCCACCTCATGGAGAAGGTAGGCAAGGTGTGGAGCAACCTGAAGAGGGGATGTCAGTCACTGCTCCACCAAGATGGAAGTTCCCGTGTGGAAACGCAACCACAGACTCATGCATTTTGTCAGAGTATGGACCAGACCCTGGGTGAGAGCACATCAGAGCTCGCCTGTCCGTCTAACAGCTTGTCGACACAGCCTGTAGTGTCACGTAGGCTTAATGGCAGGGTGGTACATCGGGGACATAACTGCGTGGCTGATGTGCCTCAGATACTGGAGATCACGGTTGAGCAGGACAGTGAAGATACTCCTCTGGGTGCTCGCAGAGACTCTTATTCACGTCACGCACCTTGGAGTGGCAAAAAGAGGCACTCGTGTTCCACCAAGGCTCAGAGTTCCTTGGAGAGCACAGACCGACGGAGTGGCCGCTCACGCAGGAGACACCTAGCAAATAGCAGCAAGGATGAACCAGACCCAGGAGTACCACGCTCACTGCGTCAGCAGCTCCATGAAACAATGGGCCTGTGCCTCCCTCTCCGTCTGTCATCACGTGGCACCCACTCACGGGTGCCCAAGCGCAAAATCCAGATCACTGAGCTAATGCTGGATTCATGCCCCTTTCCTCCAGGCTCTGATCTCGCTCGTAAATGGCACCTCATCAAAGAGCATACAGCCCCAGTCACAGCTACAGCAGTGGATTGCTCTGCGGACTCACCTAACGGTGCTCGTGCATCTCCAGAGGATGAGGAGGAACGTCTACGTGAACGACGGCGGCTCAGTATAGAAGAGGGAGTGGATCCACCACCTGATGCTCAGATACACACCATAGAGGCTATTACAGCTCCACTGGCTACAGTCTACAAGCTGGGACCTAAACTAACTCCTGGGATGGGAGAAGTCTTGGGTGAGAGTCGCGGAGCCACAGCGGCAGACTGTGACTCTGAAGATGACGATGCCACCACTCTTTGTTTGCAGGCTCGGCGTCCCAAGCAGCGCCATAATTCAGCAGAGGGCCTCCTGGGTAGCAAGCAGCCAGGGCCCTGGAAAGTGCACACTCAGATTGACTACATCCACTGTCTAGTGCCAGACTTGATGCAGATCACAGCTCTACCCTGCTACTGGGGTGTAATGGACCGCTATGAGGCTGAGGCACTGCTTGACGGCCGCCCTGAAGGCACCTTTCTACTGCGCGACTCTGCCCAGGAGGACTACCTGTTTTCTGTTAGCTTTCGCCGTTACGGTCGCTCATTGCATGCCCGTATCGAACAGTGGAACCACAACTTCAGCTTTGATGCCCACGACCCGTGTGTGTTCCATGCAGCCACGGTCACGGCACTGCTGGAGCACTACAAGGACCCCAGTGCCTGCATGTTCTTCGAGCCCCTGCTCACGGTGCCCCTTCATCGGACTTTTCCGTTCGGCCTGCAGGGCCTGGCTCGGGCCGTCATCTGCCGTGGGACCACCTACGACGGCATTGCAGCGCTACCTCTACCCCCGGCGCTGCAAGACTACCTCAGGGAGTATCATTACAAGCAGAGGGTGCGGGTGCGCTGGCTGGAGCGAGAGCTTCTCAAATCCAAGTGAATCACAGCACTAATTCTAATAAACTTAAGAATGGGGTTTCAGTGTGAGATGGGTTTACACTGTGTGCCGAGCAACAGGGGATGAGATGCTCAACCTGAAGAGCAGTCCATTCGGCACTTTGCAAGAAAAGTTCTGAGGTGTTTTTATTTTTTTAGAAGATGATTTTTGAGGTGAAGGGTAGTCAGTGCAGCAGGGGTGCAAAGGGGCCTGAACCTGAAACCCAATATGTATAAGCTTCTGGGTTTTTATTGTTTGTTTCTTATTACTCACAACAAATGCATATACAGCTAAAGCAGCCTCTAATAGACACAGCAATCTGGACTGACACAGTTTGGGGGGACATTTACCTTCTTACCCCACTCCTCAGCCTCTTTTTGCATTGCTTTGAAGAAGAGGAGCAAACTTTTAACAAATGCACTCGTACACCTCTACCCTCTCACTGCTTAGCTACAGGCTTTTGCTCTTTTCAGTACTTTTTTTCATTTTCATTTACTAACATACAATTGTGCAGCCCTTCACCTCCATAATTGAAAATGCATTGGAAATAATAACAGACAACTTTCAAGGTCATATCATTAACAATTTTGGCAAGATGGTGTGCCATGAGCGGAGCTGTGATCAAGTTATGTTTACCTATAAATCTTTGCATTCATGGTGCTCTGTTAGCAGTCCCAAGGTTACATTCTGTGCTCACCCTCTCGGTAAGAGTTGAGCAGGCATTGACGGGACTTTGTATCTTTAGCAGTCACAGACAACAAGAGCGGGAAGTCTGTGAGAAATGGACTTGGTTTCGTACATTGTGTCCAGACTGCTGTTGTAGAAGGTTCGACAGAAGGTCTCCGTGACATTCTGCTTCTTTTCACTTCCAAGAAGTGATGTTGATGACGATGCATAATGTGGCTACAGTGTCAATTGTGTTGTCATGCGGGTGTGCCTGGTTTTCTAAAGACATACAGTAAGTCTATGTGTGAAAGTTCCATTGCTATCAATATGTTTTGTAATCATTGATTCCTACCACTAATTGCACAGGAAGTGGTGATAATTGTACCTTTTTTTTTTTTTTTTTTTCCTTTTTTTCTTTGTTTTTAATTCTGAAATGGTCTGTCAGTGCCATGGGAGAAGGGGTGTGTTAAAGGGCACTTAAATGCAACTGTGCGTATGTTGGGTGGAGCAGCAGATATATATAATCCTGCAATACTGGGACCATTGTTAAGCCTAAACACACACATTTATTTACTGATAGATACAAATACACACAGACTCTATAAGCTTACCTTGTCTGATCCACATTGCACTAGAGGTCTACATTTTGGCGATCTTGTTGATCCCATTGCATGGAAATATTTTAGAGTTTCAGATTTATACTAAACGGTAGGTCTCTTAGTCTCAGAGGTCCAGTTCAGCTCGTAAACGCAAGTGCAAGTCAGTCAGGCGTATGTTGATGCTTTAATCTAATTGATTTAACTTTATGATTACTCGGGCAGTCTGCCTACATAGATCCATAGCTGTTAATTGTTCAATTTAATACAGTTACTACATGTTCGAGCGATGTTTCTACCTAATGGTCGAAACGCAGTTCTAGCATATCAATGCTTGTGCCCACAGCATGACGCATCAGCAAAGAGACTAATGGGGAGCGGCTTGACCTCCTCATGGATCTGTTGTAGGAGTACATGTCCTTCTTTACGTCGCCCTATGTGCTGTGATGGATCGGGTAGATCTAGCTATTGCCTGATTAAGTTCAGGTGCTATGATAGTGTTAAGTTGTCTCTACCTGCTCCTGATGCACAACACTGCCCGCTGTCACTTGTCATCAAGATGTCTTCCCATAATATCCCATAACAGAGAACTATATGTCAAGTCCCATGTGTCAGTGAGTTGGATGACCGGCATGTTTGCAGAGATTTTCTGACTCTTACTGCCTCAGCTGGAATGGTGGCAGTGGGGCAGGCCAGAGGCTCACCTGAGAACAATGAGTTCTTTTCAGAGGGCTGGCTGTCCCTCTCACTGCCAGCCAGTAAAGGTGTATTATGCTTGGCTTGGCTCCAAGGGCACCGTCCGTAACTTGATAGGTATGTACATTCATCAGGGCAGTAGTTGACGGTGACGTTGGGTGAGGAGTTGTAGAGTGTGATGGCGTGTTGGTGACATGGTGTGCCTCATTTCTCTTCCTCCCTAGTTTTATTAGAGAGATGTACAGGATTAAAAAAGTATATTAATACAGATTTTAAATATTTTTTAATATTAGCTGTTGTAACAAAATTACTCATGGTGAGGTGCTGGAAGGGAAAATTCCCTGTTTGAAATGGGGATTGTCCGGTTCACTTGTAAGGGAGGCGGGGGGGGGGGGGGTATAAAGTACAATGTGTGTGATATAAAGTATCTATTAAAGTGACCAAAGGTTTTGGTTTTGACTGTAGCAGATCCAGAATAGATCCAGATCCATTGACTAAAGAAGTAATAAGCTTACTTAATCTTTCTCCTTGAGTAAGTACAGTTAATATTTACAGGTTAAACATTTCAAATATCCACAGGACCCTATTTTGAGACCCCAAAATATACTCATAGGCTTTCTGTAGAATAACATGCAAAAGTGCCTTTCTTTTCTTCAAACTACCAAGTTAGCTCTGGAATTATTGATTTCAGATACGTCGACTTAGTATCTGAAGTATTGACATATTGCAACTAAAGAGAACCTCAGTGTCTCAGTACACAGTCAAAAAGTAAGTGAGTGAAAGTTTTAGAATTGGACAGCAAGTGGGTTAGGTATGCATTTATATTAAAAGGGGATAAAGAGGCTATATGGATGGTTTAAGGGGGGGGGGGGGGGAAACGACTTGAATCCCACCAGGTTCTGTTCTAGGGTCAACTTTTTTTTCCTTAATGGCCATTTTGCACCTGCTCACTGTTTAATTGTGCAGTGTTTAGTGTTTATATTTTCAGCCTGTCTGGTGTCTGACTCCTTGCCTTCCTGTGTAGAACAAGAGAAGCTGCACAGAGAGGTCTGCTTTCTCTCAGGCCACCAAGACACTTAAAGTGTGATGAAAAAGACCCAGTGCTGACAATTTACAGGCTGGTTGTTTACTTATTTCTGACTTGTCTGTGAACAGAGGTAGTATTTTACAAATTAAAATAAGAATTTAGTCTTACTGCCCCCAGCATGTGGGTAGAAGTGGACAGAATAAGAGAGAATTTTTGGGACTTGATAAAACTGCAATTATAACCTTAAGGGGAGACATGGCAAGCCATTTCATGAATAATCTTGCACATTTCCTGATAGAAAAAGTTGTTTCCTGTTCAATGTTATCTGGCATGTTTCTGTACAAATAGTATAGGAAGGTTGAGTGTAGTAATGCTTAACGAGTGAATTAAATTAATGACTGGTCATCTAACTGACTTATATTTGAGTTATGTACATCGAAAGTCCTTTATCGCAAGGCAATGGATCTTGAACATCATGAATACAACTCGTCACTTTAATGCTGGATATGCACATTAGGTTAAGGGGGGGAAAGGGGTGAGCAATGAAGGTCGGGGCGTGGCCTGGGTGCCATGTTAACAGCACTTGACAATGATTGGAAGTAATACAGGTGACACTTTTTTTCTTGCCCAGTGTCAGCCACCACCTTGTTGATTTGATTGCAAGAACAGCCCCTTAAATCATTTGTTCATCGACCTTTTATGAACTCTTAGGAGTCACAGGTATATCACTCTCTCACCATCTTTGTCATATATGTTTTTTTTTTGTTTGTTTTGTTTTTTACACTGCCCATAAATTGTACTGTGCATTATAATCACTCACTCTTTTCTTTGTCAATGTTTTCTTTCTGCCTTTATCACTTTGACTTTCTCTCTCTTTCTCTTTTTGTTTCTGTCTATCTTATGTACAGTCAATGAACCCTGCTTCTTAGCTTTGTTACTAAGTTGCTCTGTTGTATTATTTTGTTTGACTTCGGTTACAGTATGCTGTTTGGGGGGCAGAGGGGGCATCAAGTCTTTCTCTCCCACCAGTAGCTGTTATTCGTGGTGCTCTTGGCTTATGCTTCATTGTCTTAATATTAAAAAAAATAAATAAAATGGTTATACATATGTCATCTGTTTCATTCCTATTTTATTTCGTACTTGATCTTTCAATGGATGTCCTATTGTTTTTATATTTATATTTTTAGGGCCCAAGCATGTCATCATAGTATGTGTACGGGATTTTGCCTAATAGCTCATACACACTCGCGCATATGTACGCGAAACCAGGTATACATTTAGAGCTCGTTAATCCGAACAACCTTTGCACTGCATGTCATGAGATCAACTCAACAGCAAGTCAGTTATTTTGTGTTATTTGCAAAATGCACCCAAAGGAATTTGATGCACTCTTCCTAGGACATTTATACGATCGCCACAAAACCGGGCCTATGTGATCTAAAGACATTGAGGATGCAAAATTGCAGAAGGATTTTTGATATCTCAAATGGGTCAGCTATAATAATGCCTTAAAATTATTAAAAGTGGTTAATAACTTTTTGTGGAACATCACATTAAGTGACATGATAGAGTGATGATTTTTTTTTTCAGCGTCTGGGGCTTTTTCGAGGTTGAAACATAAAATTCGCCCTTTTATGAAATTGTCATAATGGTATTGGGATATCCACTTTAAATGCATGTGCCCAATGTCATTCTGGTGCCTGGGTGCTTGGGCCCGCTCATCGTTACTTGCAACTATATTTATATTTGTTTTAAATTAAAAGAAAATGCTTGACGGGGGCATTCTCGCATGGCAATTGAGTAGGACATGTCTTGCACAAGCTCTCGAACTCTTGTTTTAAAAAAAATAATAAAAATAAGCGTCTGACTTTACAAAGCATTATATAAAATCTGCTCTGATCTTGGTTTTAAAATAAGGAAATAATTGATAGGCGGGTCAATGGCGGAAAGGCTGCGCAAATATAAATATGACCCATCATCTAACAGTAGGCTCAACATCGCCTCGTCTTCGTGCTCTACCCTAATCCGATCTCGAAGAACACCACCCCCTCCGGGCAGCTCAGAGAAAATGGATGTTGCCGCCTTGAAATCAGAGATTCTTCGCTCATTAAAAGAAAACATCTCTGCAGTAAAAAATTCTGAACTGAAAAATGTGCTTGCCGATGATTTCAGTTCTCTTAAAAACTAAAGAAAATGCTTGACCATGCATGGCCTTTAATGATTAAATGAAACATACAGCTTTTTTCCCCACATACTGTAATCTCTGGCCAGTGTATACAGCACAGACCAAAAAAAGGCAGTAATCAAAGCAAAAAGGTGGCTACTTTGAAGAACCTAGAATATGACATATTTACAGTTATTTCACACTTTTTTGTTATGTATATAATTCCACATGTGTTATTTCATAGTTCTGATGCCTTCAGTGTGAATCTACAATTTTCATAGTCATGAAAATAAAGAAAACTCTTTGAATGAGAAGGTGTGTCCAATCTTTTGGTCTGTACTGTATGTGTGATTACCACATGCGATAATTATAACAGTTTTCTCTCTTTTGAGAATATAAATGAAAATCCTGTATACTATAAACTTGCTTATAATGCAAGTCTAAAGACAGCCATTAAATTTTGCCAATAAATAACTAAAATATGTGACTATATAACTATATCACAGATGAAAACCACAAACATTACACTGTACCAGTGTTGCAAAACTAAAGCAGACATGACTGAATGCCATACGCAGTTAAGTTTTACAGGTCAAGGTATCACAACATCCATGCATCATCAGTCATCTCTGATGACTTTTTCATCTTTTTTTTTCCCATCTGTATTGACTGCAGTTTAATTCAGTTCAGTTTATATAGCGCTTTGAACAATGATCTTCATCGCAAAGCAGCTTTACACAATCAAAAATATATATATATGGAAAACTGTGATGAAATATGTATAAAATATACAATCTTATGCAAAAGTTTAGGGACCCCTTGATAAATAACAGATTTTGGCGATTTCTTTTTTTATTGAAAAGATTAACACAGTCTCCCTTGGAAATGGAAGAAATGCACAATATTTTCAGCAAACATTGATGCATAGTTACTCCTTATGCCATAAATTTAACAAAAATAAAAATGTTTAATATTATTAATATACACCAAAATCTGTTATTTATCAAGGGGTGCCTAAACTTTTGCATAAGACTGTGTATATCAGTTTATCCCTGATGAGCAGACCAAGAGCAACTGTGACAAGGAAAAACTCCCTGAGACTGCAGTAGGAAGAAACCTTGAAAAGAACCAAACTTAACAGGGAACTCATCCTCATTTGGGTGATAACAGATAGCAGGGATTAATCTGCAGTCATACTGTGTTTCAGTTGGCTGGAGGTTCAATATAACAGATGTGTTTAAATTAATATGATTAAGAGTCCACTTTCGTTATTGGAGAGTCAGATGCAAAACTTTATGGGAATTTCAGACCTGATCTATTGAGTGACTGTAGTCACAAGGCATCAGAGAACAGCTGTCTGCATCAGCCGAGTCCAAGACCATCTTCATGGTGTAGTGGAACTGTCCCCGGTCACCACTCGCGTCCTAAGCAGACCACACAGGGCCTCTATGTGTCATGATCTAAAAAAAAAACAGAAGCAGGGCATCAGGATGAGTCAGACAGGTCCAGAGGGCAGAGGGGGTCTGGATCACTGGCAGCTCAGGAGCGACATGTGTAGCTTGAAAGAGAGAGAGCAGTTAGGTATGGTCACAGTCACAATCACTCCACTGAATAATCTTTACAAACAATTCCAGTCTGGACAGTCCCCTTCACAGTACTGAAACTGCCCTTATTAAAATCACTAATGACCTCATGGTTGCTGACTCTGGCCTACTCTCAATTATTATTATTCTTTATCTGACTGCAGCCTTTGATACCATTTCTCACACTATTTTTCTTACTAGACTGTCATCTATTGGCATTTCTCAAACACCCCTTGACTGGTTTCACTCTTATCTCCCTGGCCATTCTCAGTTTATACATCTCAAATCATTTCGTTCTCAGCCTTCCCCTGTTACTACCGGTGTTCCCCAGGGTTCTGTCCTGGGGCCTCATCTTTTCATCATTTATCTTCTCCCACTTGGTAATATCTTTCGTAAAAATAATATCCATTTTCATTGCTTTGCTGATGACAGAGCACTATCTCTCTGGTCAACCTAATTCCTCACTGCCACCCTCCTCCCTTACTAACTGCCTTTATGAAATAAAGTCTTGGTTTAGCCACAATTTCCTTAAGTTGAATAGGGACAAAACAGAAATCCTGCTCATTGGCACCAAATCCTTACTATCCAAAGTCAATATTTTTACCCTTAAAATTGACAGTTCATTATTTCTCCATCCCATCAAGTCAAGAGTTTGGGAGTCATCCTTGATAGCTCATTATCATTCCAATCTCACATTACCAATAATACTCGCTCTGTCTATTTCCATCTGCGCAATATTAATCGTCTTCGTTCCTTTCTTTCCACCCATTCTACTTCTATCCTTGTTCACAGCTTGGTGTTTTCTCGTATTGATTACTGCAATTCTCGTCTCTTTGGTCTTTCCCAGAAATTCCTCCATAAGCTCCAACTTGAACAAAACTCAGGAGCTCGCATCATTTCCAAAAGCCCCTCTTTTCATCACATTACCCCTGTTTTGAAACAACTTTACTGGGTTCCCATAAAATACAGAATTGAATTCAAAATCATTTTGATCACTTTCAAGATAATCCATAATCTTGCCTCTCCTCATTTACTCGATCTACTTCAAATTGTCACTTCCTCTCGTTCTCTTAGATCATCCGCTTCCATTCGCCTGGCCGCACCCTCTGCTCGTCTCAGTACTATGGGGAGTAGAGCATTCAGTTGCTCTGCTCCCATTCTGTGGAATTCCCTCCCACCTGACATCCGTAACTTAGATTCTCACTCTCTCTTTAAAACCAGACTCAAAACCTATTCACTAAAGCTTATTCTCTTTGAATTTATTGTTTTTTGTGTGTTGTTTTGGTTGTTTGTATTTGTATTGTGAGTTCTTGAGTGTTATGAAAGATTAACTGATTAACTGATAAAATCATAAAAGTCACACTGTTCTTACAAAAATCCATAATTTGTAAAAAAAAAAAATATATATATATATATATAATAAAAAATAATAAAAACAATAATAATAATAATAAAGTTCAACTGCTATTTGCAAAGTTCAAAATATATATATATATATTTTAAGGGAAATGTCTGTGGTCATCACAAACTATAGACACAGCCGAAGGAGATTAATTTGTTCGCTGAAACAACCATCCTTATGTGGCCTCATCTTGGCCTTTCCCTTCTAATGAGGAGGAAGAGGACAGTTGAGAGTCTAGACTGAAGCTGCCAGTAGCCAGGGCCTGGGGAGTAGGGGTTGGCTTGGGCCCAGGTTGGCTTGGGTCCCCCATTTTACTGTGTGCTTCTTTGAAGTCGGGTATAAATAGAAAGTAGGTTATGAGTTTCAAGTGATCTGCTGGAGGCCTCTGAATAATTGAAGCATTGACAGAGAACGATAAAATGGAGGTGCACAGGAGAGGAGAGGGTCTATATCTGTAAGATTTCGTTTCGAATACGTAGACTCTAAATTTGTAAGAGTAAATGTGGTCCAGCACATAAAGATGTACCCTTGTTGTTGACTATTTTCAGGTCATGTAAACCATTCCAGAATTCATATTGACAAAATCAGTTTGCAATGTCTACTTTTTTTTCCCTCAGTAAGTCGTACAACATGCTGCATTTAAATTCTGTTAGCACACTCAGGACCGCTCTCAGGGCCGCTCTGTCCTACTCCAACTGACCGTGTCCTGGCCGCAGCAGGCAGGAAGTGTGTATCTGGAGCAGCAGGGGCTCCGTACAGACGGGCTCAGGGTGGAGCACCCCTGAAGACACTGTTCCAGGCTATATATACCCAGGAATCTGTGCTGTGGAAATAACCTCACTGATGTCTCACTCTCATCCACTCACTATTACTGTCTCTTTGTATATTTGACCTTTTTTATACTATCACTTGGAGAAGATGTGACCTTTAAATTCTAATGAGTTTTGTGAATTCAGAATAAAAGTGCATACATATAATGGCACTACAATTAATAGATTTACTGAGATGCTTCAACTAATGCTAAAAGGATTGATGGTCTGGCAAGGCACAATTTACTCATATGCTCTACTGGCCAGTTTAATTCTATTTAATATGGAGGATTAACCAGCAATATAATGTTCACTGTATTAATGCATCTTGTGCATAATTGCACAAACTTGTTCAATTCTTAATAAAAGGAGTGGGGATTTTTTAAATAAAGAGCAAATGACTGGGTATTTATCTAATGTGCTCCTTGAAATTTATCTGCTGTGCTACTTTCACATAGACATCCCATGGTAAGAACAATGTGTTAAAAAAAAAAAAAAGATTTATATGAATTTTTATTGAAACTTCTATAGCCACAGAGTGTCTGGAACATTTATGACTTCTTTGGTCTATAGGATGCATAAACATTTCACATTTTGCTCTGTTATCTAAGGGAAATAAATGTGCTTAACCTTTTTTGCAACCAGAGACCACTTTCTGTATACAAAAGTAATAATAATAATAATAATAATAATCTACAGACAGTAATCTACAGAATTTTAGAACATAACAAACAAATATCTACAGTCATATACATTTAGCTTCATATATATATATATATATATGGCTACCTAAATACTGGAAGTTACATACATCACCAGGTGCTAGATTTCTTACCTGGAGATGTACCTCAGGTTCTTCCTGTTTTCCGGGTGTTTTGCCTCCAGCAGAAGAAATGCACGTTCAATTATATCCAGGTCAGGTGGTTGATTTGGCAATTCAAGGACACATCATTGCCTTGTTTCAAATGCTTAGGGCCAACAAATTTGGATGCTGATGAACTTTACGTTTACATCTTGTTTTATACCCTTTGTAGGTACAATGGTGTATGCTTGACTTTGACACAGATGTACGTAACTCCTTTGAAGTCTTTCAAACCAATTGTTGTGCAGAGTTTTCTTTTACTTAACCCGATGGATGTGAAAAAAGGCAGGTGGAGTCTGAACATATTCATTATACAGGATAAATATGTAAACGTACTGTGGTGCGTAGTTACAACAATAACTTAAAAATTTATGGATATGACTGTATATCTAAAGCAATTAGAATATTATTTAATTCCTTAGCTTTTACACTATACTTGCTTAAATTATCAGCATGTGGATGAATAGACAATAGCACATACTGTGTACAAATATAATTATATTGAGAGTAACGGTGATGAATAATGACTGTCATCATTTTCAAATCTCTGGTTATCCACAATAAACCCCTATATGGATACATTGTAAGGACCAATGCAGTTCCTAAGACTGGCTTTCTTTAAAATTAGAGTGGCCCTGAAACACCCCACACTGCCCCCTTGTGGTAGTTTAGAGAGAGATACTAAGTGCGTGAAGTCCTTCTTTTTGTCCTGGTTACTTGCTGACTCAGAACATCTGAAGTTTAAAAAAATCGAAGATCATGGAGATGACAGCTCATGCATTCTAAATAACATGCTACAACAGTTGCATTCTCCATCTCCACCCCCTCAACTACTATGGTATGCTTTCAATGTATCTGTCTCTCTCCTTGTCTTTCGTGGAAACAGGGAGGGACAGAATCAAGTTGCATGCTGACCTCTCTTCGCCATGACTGCCTGAGAGTTTGTGATACCCCACCACCTCTTAGAGGCCGAAATGTTTGTTGCGAAGTAGCAGGCAACAGCAAGCAGTAAATCTATCCATCAGACACTCCGATCACTCGAGACATGTGTCAGGCTACCAATCAAAGAATTTTTATTCTACCGACTAACTAGACTAACCTATTCAGGCAAGTGGGTGTACAGTGCTGGTGACAGAAGTGGACTACATCAGGACATCATGTTATGCCGCTGCTTTGCAATATATTATACCTCTTCCTAGAAGTGTCTATGAACTTTAAACAGAAAATAATTTCCTGGAACACAGGCACAATTTATATTGACTGGGCAAGGACAGTGGATGATTATGACGGTCATGATCAGGCTATTCAAGCTAAGACATGAATGGTGTGATGCCAGGACATGCCAAAAGAGGCTTCACCAGTTGACAGGCTCAGGTGTTCAAGCTGAGATAATATACTAATACATTCTTATATTTCACTCAGCAAACCAACAAAAGCGTCACTATTTCAATATGTTTGAGGTTAGATTCTTTACAAACACTTCTTAATTCTTTTTAACTTAAAAACAGTTTACATGAAAAAAGATTTTCCCCAAAACACCTTTTTGGGTCTTTGTTTTCCCAGGTCTTATCTCATAGTGTTAATGCTTTCTTTATTATTCTAAAACAATTATATGCTAAATCTAGTACCATAAAATTGAAAAATAAACAGCAAACACTTACAGCATGTACGAGCTGTAGAATTGAGAATTCATCATACGGCATGATGGAGAAATCTTATGGTTCATTAACATCCTGCTTGTGGAGAGCTGTGGAAGATTTTCTGTGACGCTTTGTGTTTCTTTGGGGCAGATTAATGTGAGGAAAAAGAATCCCACTTGTGATGCTTGAAGATTTGGGGAAAAAAAAAACATATTAACCGACATTTGGAGTGGGTCTTGGGCTGACAACATATATTCCTAAGAAAAGAATTACTCACTCACTCATCATCTATATCGCTTAATCCTGTATTCAGGGTCACGGGGGGCCTGAAGCCTATCCCTGGATACTTAGGACACATGGCAGGGTACATCTTGGACAGGGTGCCAATCCATCGCAGGGCACAGACACACACTCACTCATTCAAACACTACGGGCAATTTGGGAACGCCAATTTGTCTTTGGACTGTGGGAGGAAACCGGAGTACCCGGAGGAAACCCACCAAGCACAGGGAGAACATGCAAACTCCATGCACACAGAGACGGGAATCGAGCCTGGCCGGGGATCGAACCCGGACTCTGGCGGTGCGAGGCGACAGTGCTAACCACTACAGCACCGTGCCACCCAAAAAAGAATAAAATTTAAGCAATTTTAATACTACAAGAGCTGCTACTATAGTATTTCCACGGTTAGTTGTAAGCCGCTCAGGAACATTGTGTTTTATAGTGTTTTGTCCAACAACAACAAAAAAAAAGACCCTCTTGCGGCTAGGACAAAGCTCTTTAAGTGCTTTTCAAACGTATTTGGTCAAGGGCTCAAAGCTCAAAGGGCAGCTCAAAGATCTCACCATTGTGCCGTAAAATAAAGGACATTCTGAAATTAGAAAGGTTTGAGGAAACCAATTAAAAGAAATCATCTCCCATGTAAAACAATGTTTTGTCTGGAAAACTGTATTTTATCAAATTATTTGTATTTATTTATCTGTTTTTACCTACTTCAGGCTGTAGATGGCAGAGTGCAGCAGTAGAAAGTTACCCCTAGCATTATAGAGAGTAAAGAGAGAATTTAGAATTTAGAATCTTTAGAATTAAAGAGAGAAAGTTGTTCCTTTTAATCACAGCTGAGATGCAGACCATAAAAAGGTCTGTGTAGATTTAAATGCTATGTGCACGCCGTTCCTCGTTACAGGGGGGCTCAAAAAATGTACACACACTTTTTTAAACCTTGAATTAAATTACGGTGGAAATATGGAGTATTATGTTTCCTCTAATGATGTCGCACCATCATTGATGCTATCATGTGACCATCAGAAGAGAGGCATATGTCTTTCAAGTGTGTATACATTTTTTGGGCCCTGCTAATTTTTCTGGTTTCTTCCTTACTTCCTCCAGGGAAAGGCTCTTCTAAATTGCCCCAATGTCTCAATGTGTTGATGAACTCTCAACACAAGGTGTATTTGTTCCCAGGATAGTCTCTGGATCCACCAAGTCCCAAATCAGTATAAGGCACTTACAGAAGATGGTTTCTCAAGAGTTCCTATGAAAGATCTGACTTACTAAAAAGGGTTCTACTTTGAAATCTTTCGTTAAAAGAAATGAACAATTTGTTGTCATGTTTTCTATAAAATTATTAAAGGTTACATTGATGAAATGTCTGGATTTCTAAAGCCATTGTTTATCTCTAGCTGCAGTACTATAATGAACCTGCAGGTGGCAGAATCTAAATAGTTTATCTTTCTACAAGTCACAGTTTACATTTCTAAGCAATATGCAAAAATAACTTCACTGAAGGACAACTCACTCACTCACTCACTCACTCACCGTCTATACCGCTTTATCCTGGTGTCTATCCCAGGAGACTTGGGGCATGAGGCGAGGTACACCCTGGAGACGGTGCCACTCAATAGCAGGGCACCTAAACATATTATGGGGAAATTTGGGAACGCCATTTGTCCTAATCTGCATGTCTTTGGACTGTGACAAGCTTTGACCTGTCTTAACCCTATTTTATTTTATTTATTTTTTTTTGTGTGTGAAACTCTGAAGTAGAAATATTATAGCTATCATGTACTGTATATAATATAACCCTGCATCTCACAATGTCAGTCATAGAGAAAGGACTTGGCACACATCCCAAGCCACATAGATGCACAGAGGATCAACACCCATATTGATCCTGACATCTAAGATTGAGGACAATTTCTTTTGTGGCCTCCGCTATAAGCCACAGACTCAGCATGGAATACAGATGCTTGTGAAACAACTAGTGTTATTACTGTGCACCCTCTGAGACACAGAGACAATCCAGACTTTAATAAACGTTGCCTCTGATTCAGACGTGTTTCTCTGTAACTCACAACAGATGGCTGTCATCTATCATCTACACTGATATGAACATAATGTATCACCCAGTATTAATGGATATTGGTGTACTATTACATAACCATGTACTGCCTCATGTAATGTTCTTTCAGGTATTTATGAGTTTCATATCGCCTCTTCCACTTCCTATAAATGCTTGTGAAGCTAAGCTTTAAAATTCCGCTCGGATAATACGCGCATTCGTTCAGGCTTAAACTGTTGTATAATGGTTGTTTTTCATCAGAAAAGTTAATTACAGTTCAGTGAGAGCACGTTAAATAAGGATTATTTGTTCTGTCCCCGAGGTTAACACAACTATCTATTCTGTGTTAGACTGTAATTACAGGGTTGATCAATTCAGCTTTTACTACGGCCTTCAGATCAAGTTGATGCATCATTATAAAGTAGGCAAAACAGGCTTGCAAATTAACAAAAGTGGGTGTCTGTGTTTTATGTTTCTCAACATGATCCATTTAACACAGCCTCGTACACAGTATTAAATCGGAACATGTTCTTGCCCAGGATTTCCACATACACTCCTTCCACGTGCTAAGTAAGAGCATCTGCCTTTGTGTCAGTCAGTGGATGACACTTGGCCCTGGATTTACTGTCTCTATTTCATCAGTGGTATTAATCCAGGGTTAAGCTGGATATGCAGATTTTCCAGTGCAATAGAGCAGATTATGTAATGCAAAAGCCTAATGTAGCCTGCAAGAGATTTAGCTTCTGAAACGGTGGTTTTGTGATTAGCACTGTAATTGGATCTATATCTTTTGCAATGCATACTGAAAGCTTATTCTGATATTAAAACTAAAAATGTCATCCAGTTAAAAGAATGCATCACCATTTCAACCCAATCTCTATAAATCATGTGTGTTTATTACAAATGTAAGAGGGATGTTCCAGTCAAACCAGAATTTCCTATTGAAATTTCTTGTGAAATATAAAAGATTTTTTTTAAAAAACATTCGTGAATGACAATCCTGGCAGAGGGGGCTCAGAGACCACTGCAGTCGTTTCTGTGGACATTCAGCAAAAGGAACGCCTGATGCTTGAAAATTGATAGATAAGTTTTTTCCAATTTACAGAAGAGATGCATTGGTCTATGTGACTGTACAAACATTCAGTCACGGGTTCCACCTGCACATTCCTTATACATACAGCCAATTTGAGTCATTGAAGGAGTTAATGGGAAGCCAGAGTTTAAAACACTTGGATAAGTGCAATAGTGTTGCAGAGAATGATATAGAGAAATAAAGGTAAGTTTTATTTGCATAACTGTGTTCTGTTATTCTGCACAATGAAAAGTCCCGGTTTGATTTGAATGACCCATGTATCTATCTATCTATCTATCTATCTATCTATCTATCTATCTATATATATATTATCTCTCTCTCTCTCTCTCTCTCTCTCTCTCTCTCTCTCTATATATATATATATATATATATATATATATATATATATATATATATATATATGGTTACACTTACAATCCTTTCTGGTATATGAAATTTGTGTTGTAACCTTTTAAGGAAAACTGATGAGTGTACAGCGTGGATAGGCTGGTAGGGGGATAAGCTTGACCTTAGTAGAATATATGGCTTATAATCTAGTAAGTCATATTACATAACATAAGTTCTTTAAAATACTAAACATTTTAACATTTTAATTGTATTTTTATTTCATTGTGAATCAGACAACACTATGAAATATTAAAGTAAATGGGAGTAAATGTTTCCATACCCAGAAGTGAAGAAGCTGCAGTAACCAAAGCTAATCACTTGGTGTCAGAACCGTGCTGGTGAGACCGGAATGAATATCGGCTCCAGCTCTGCAGGGATATGATAGACAGACAGCTAGAGCAAACTCCTTTCAAGTTTTGCTGAGTGAAGCATCAGTGCTGAAATGCTGGCCAGAGAGTGGCAAGGTAGGGGGTGGAAAGCTCCTCCACTGCGCTGTAGGATTTTGGAGACTGAACACATTATCATCCACACACACCACACGCAGCAAGTGCAGCTGTCCATCTGTGGTACCACAGAGCTCCTAAAGCTGTAAATATGGAATAAGATACAGAGCAGGACTCCTAGTTCATCATTATCACATCTGTCATGTCTTTTTTTTCTTTCTCTATCCTTCAGCAGCTTTCTTTTCGACACTTCTTCGCTTCACCTTTTTTTAATTACATAAGTTCATTTTTATAATCTAACAAGACCCTTGAGATCTCTTATCTCTTCGCGTTTGTAATTATTCACTCTGTCAGCATGTGTAATCTTGTTAACATTATCTTTATAAGAGGAGAAAGGGTGTGACATGTTGGGGGATGTGTTCAGAGCAAAAAAAAAAGGATAAAGTTAATTATTTATCCTAGACATGTTTATGAATAATAGCCTATCCTTTAGGTAAGGCTGGGTGAACCCATGTAAAACATTTGATTGGTTTATGACAAGATCTCATGCCACTTTGCAGGGTTGTCAGTGCATGTTGCAATGCAGTCAGCACTAACTGTCTCTGATGTCTGACAGGCCCGTGAGTGTGTGTTCACTCTGCAGTGCCCTTGCACCATCAGGTGGCCTGCTTTCAATCGGGTGCTGGTGGTGCAGTCAGGAGGTCTGCTGCAGAGTCCTGGAGCATGGCCAGGAGCAGGGGTTCGGATGCAATGATCAGACTGCTGCTGCTGCTGCTGCTGCCATGACAGGGCAGAGCCGTGAGCCTCTGCAGGGGATTAAATCATCAACCTCTGGACAGAAATTACTAGCCGCAAACACTAAGCACTGCACCAACTGTAGATCAGTCCTGAGCTGCAGTACAGCTACCTTTAATACCCTACTATTGCCCTGTCAGCTGCTGCAAGAGATCTAATCATCATCTGGATGACTGTTGGAATATTCCTATTGGACAGTTTCCTGAATTCAGACGTCCAGTTTCGTGAAATGTATGCAGCACATCGACACACAGAATACATGATATTGAAATTAAGATGTACATATGTGTATGTAAAAAGTATATTTTGTCACTACATTTTTGCTTACTCTGTACTCTGTAATTAATTCAATTTAAAAAAAAAGCTTTAGCACTAACGTTTATTTATTTTTTAACACAATCCAACATTAAATATTGGGCTCATTAATTAAATGTTTATGATATATATATTTTTTATTAATTGAATCAATATTGTTTCTCATTCACAGACTTTTCAGTTGACATTATTTTTAAGAACTACTCGTTAAACTTACAATACAATACAATTAACTAGTTTAACATGCTAATACGTACGGCTGTGTTAAGTTAGACCGCTGCAACAATACTGGAAAAAACGATGGACCTTCTTACTATTCTGCGCTGTACCCTAGGGATTCCCTGACCCCAGTTTGAGAACTGGTGCTATACACAAGGTTGGGGGAAAAAATTATCAGAGGATCTCTGTCAAGCAAGAATCCTATTTCATCTACAATATTAATAGTAATATACAGATTGCAGATTATTAACTATGGGATGAATTACTGTACAAGTCTCTAGACTATAGCAGGTGAAGTAGTAATATAGTAATATAGTAAGATAGTGTTATCTCTTAGTCATCACATATCCTTTACTATGCCACTAGGAAAAATTGTGTTCTGTCTAAATAAAACTGATATACTTAGCCACATCTGCATAAAAATGGTGCAACTATATAAAAGAAATAAAAGTCCCATTTTCAGCTGCCAGGAATACTCATTAGGTTATAGTTTTTAAAATGACATTAAACTAAAATAGCACCATGAGAGATTATATTGTATTTATAGTGTATGACATGCGCAGTTGTGTCAGTAAAAAGGTTGCGTTTGTTTTCAGGTGGCCTTAATTAGCTGGCACAGATTGGCTATGGTAGATAGCTTCTGCTAAATACTTGCTGAAATATTGATGTTGTCCAGTATGCACAGCTGAAGCCGGCGCTGTGCTTAAATTACACGGTGTTTGATAAATACAATATATGTTGTGATGTATTGGTTTTACAGTATATACAGATACATGGCAACAACAGTGTAGCAGCATGAATTGTTTTCCCACATAATATAACATTTATACATTTGTTATAATGTGGAAGATGTATTCATTATTGCATATGCAATGCATTTAACAAGATGCATCTGGATATCCCTCTTCATATTTGAATCACTTTTTCAATTATATTATTTATTATAAATCGCAAAAGAGCATGT
This sequence comes from Clarias macrocephalus, assembly GCA_011419295.1. Taxonomy (NCBI): domain Eukaryota; kingdom Metazoa; phylum Chordata; class Actinopteri; order Siluriformes; family Clariidae; genus Clarias; species Clarias macrocephalus. The sequence continues at coordinate 50,360 of JAAGKR010000087.1, forward strand.
AGGCAAAATTGTTTTTTAACGGCTCCAGGCAGTTTAACATTCTGCAATTTATCTGCTGACGCATTTCAATTCCAGCAAGCTCACACTCTGTGCTTCTGTGTTGGCTATTTATTCAATATATCAGTCAATACAGTGAGTGACAGAAACAGACTGAATAGGAAACAAGCGATTCAACAAGGGGAACACCTGAGAAAGTTATTTTTATACATGTGTGGGCATACACAGGTGCATAATATAAATGCATGTGTTTTGCACACACAAAGTGGGAAATGTGATCCCAGTGTTGCAGTGCATTTGAAGGCCTCAATGTGCATTACGAATGAATAGGTCTTCAGTTTCATGGCTCTCACTACAGGTAAACATCTGAGTGGTCCGAGGCTCTTTAGACTTGTGATTATCGCTTATCCCAGTCTCATATGACTTGTGATGTTCTCAATTACCTATTGACAGCAGGGTACGGGATCTTGTTACCTTGATTTTTGGAGCAACTCTAGGCAATATCATTACATCTCAGATTTCTAGATTGTTGTTTCAGAACTAAGTGAAAAAATATAGACCTTGTAAATATGAAACGGAATGTTGCAGGCGTCAGGCATTTAATGAATGATATAAGATACCATCTACGGTATATGTGTTTTGTCAATGTGGGTATCTGGTGATCATTAAGTCATTCAGTATTAGTGTGAAAAAGCATCACTATATAAAGTCATCATACAGATTTACATGTCCTATAATCAATTAACTTGTAGCATGCAATGATAATCACATCCTCAACACCATTAAAAGAAACACCATTTGCAAGGATATAATTTTTTCCGCTGTAAATCACAAAAGCATTATGATTTAAAAAGAAATGCAAACAAGGGGCTACTGTGTTATTTTCCCCATAGTGTGACTGTTGACAAAATTCTTAGTAAGTTACGCTGTTAGATTGGATTTTTATTTGAAAGGCCTTTTTTGTTTAAGACTAGACCTATCCCCTGTCTTGGATACTGGCCCACATTTATGAACTATTATTAGCTGAGTGATATTAACAGGCCCATTCCTCTTTGCATTTTATTAGAGCACAATAACAGTCATAGTGCAATGGATTTGCTGGCTTAGATATCTAATACCTTTTTGTTGCTGCTGCTGCTGGGCATTTTAACCCACAGTATTATTGCATGTTATTTATTACACATTTTAACTAACTGAAAACATGGACTGTGTTTGAGATATAATTATGTTTTATATTACCTATCTTCTCCGAATTCTCTTTATAGCTTTACAGGCATTGTCCTAGTACTCTGAAATACCCTTTAGTACCACTCATGATAGTTAAGTATAGTTAAAGAAAATATTTCATTGTAGATGACGAAGGAAAAGCATGACAGGAATTTTTTCATGACACGATTATGGCATTTCAACTTTCTAAAAATCTCAACATAGAATTTAATTTGCAAATGGAAACTCTTACACACCTTAAAGGAAACAAGAAGACTGCACTTGTGTTGTGGACACAAACTCAGAGTGATTCACTAATTCCAAATTATTTTTACAAGCTCTGAAAGGGAAACTGTATCCCTGCCCAAGCCAGTCTGTTCAGTTTTGGGTTGAATGCTATGACTCAAAGGTAAATTCTCATATGGTGATTTTTATGGAGCTGCCAAGCAGTGGGGGGTTGTACAAAAACACAAATACCCCATAAACATAAACCCTCAGGTTTAGGTCATTACCTGTTTCTGATGCCACCATGAATGAACCACGGTGAAACAGCATTAAGCAGGAAATGAGCCTGAACTATTTTAAGTAGGCCTCTTTTATTTTCTCTTAATGTTATACAGTTATATTTAAATTATCTTAGTGTTATATAACCCAGCATTTAACTAAGCCATGCGTGATCTGGGCCAGTTAAGTGTGGGCAAATCTGACTTAGATATGAAAATCTCTCACCGTATATCTGCTATCATGTGTGTTAATTATTAGTGCTAGGTGTGTTTAAAACAAGAACCGATATCATTTTCATTGCAATGACTGATCAGTCTGGAATATGGGCTGGTCTACAAGGATAATGATTCACACTATACATAATTATTTATTGACCAAGTACATGCACACACACACACAAGGAAGTGGTTCTGGCTGTTCCCTACTCTCACAGATACAATCCATCCATCCATCTAGGAGTCTCTAGGGACCATAGAGGCCAATGGTGACCATTGTATGTATTGCCATTTTTGCGACCATGGCAGGGCATCTGGTCAACATTCACACACTACTGACAATTTGGGGACACCAATTAGCCTAATCTGTATGTCTTTGGACTGAAGAAGGAAACCGGAGTTCCTGGAGAAAACCCACCAAGCACAGGGAGAACATGCAAACATGCAAGGCGGGAATCAAACCCGATCCCTAGAGGTGCAAGGCCAGCTTGCTAACCACTACGCCATCATGGCGGCTCTCACAGGTATATACAGTGTATATAATGATACTGTACATATTATCTGCAGACACTACACAAATATACATGCTGACTTTCAGAGGATGCTGAAAGTTAGACTCAAATTATAAACCCCTTAAATGTCATTGCATTTAAACACCAAAACCTATTTTTCCTTATGAGGCAACCTAGTCAGACAAGCGTCTGGATGGGTTCAGGTGATTTGAGTGCACCGGTTTGAGCTGACATTTATGACTGGTTAAACGCTGCTGTGTGTGACCGAAGGAGTGACGCATTGCAGGTACAAACGAGCCAATCAGAAACTTCCGCACGACCGCATCACAAGAAATAATCATCCGCAACCAGATAGTCCGTGTGTGTTTAAACGTATAGTTTAGTATGTTTAGCTAAATGTGAACTTTTCTCCATTCTGAAGTATATATTTATAACAATGCTTTTAGACCACACTTTGGTTAGGAGTGTATTGTTTCATTAATTATGTCAGGCTCTCCGCCAGAATGCAGATAAGCCGGCGGAGGGACACACGGACAGGGGAGGCGTTTTATGTACAACCGTCAAGGCGGGTCTGCGCTGTGCCGAGTTTACTGTTCACCATTTCAGAGGTGTTCTTACAGGACAGGACGCGAACAAACCTAGCAAAATGGTGAGTACGTTTTAATTAGATTAACTAGCTTCTCTTGTGCATTAGTGACTTGTACAGGATGCGAATTTAAATCATTTGTTTTTTGAATCGGAAATCAAAAGACGGCGTTAGTTGTAATAACGTTACATCATACTTATTCTGTTAATGCGGCTTATGAGAGGAGTAATAAGCGGTATTAACATATTACTTATTAATACATTACTTAGACATTTTACACCCGGTTATATTCGTGCTTAGGTCAGGTTTCGCTTTGTTACAGCGTTTGGATAGTTTAAGTAGCTAGCCTGGTTGCTAGCCGAGTTAGCTAGGTTTCGACACTGGTTAGGAAACGTTACCTGTTGGTTTTGTTTATTTATTCATCTTGTCTGGGTAATTATTTGCCATTTTTAAAAAAAATGCTAGGTTGATTTTGTGTTTTGTTACGTGTAACCCGCGAGACGCTGTCTGGGCTGTTATAGACTGTTAGCGACCTTCCCGCCTTCTCGATAACGTTGGATTAAAAAAAAAAAAAAAGCGCCAGTGATGCACCGTGAATGATTTATTTTCTTTCTGTTCAGGGTGAATGTTTCCAGTCTCGCTTACAACTCATCAGCACTTACAACTCATTATGGTATTTAATATTACAGCAAACTTTAATGCTTGCTGAGGAACTAGTTACGGATAAGTATATTATGATGATTAAGGCACGTGTGCATCTTATTGGGACAACGATTTTGTTTTTTCATTTTTATTAATTTTAAAAATATCATTTAGCTAATAATTTGTCTTAGACAGATTGACAAAATACCCAAGTAGGATGAACACTGTTAAGAATTTTTTTTTAAAGGTATGATGTCATGAATTTTTTTTTTGTGCATCATCTTTTAAAAGATGCAAGAAAATTAAACTTTGACTAAAATAACAAAGTCTGAATAATTTCAGGAAATCCTGGATTCCCCTCCCCCTGTGTATTTGCTTTCCTTTACAAATGAATGGTAATAACCCTGTAATTTACACTGGCCACGCCTGAATATTGTTAATTCATTGTCAGAGCCGGTCCATACACACGATTAAAAGCTTCTCAAATGTCTTCACTGTGGATTGTCTCCTAAGGTGTGTTCGCGGTCATAGTTGAGCTGGATGTTTAACATTAGGTTAACTGCCAACTGCATTTTTCAAGGAAAGAGGCACACCCAGCCACCTGCATAGTTAAAGCTACAGGACTTGTCTCTGCACAGGGTGGAAGATGTTATCTCATCCCGGCTGGCGTAGCTTTGCTTATAAGGGAAGGCCCAGTGATGCTTCGACCTGCGAAGTGATTTAGTTTCCTCTGTCAGCAAGCCTGCATTAATAGGAATTTTCACACCCTCTTTAACCTCTTGGGAGTCAATGTGGGATTGAGAGAGGAGTGAGTGTAGGCTTTACTGAATGGATAAGCACGTGCAATCTGCAGAGGTGTGTTAAAAAGATGCGAGTCTTGTAACGCTGAAATGTCTAAGCAAAACGTGAAGGACCTTCCTTAATTGTGTTTATTTTCATTTGCAGGCTGATCAACTGACAGAAGAGCAGATTGCTGGTAAGATCATAAACATGCATTTTTTTTTAATTGCTATTTATCTATTATCTATATGCTATTATTTATTTTGTGCCCAGTTTTTTTTTTTTTTTTTTTTTTTTTTGTCTTTGCACATTCCTATTTGCATGGTCTCTCACAGTCCTGCCAACAACTCATGTGCTGTTAAATTGCCATCCCTCTTGTTGCCTTTTAAGGTGGGTTTGTAGACAAGCTTGTGTTGGCTAACTAAGTGTATCTGTGGGCCGGCCAACTGAAGTGAGATCACTTCCTCATAAGGGCCATTAAAGACATGTCTGTAGGCGTATGGAAATATGTGGGAACAAGTACTTAATTCATTACATTTGCTTAACATTGGTCTGCAGGGCATGTAGGTTAAATCATAATCTAACTGATTAGTTCTGGTTTCAGTTATGCTTCGTGTGTGTGTGTGTGTGTGTAAATAGTCACTTGAGTTACTCCAATTTTGTCATCTCCTAAAGCTCCCTGTTTTATAATGGATGCGCTCATACTCACACCCCTTTCCCTGAGCTGCTTCTGCACTCGCCCACGTTACACATCTCAATGCCCAACTGAGAGCTGATCCTGGGGCATCTTTTCCCAGAGGCAAAATTCTCCTTTGGTAACTTGTCGCCCTTTCCTGATCTTGCCAACCTCATCCAGAAGGCAATGTCATTAGCCTGGCCTTAGACTTGTTGGCGTGGGCCAGCGTTGCCATGGCTGTAGTTTGTTTGTGCGTCTACTACATATCCCTCCTCCTCCAGACATTTCAGTCAAAGCATTGTTGGTCTCTGTGTCTCTTGGTAACAGTCATAAATACAACTGTCTGAAAAGATTGGAGTTGATAAGATTGCCAACATGGTGACTTTTCAGTTTTTTTGTGTGTGGAAAAGGCAGCTCTCTTTATCTGCAGTGATTTAGTTGTAGACCTTTTCTTAACAATAAGCTGCAGTTGGGATGATGAGATCTTTGAGCTAAGAAAAGGTAGTGTCTGTTGTACCTACTCCACACAAGTGTGGCATGTCAACGAAAGTGAAAATTCAAGTCATGATTACAGAGTGATGTTAAACAGAATTGGTGCAGAGTTCGGCTACAATAAAGGAAGACCAACTAAAACATGCTTTTTTTAATTTAATTTTTTATGTAGAAAGTTAGAGGAACAAGGAATGATGTCTGAGGTCATTGTCATATGTGAATTGACTCCATACATGTCTCCTGACAGAATTCAAAGAGGCCTTCTCACTATTTGACAAAGATGGGGATGGCACCATTACCACTAAGGAGCTCGGGACAGTGATGCGATCTCTCGGGCAGAACCCAACAGAAGCTGAACTTCAGGATATGATAAATGAAGTGGATGCAGATGGTGAGCACGCACGGAACTATTTTGGTTAATCTGGTTATTACTGGGAAGTCCATATATTAACCCCTAATTGATTTATAGGTATGACACTGCAATTTACTGTTTTCCCTGCTGTGACTTGCTTAGGTAATGGAACAATAGACTTTCCAGAGTTCTTGACCATGATGGCAAGGAAGATGAAAGACACAGACAGTGAGGAAGAGATCAGGGAAGCTTTCAGAGTATTTGACAAGGTAGGAAATGTGCTGGGTTTGTGAGAAGTTATAGATGCAGTTTGTTTCTGTGCTATTGCTTAATTGGCTTTATGTTTTCAGGACGGAAATGGATACATCAGTGCTGCTGAGCTTCGTCATGTCATGACAAACTTGGGGGAGAAATTAACAGACGAGGAAGTCGATGAAATGATCAGAGAAGCAGATATTGACGGTGATGGCCAGGTCAATTACGAAGGTATGGGTGCCAGTTCATGTTTTGAAAAAGCATTGAAGTCTGTAAAGAATGACTGTAGTAAACCCCCACCCCCCTCTTTTCTCTTTCCACAGAATTTGTACAAATGATGACAGCGAAGTGAAATCCTTGTACAGAATTTCTTGTATAAAACTATTTGCCTTTTCTTTTTAATCTATGTAAAATGTTGTTTTAATTTCCCCATCTTCTGCTGTCCAAAGGAACTGCATGTGTAAATTTGTTTTTGTTTTGCCCCTTTATGCTCTTGGTAATGTTAACATTTTGACCTAGTGGGCTGTCAGAGGAACAGGTGATGGGTATAGGCAGACAGTTTGGCTGGCACTACCTTGAATTTGTGCTTTTTGCAGTGCCTGCTTGCCTGTCACCTCATGAGTGGAGTTCAAATGGCTCCAATTCTCAATTGGAAAAAATTTTTTTTTTTTTTTTTTGAGGAAATGCTCTGCATGGACAATGGACTCTACATATAAAAATATAAAAGTGGAAGAAAATTGCATCACTGCACTATTGCAACATCAGTGAATTAAATACTAACGGGTTTGTCAGGAGGCACTTGTAACCCCCACCCACTTTTTTTTTTTTTTTTTTTTTTGTGTGTGTATTTCTGTTCTCTCGTTATTACTATGCTTTATAATTAGTCATTTTTTTTCTTTGTTAACTGCTTATGGCGCAGTCATGCCTCAAAGAATCCATTCCAAGTTGTATATTTGTTTTCCAATAAAATTAACAATTAATCCCAAATGCCTTTTGCCCATTTGATAAAAGATGTTTTCTTTTCAGTTGAGTCAGGAGTTCAGGTGCAATTTATTTAAAGTTTAAAAATTTTTAAAAACATACTCTTAAGGATAAAATGAGGTAGAATTGTGCAAAAGTTTTTGTGCTTGTGTATACAATTTGACACAAACCCACTTCTCGCTCTCTCTCTCTTTTTTTTTTTTTTAAGAACCTTGGAGAAGCTAGAGCTACTTCTGGTATTGTTTGTTTAAATTTTAAGCTATTTCAAGGAGCATATCTTTTTAATTCTAAATGTTTCCATCCACTGCATGCATGCTCTCTCATGTGGATGTTTTCCCAGCAACACTAGCGTTGAGCTTAGCTTGATGTCTATCGGAGTGCTACTATTTCCTTAAAAGGGGCTGTTAAAGCAAGCACAGTTCACTGTGTTGGATGTACAAAAGGTTGGAGGCTGAAAGGCAAACACATTGCCTGAGTGTCTTTAGTTAATGTGCACAGATGGTGCTGGCTGACAAGGTCTTTTGGAGTAATTAAGTATAGGAAATTCAAGGGTTGTTAACAAATTTAATGGATTTGAATTGTATTATGGTGTTTAATCAGGTGTGACTGATTTCACTGTATGATGTGTGAAAGTGTCATGGTGGACCTTGAAAACCGTAATATGGCTTATTTTAAAAATAAATAAAAAATCTATTTCCGAACCCTGCTGTACTACATTTCCAGCTTAAGCCACAATCATCAGCAGTGTTTGGAAGTAATGGAGTTGACTACTGCAAGTCTGGCTATCAATAGCTGTAACTAGTGATCATGCTTTAGTCAGGTTCCTGAAACATTACCGCCATCCAATAAAACCTGTTATATCCCTGAGCAGTTTTTACATCCACATGTGAGGAACAAATGGAAAGCTAGTAGCAGTTTCAGAAATGACCACTAATCTTTATTTTTTAATGTTGTTAATCCTTGACAGAACAAAGGAAACATTTGCCGTGCTAATGCAAATGATGCCATAACAAGATGAGAGCTAAAATCAATGTTGTAGGCAGGCTTTTACACTGTTGGGGAGTACACGTTAAGGGTTGTACATACGATGCAATATGGCATATTGATTTAGCAGAGATGACTTGCACTCACTCATCAATTTCCTTCAAAATGGAACGCATCCTCATCTCGGAGTTCTCAATAGATATTCTGGGCCGTCTATTTCCAAGGGATACTCGTTATGTGTTGCTCAGCAAGGACACAATGCGTGCCTTTCCTGGAATGTGTCAGTTGCCTTACACATGGCCCCCCTTCTGCCGCACTGTCACTTAATAAGATCATCTTTCTCCCTGGCCCTGGCTGTCCACCATCTCTGCACATGGTTTAGTAATCAGTTGGGCCATTATCACAGGCTCCTGATGGATCTGTGTGTATGCACACTCTCCCAAGCCCCTAGCTACTCCTCTCCCGTTGATAAATGAATGAGGGTGTGTAATAGGCCTTTGTGCCCTGTTATGGCTGTAATCTTTCACCATGTTCACTATGTTGCTTGATGATTGCTAGAAGAAGCAGGCCATGCTCAGTATACTGTCTAGTTGTTAGTACCAAAGATAGCTTCATCTTTTAAAAGTAAAAATAGTTACCTGAATAAAGGTCAGGGTTAGGAAACCTAAAAATTTGACAATTAGAGGTGGGTCAGGTGGGTCTTTTTCTGTTGAAAAAGTTTGGCTTGAAGCACTTTGTTTTTGGTATCTTCCCAGCTCCCAGCAACTTGTTCCTCTAGAGAACTATTTCAGTTACTCTGCCTGGCCAAAAAAAGAGAAGATTTAATTTAGCAGCCTTTGGCTTTGATTACAATGTGGTGACCAGCTAAGGTGTGGAAGTCTTTCTTCATCCTCTTCTTTGACAATTTGAGTCCTGGAATATAGCCATGCCATCAGGTAAGAGAAACGTTCCATCATTCAGTACATTCAGGTCGTCAACTGACTTAATTTTATTGCCGCTTAACTTTGCTGAGTCTGGACCTGACCAACGGAAGTAACCCCAGATCATAACACTACCTCCAGAGGCTTATACAGGGGCCACTCTGCATGATGGATGCATCGCTTCACGTGCTTCCCTTTTTACCCTGACACTCCCATCGATCTGGAATAGGGTCAACCTGGACTCATCAGACCACATGACATTTTTCTATTGCCCTAAAGTCCAATCTTTATGCTCCTAGCAAATTTAATCTTTTTTTTTCTTTCTGATTAGTCTCTCTAACACGTGGTTTTCTTATGATGACACAGCTGTTAAGTCTGAATCCTGTGAGTTAATTTGCACTGTAGATGTAGAAATACTCTTACTTTCACTATTAAACAGCTGTGCTTTCTAGGTTTTTTTTTGTTTCCATCTTTTCATTCATGTTTTTTCCAGCCTCATTTTTCACCACCATCTTTTCAGATTTTAATAAGGTGTCAGACAGTTGTTACATCAATTCTAGTAGTTTCTACTTTCTTCTTAGTTAATTTCTTTACTCAGTTTGCGTCAATGACCCTTTGGAGCATAATTTTTATTTGTTCTGTCAAGCCGCCGTATTTAACAGTACTTTCTAAGTATTTTACAACAAGCAAAACCCTTCGTAGGTTAGGTGGTCCTTCTACTGAACCACAGACTACATAAGTGATATGGTCTGTTTGGTTGAGGGTAAATAGCTTTGCTCAGAATATCATTCTTCAACAGTCCTGGGTTTCAGACCCACAGCATTTGGTCTGCATGGGTGTAAGCCACTTTGACTGCCAAATGGATAAATGTAAAAATAAGTTTGCTTACTGTTGATTAATGGCCTGCTGTTTTCTCGGCTTACATTTGGACATGTCAGGGTCCTATTCAAGTGAACATGTGGAAATGGAGCAATAGTTACTGTAAAAAAAAGAGAAATAAATAAAATAATAATTATACTGCTTGGCTGCCATTGCTTCAGCTGATCACTGAAAAAGGCTTTGCTGGAAAGGCTTAACTGCATGTGGCTAAATGAACATCTCGTGCACTATACTCGCCCCCTCCCAATAAACCACCTACCTATATGCCACCTGTACATGAAATCTAATGAAATGCTACAGGTTCCTCACCAGAAGCACATTTAATAATATAAGGGATTCACATGATTTACTTCATATGAAATGGTGCGATAGTCAGGATTAACATTTGGTCCTTTTTTTATTTTTATTTAGTATTTTATTAAATGTTATATTTAGTATTAAATCTATTATCCTTACTTGTTCAAATCCTTACACAATTATATAAGATGAGGTTGCGTGAAACCTCAGGACTAAAGTAACAACATACTTCCAATATCCATCATACTACATATAAAAACAAAAAAATTCAATTCTTTCATTTTTTTTTCATTTTCTTCTGCTTCTTCTTCTTCTTCTTCTTCTTCTTCAAAAAAAAAAAGACAGTAAAGCCTAATAGCAGAAAGCCTTCCCATCAACCTTATTAGGTGTCTGGCTGTGGGTGGCCTAGCGTGGGACGTGGTTGGGTCAGAGAACTGCGTAATCTGCCTTCTTACTGACGGCTCTTTTGTCTTTCTAGAAAGGCACGGATAGATAGATAGAAGCAATGTGCGCTATTTCTGCCTGCATGCCTGCAAGGCTCTGGGACATGCTGGTGAGGGGGGGAGGGCTGCTGAAAATAGTGGAAAGCAATTAGAATATCACAAAAGTTCAGCTCCTGGAGGCAGCACTCATGAGAGTTTTTCAAACATGAGATCTATGTACTGAGCTGAGTGTGCAGTTGGTACAGGAAATGGGGAGAGTGTGAAACAGAGAACGAAAGAGTGTGTGAAAAGGTGGGGGTTTGTGAAGTGACATCGCAAGAATTTTACCCACAGGGATCTGAAAACAGAAGGAGAGCGTTTTCTATCGCACAAAAAAAAAAAAAAAAAAAAACTCTTTTCAGGAATGGAAATGTTTGAGGCTGGGATTATATGTGCCTAACTCTCAGGACGACCGAGTGCAGAACAAATGTAAACGAAACCACAGGAATAGAGAGTGTGGGTAGTTCATATGTGCAATGTGGTTTTTGTAGACAAGTAGCCATTTTTTTCTGTTCCCATCTTTAAATGCTTTTACATACATCACTGCCCCAAAAAGTCAGCTTCAAATACCGTATGGTTAACCACACAAGAGTATATTTTTACCACTTAGTTTCGTTATAATACATACCTGAGTTTCAGTAGCAATCAGATGCAAGATACACATACGGTATAAAAGAGAAACTAAAACACATAACATAGCGCAAGTCTCAGAAGGTCTTTTTTTTATGATGTCATTAATGAAAGATGCTCCGAATCTACAGACAGGTGATAAACAATTGAATATTTGTATAGAATATCAAACAATAGTGTCTTAGAAGGTAGTTGGCTCACTATGAGCAGCTTTACTGAACTCCATTCTTCCAGAAGACAAATCCACAGGTGGCATTTGGATGATGGTGCTGGAGTCCAAAATCTTCTTTTGGTTGAGATCTAGTGACTTTGAAGGCCATAACCTATTGATTTGCATCACTTCCTTGGTCATCAGTCCATTCAGTGAAACATCCTGGAAGAGACCATCAATATTGAAATGTTTTATCAGAGGATAAAGGTCAGAAGAATACAAAATGCCTAATACAGTGTTACAGGCCTACTTTAATGTCATCATTTGTGTATACAATAATTTGCTAATATTACAACATTCCCATCCTCCCTACCTTCATTGTTTATTTATGTTTATGAATGAGTATTTTATTAATTATTTTATGAATCCTAAGCTTTTTCAAAATCATACTACAGCTCAGTCCATGGTCACGGATGAGTGGAGTTAAGACATTTGACGTTTTTTATGATGCACCCACACATGTGTGCTGATATCAGTATCATTCACTCCTTTGATATTTTGACACAGGGCTTCCCCAGAGGTGACATGTTAATGGCAGCAACACAGCATGTAAAAAAGTACACAGTGATGGCCAATAGTATTCAGTGTTTTAATGACATTCTCATTTTTCAGAATAATGACAATTATGATAATATGACTGATTTGTTATTTTATGCAATGGAATTGCTATACAGCAATCGATATTTTGTATGAAGTGCTTTATTCATCAAAACCCTGCTGGATCCGGCTGGGCACAGAGTCATGAAGGCATCTGCAGTACTCTGGTGTCACTTGCTCAATTCATGCCTGCTTGATTGCTGCCTGAACATTACGTACACAAGAAGTTTATTTTTTATTATCTGCCTTCTTCACTTTTGTCCAACAGTTCTCTCTTGTATTTAGATCAGTAGATGACCCAGGCCATGGCCCCATATGAAATGAAAAGAAGCTGAATACCAATGTCACATAACCGGTTTTAGTTAATTAGCGCAACTCTTCAGCCACATAGGCTCGAATTAATTAGTGAAATCATTCATTTTGTTCTCAGGGAGAACTAACACATGGCATATGTTGTCTTAATAGCTTTCGCCACCGCTGATGTCTACGGTCTGACTAAATATAGACATACTATAATTGGCTGACAAGTTTCTTGCACTTTTCAAGATCAATTTTCAGACTTTCTATCTCATGGGGGGAAAAACTCTGTTATTGTCCACAGCATAAAACAAATTGGACTAATGTTTGGAGGTCATTAATTATATTGCAATAGGAAAACTTAAAATGTATTAAGTAAAAAAAAAAAATCACACTTAATAATTGGATTATAATGGTTATAATGTCTCATGTATCCGCACAAAAAGCCTGATTGGGACATGAAAGAAAATGTAATGTTTGTGAAAGTCAGTTTAAAGGTTTGATTCTTTGGCTTGCTGTGCCCATCTTAATGCAATAATGCTGACTTTAATCCGTTTACAGTCATTCTCCAGCTGCTTGGTGGAGCAGCTACTCCACCTCCTCTCCCTAATGGCTGCATCATCTTTAATTGACCCGCTAAGACACAATGATCAACAACGACCTCTTACAGACACACAGCATTTCACGTATCCTTCTTCTTCTCAGAGATTTCAAAGATCTGTATAGAAGAAGATACATACCATGTTTTTCGGTTTACCCTTTGGGAGCAGTTTCTGACCAGGTAAACAATCATGCTGTACTTAACGTAATTTAAGTTATTGATATTTTAAGGACAACTAGATTCAAGGACATGAAACAGAACATTTGGGGTCCATGACATCTCTCACTGTTTGAACTCTTTGGGGTTTATAAATGGTGCATCTCTTGTGATAACCATGGGAAAAAACCTATAGCACATTTCAATTTAGAGACAGATAGGACCAATGGGGAATTCTGTAGAGTTCAGCAAGGAACTAGTGCTGTGGTCTGTATGCATGTTTAATAAAATAGTACATTTTACTGTCTGATACCACAAGTGTCCACACATCTAAGTCACTGTGCATAGGGGAAATTAAAAGCAGAGCATACTTTATTCACAAAGCATCCTCTCCATAATTGTCATTTCTTTGTAAACACACAGAGTCATCACTCCCACTCATGATGAACTCGTGTTAACACAGCAAGTGTAGTGCATGTACAGTAAGTGTACTTTGAATGCGTTCTTTTAAATCTTAAGAACTATGTGTTGTTTCGTTTCCTGGTACATAATATAAAAAAAAATCCACAGAAATGAATTAAGTACAATTTCGAAAAATGTTCTGTTTAAAAGCGTTAATTTCCCCTATGCATGAAGACTTCTGTGACACCCAGCAGTTTCCAAACTAGAGTTCTTTTTTTTTTTCAGCCATTTAATGTATTAGAAAAAATTTAATTAACAGAAGTGTGGGAAAGCAGAGTATTTCATTCCTGCATTGAAGTAGTATATACTGTATATAAAGTAAAATGTAAAAACTGTAATATAATACACATTCTCAGAATATACAGACATACACAATAACTAACAGCATGTTTTTTTTAAATTTCCTTCATTCTACATTTATATATTTAAATACATATCTATATAGTTCAGTGTTCAATGTTTTTCTAATTTCTTCATATTCCCCGTACATTTTTCCCAGAATTTGAAAAAAAGAAAAGAAAAAAAAAGCATATGCTCTTGTCACATTCTCCAGTAAATATAACATATTAAGACATGTGACGTAAGTGTCCCTCAAGTTTATACAGTCTCTGTCACTGGCCACATTGCTAAGTTTTATTTGTAGCCCTCCCTCCAAATGGGTTTGATCTGGGCTCTCATGGTTGTGAATTTGCATATGAATGGTGCACTGAAATGAACTAGCATCCCATCCAGGGTGAATAATCACAACTTGAACCCAGAATTACTTAGATTACCTCTGCATCAACTGCTGCAGTATCCAGGATAAAGCAAAGAAAAATCTATAACTAAAAGTTTTTTTTGGTGTAAAAACATTCTAAAAAAATCATCTTAGGTCTTAGAATGTACTCAATTCAAAAATATATTAAGAATATAGCATTCTTAAATATATCAATTATATATATTATAATATATACACACATATATATACACATGTTCGAATCCAAGATGCCAGAATTGTTTGGGCTTAAATTGTTTCAAATTGTGAAAGAGTGGTTTAAGGAGGGCGGCACGGTGGTGTAGTGGTTAGCACTGTCGCCTTGCACCTCCAGGGTCCGGGTTTGATTCCCGTCTCTGTGTGCACGGAGTTTGCATGTTCTCCCCGTGTTTGGTGGGTTTCCTCCGGGTACTGCGGTTTCCTCCCACAGTCAAAAGACATGTAGGTTAGGTTAACTGGCATTCCCAAATTGTCTGTAGTGTGTGAATGAGTGTATGAGTGTGTGTGCCCTGTGATGGATTGGCACCCTGTTCAGGGTGCACCCCGCCTTGTGCCCTAAGACTCCTGGGATAAGAAAAATGGATTTTTCTTGTTTTTCATTCAACAATATAACTTGTATACAGTATATTTTTTAAGGCTACCGCAATATACTGGAGTCATAAAAGTCATGAGGAAAAGATCAGTGACCTCTTCAGTGTCCATGTCCATGCCATGTCCATAATCCTCTGACCCATCCAGATGACTCAGACTTTGTGATATGTGTCTATAGTCTGGTATCAGCTTGTGGCTATGATTAAAAGAAATGTTTTGCCTACGAGTTACACTCCATCACTGAGACCAGCGCATTAACCACACACACACTCTACTGAGAATTAAATCCCCTGAAATCTCCACGACCTTAATTCAACCTTTTCTAAAACTCCCCAAAGGACAAGATATGTAACCAAATAAACAATGAC
The DNA here is from genome assembly GCA_011419295.1 of Clarias macrocephalus. NCBI lineage: Eukaryota > Metazoa > Chordata > Actinopteri > Siluriformes > Clariidae > Clarias > Clarias macrocephalus. The sequence continues at coordinate 65,787 of JAAGKR010000087.1, forward strand.
TTGGCAAACAGACCAAAAAAAAAATCCAATTATTATAAATAACTTGGGAGTTCATTTGACCTTCACGTGGCTACTCAAGCTGGAAAAGCAACGGAAAAGAAAATCAACAGACAAATGAACAGGATAATAGCACTACATGCCCCCTCCCAACTCCCCAACCCCACCCTGAGACACACACTTTTCAGCATCTTTGGAACGTGTTGTGAGGTGAAGAAATAAAGGGAAAGGGGACAGAAAAGTCCTTTCTTACATTCCTCTTAGATGAGTCAAGAATTTTTAAAATGAATTTCTAATTAGTGATGTAGATCCTATAAATGTACTCCAGAAATAATGACCAAGATGATGAAATTTTGGACAAAGTTCTGCGTGTTGCAATCTTGATTTTTTTTAAAAATGGTTCAAAAGGCAACATTATCACATTGAAGTACAGATGTGCAGACATTTGCAGAACTATCAAAGAAGGGTCAGATGTGAATTATCCATGGCTCTGCACACCACCTGTGCTTTTTTTTTTTTTCCAGTGGCTCTCCAGATGAGATGGCTGTGACAGGGCTTCAGTAATAGAGCCAGGCCTGGGAGCCATGGTGTCCAGTTCCGCTGCCAACGCTGGCTCCCCTGGACAGATAGTGCTGCTCTATTGAATGACTCCTGAAACTTTGATGAGATAGAATAGGCCACCACTCCGCAGACAAAAAGAGAATGCTGGTGTCCAATAGTGCCACCAGTGTGATGCTGGGTCAGCCATGGGACGTGAATAAGCCTGTTGTGTTTATTTGACGCCATGCTTACAGGATATTTCCACAATACAAGTGAACTCATTGGTTCCGCCAACTTAATTAGGCCTTATAAACAGAGTCAGTTTCAGAGCTTAGCTGAAAAGGGAGGGGTCTAACCCCTTTCTGAGGTTTAAGGAAACGCCAACTTGGCAATAATCATGAAGCTGCTTATCCATTAACTGGGTTATTTTACTGGAAATAAAACAGAATGGAACTGTATGATCCAAGCTGAAGGACGTCATGAAACATACAATGCACAATGCAATATACAGTACAGTACATTGTGCAAAGAAGTGTAAACACACAATCCTGATACTCTAAAGACTGTGAAATACCAAGAGACACGGATTATCCATTGCATGTGAATATGAATATAAACAACCATCATAAGATATCTGATTTTGGTCAGGGACACATTCTTAATCACTTGTACATTTATAGTAAGGTGGACAGAGATCCTAAATCCTATACTGGGGTCAGCAGTATAGGACAACAAAATAAAATGATTATCACCTCTACCTTTAAGAGCTATTGCTTTACTGAATGACAGAGTAAGAGAGTGATTTTTTTTTTCTCCTCTGTTGTTTTGGTTTCCATGTTGTGTGAATCATATCATAGAGAGAAGCAAGAAATACTAACATTCTGGCAGTATTGGCTCGATGTTAAAACTCTAGGATACAATCTGAAGGTCAGGGGTTCAAGCCCCAGCGCTGCCAAGCAGTGACTGTTGGGTCCCCGTGCAAGGCCCTTAATTGCCTCTGCTCCAGTCGTGCCATATAATGGCTGACCCTGTGCTCTGACTCCGCTTCCTAATAAGATGGGACATGCAAAGAAAAGAATTTCACTGTGCTGTAATGTATATAGGACAAATAAAGGCTTCTTCTCCTCAGGATTCATTGAATCACCATTGATTAGTTACTTGCATGGAAACAGATGTAGAAAGAGTCCACCCAAAAAAAATAAAATAAATAAAAATAAACAGACAACCATGCCAATGAAGCTGCTTTTTCAAGAATGTCTTTGATTAGTTCTTAGAAAACATGTGATTTAATTTAGAAATATACCACGCAGAATTTGGAGCAGGGGTGACTCAGGCAGTTAAGGCACTGTGTTCGAGCCCCACCACTGCTGAGTTACCCCAGGTGTGGCCAAGTCCTTAACCCTCTGTACATACAAAATCCACCATTGTCTGTCCCAAAGCCTGGATGAGAAAGGAAGAGGATTGGCATCAGGCTAGCAACCATTGCTATAGAAATGAGGGAACTTGTCACGCGATGTGCTCACCAGCATGGGAGGAAAACACAGTATTTAATGCATGTTTACTTGGAGGCCTATGACCTTGATGCTAATTACCATATCTATTGCTATAATCTTGGAGATAATTTGATCACTTATGAACACCTAGTGCGAAAGAGAGAAGTATTATCACCTGATGTAGCACGAGAGATTATGTGTACCCTGGAAGTCAGGGCTACAGCACATGCTTATTACCCAATTACCTATACAGTATGTAAGGGTTAAAATTGTGGTTCAGTCAAGGTTAGTATTAATTATCAAATATGATTTAGGATGTAGTGGTTAGCACTGTGGCCTGACACTTCTAGGATTATAGGTCTGTGTGCATGGTGTTTGCATGTTCTCCCTGTGCCTGGTGGGTTTCCTCTGTGTATTCTGTAAGTCATGCAGGTTAGGCTAACTGCTGTTCCCAAATCTATTTCCAGTCTCCTGGAATAGACCCCCGCGACCCTATACAGGATAAACCGTATAAAAGGTGAATGACTGTCATGGTCGGACTTTTTCTGTCAGTTTGGTTTTCATTTGGCAAAAGGTTGGCTAGATTGCTCTAGAATTCTCTGTAATTTGGTGTAAGAACACCAATTGATTAGTGCGAATGCAATACTTTACCATTTGATAACGAACTTCAGAATGGACTGTGCATAAACGTGATTGGAACGTGTAATAAAATCCTATTGCATAAATAAATGATTGTTTCTGGTTTGCACTTTTTTCTTTTCTTATCTTCGAAAGCAACTTTAATGCTTTTAAAGCAGGACGATGATGTAAATCATCAGAATCTTAGCTAATAATTACTGTCACGCTTTCCCTTCATCTTTCTAGTCCATTAAATACTATGTTTTCTAACATCTGTGGCCCAGATGAAGCTGACTTCTGGCCGATCTTTAAACCCATGTCGTTATGTAAACTTTGGACTAAAAGAGGTCATGTGACCTCTGTCACCACCCTCTCGACTGCAGCCATGTTCCGTCCTTTCCTCCTCCGTCATCCCCTCCATAGATATCTGCGCATTCTTCCTCAGAAAACAAATCCAATGGAATAAATTCTTCAATTATTCATGCTTCAATGGTGTAGCCATGCCCTAAGGTCCATGTTCCACTAATGGAGATGGCAGGATGTTTGTGCTGTGTTATGAACGGATGAGTGAACCTTTCATTGGTCTCAAAAGCAGTTCTGCTGCTCACCCCAATCAGCTTTGCCTGCTCAATGTCTAATTAAATCTAGACATGTCGATCCTAGCCCAGGGATGTACATGTGCCTGCGAACTCGGGACGGACTGGCCGAAAACACAGACGACCCGAAAAAGGGTTCCTGTTACAGCTTTAACCTCCACTTTACCAACACGCACTGTAGTTTGGACATCACCATACACACATCATATAACTGTCTAGGTTTTTGTCATATATTTAGTCGTAGATAAATGATTACGATTACATGTATTAGCTTATGTTGGCTAAAAGTTGCAGATGAGCCACAAAATACACACATGGTTCCAGCAGAGCCGAAGCGATGCTGCCCAGGGCGTCTGGTGTTCACAGTGGAGGAGATCCCTCTGGTAGATTAATGAGGAGCAGACTGCTCATCTGCTTTCATGTTTTCTCTTGTAGCACCCTTAATTATTTACTGAGCATCCTCTTGTTACAGAATGCAGAGAAAAAAGAGAAGAAGAAAAAAAAAACACAGTTTTAAATGCATGCATTTGCTCACGGCTCCCAGGGCACATTAATATTTAATGAGACAAGATGAGGAACGAGAATTTGTTGAGAAGAGTCAGATTAAATGACATTGTTATCTCTGTATCATACCGTATACACTCCGCCTAATGTCAATTGAAAAACATTAGGGAAATTATTACCAAATAAAACTGCATCATTAATTTTCATCTAATGAAATAATGTCTGATGTGAATGACATGATGAGTGAGTGAATTCATCTATAAAATAAATGAAACAGCTTATCTATTTAGCCATGATTGATTTTCTCATTATAATACATGGAACATATGCTATCTTCCTGTGACATGCAGGTATACAGACTTGTGCACACACACACTCACACACTCACAGAGAGAAAGAGAGAGAGAGACAGCGCGAGAATGATGCAATGGACTGAAATGTGGAGAAATTTGAGAGTTTAACACCACTCACACATCTTTCTATAACCCACTTAGAATCCTCTGTTAATTCTCAATAAAAAAAAAAAAAATTCCAAGTCCACTAACTAAAAACGCATTTATTAACGGGATTTCAAAAAGATCAGAGACTTCTTCTTCGGTGGCTTTATCTCCGAACACAGATGCGGTTATCAAATCTGTGCCCACTGAGCTGATCTTCCTTGAGGCATTACTCAGATCACTGATCTTCAAGTGCTGTCTCTTCTGCCAGTGTTTTACTTGTAGATTAACTTGCGAACCAGATTCCAATTTGAAGATCGGCATAACTCCAGCATTAAGCTGGATTACATGGACGAATCTGGCTGACCTGGAGATGCACCCTGCGTGTGATATATCTGAGGAGAAAGTGCCAAGTGTAGGCAAGTGTGTGTGTCTGTGTGTGTGTGTGGGTGTGTGTAAAAGAGAGCGCACAGGATTAAATTCAGGTCAGTACTGCCATGACCCCTCTTCTACACCTGACCCTTCTCTCCACTTTCACATCTCATCACATTGTCAGCATTTTGCCTAACAGGTAATGAGGTGCAAAGTGTTTGAGTGGTGTGTGTGTGTGTGTGTGTGTGTGTGTGTAGAAAAGCATAACAATTAGAGATACAGAGAATCTTGTAAGCAGCAATAAAATTAAACGTAGCTGCTTCATGACTAAACGTAAGGAGATTTTTAAAGAAAGTACGCCTTGAAAAAGCTCAGCTTCCCTGTCTCATACTGTTATGTCATAAAGTTGAAGTAAAAAAAATAATCTATGTAAAATGATCAGTGATTTAAAAAGTGCACGTTGCATATGAGAAATAAATTAAAATGTCTCCTACATTTTTATTTATTTCTCATATGCAATGTGCACTTTTTTTTTGACATTATGAATGATTATAAATACCTAAAAAACATATGAGAAAGCTAATAGTTGTCTAAAATAGTAATTGATGCTACAGTGCAGTACTGTATGTAGTCATTATTTAAAGTGACTCAAAGTTGAACACTTCATTAGGTCCAACTGTTCTTTAACACAAATATCTAATCACATGGCGGAACCTATATGAACCTCTATGCATGTAGACATTGTTCAGACGATCTGCTGAGCATCTGAATGAATGAAAGAAGAAAAAAAATTTTGTATAAGTGACATTGAACGTGGCAAGGTCGTTCGTCCCAGATGGGCTGTCTGGGTATTTGTGAAACTGCTGATCTACTGGGATTTTCGCACAGAACCATCTCTAGGGTTTACAGAGAACTGTCTGAAAAACAGCTGAGTAGAATTTCTTTGGGGCGAAAATGCCTTGTTGATGCCAGAGGTCAGAGGAGAATGTCTAGACAGGTTCAGGCTGATAGGAAGGCAACAGGAAGCCGAATAACACCTCGTGACAACCAAGGTATGCCAAGGAGCATCTCTGAACACAACACACAGAGAATCTTGAAGCAGATGGGCAACAACAGCAGAAGACCAAACCAGGAGTCACTCCTGTCAGCTATGAACAGGTAACTGACGCAGAAGACTGGAAAAACTTTGGCTGGTCTGATGAGTTGAAATTTCTGCTGTTCTGTCTACAAGATGGTATTGTCAGAATTTGGTGTAAACGAATGGATTAGTGGTGCTTCAGGCTGTGGATGGTTCAGGCTGCTCCTGGTGGTGTAATGGTGTGAGGGATTTCTTTATTGTAACACGTTGGACTCCTTAATACAAACTTGTTTAAATGACGCCGCCTACCCGAGTATCATTGCTGAACATGACAATGAGTTCACTATACCCAAATGGCCTCCATAGACACCAAATCTCAATCCAAAGGAGCACCTTTGGGATGTTGTGGAACAGGAGACTCGCATGATGAATGCAATTCTGCAGCAAGTGCGTGATGCTATCATGTCAATATGGACCACGATCTCTAACGAGTGTTTCCAGCACCTTGTTGAATCTCTGCCACAAAGAATGATTGCGGTTCTGAAGGCAAAACCGGGTCCAACCCAGTATTAGAAGGCTGTACCTAATAAAGTGGCCGGTGAATGTATGTAGGTAACGGATAATGTGGAAATGGGAAAATGTACACCATGTGGCCAAAAGTATGCGGACACCCTGCTGTCCTATACCTCCAGCCGTCCCATTTCATCCCACTCCTAGATTTTGTAGCCCAACTAGTTTTTGTAACCTGACTGTAGGGATTTTATTTTATTTTTCAATGTAGCCATGAGAATAGTACTGAAAATTATAATTTAGCATTTACAGTGTAAATTAGTGGAACCATTTTGGCAAACACAGTTGACCAGAATGATACAAACACTGAAATGTCCCAGTGCATATTATTATAGGAAATAATAATAGGCGTACTAGGAACACAGCTCAACCAATCTAATTATGGACAGGAACTGTTGTTCCTGTTGTTAACTGTTGCGTAATTATAATTACCCCACTAGTGACAACTAAGTAGTATGAATTATTATTATGTTTTTTTTTTTTTTTTTGGATTTTTGCTCTGTCCATGTACCACAGGACACATCGGGCAACAGATACTCCCCACCCTGGAGATATATCCGTTGTTTCTGTGGCAGTCACCTAAGGGGTCGGGTTGCCAGCTCGACGCCCGATAGTCTTTCCCACACTACGGGCAATTTGGGAACGCTAATTTGCCTAACCTGCATGTCTTTGGACTGTGAGAGGAAACTGGAGCACCTGGAGGAAACCCACCATGCACGCAGACCCCGAAGTGGGAATCAAACCCAGACCACCGAGCCACCAGTAAGAATGATATGGTACTTAATGTACTGCTAAAATAATGTTGTATGTCAAACAAATATGTCGACTTGAATTGAATGAAAATTGCTATAACCGAAATGTCTCGTTAAGACACTAGGACACTAGACATGTGTGTGTGTGTGTGTGTATGTGTGTGTGTTATGCTCTTTTATTTGAAGTGTACACTCTCTACTGTAGCTTCAGTAGGAATTCCCACATCCACCTCCTTTGCATAATTGGTGGAGAGCACATGGACGTGTTTTAGGTGTCTCTCATGCCTGTCGGTCTTCAGGAAGTTGCCAGGTCTTACTCTGGATCAACGGATGTCAGCCAGTATTTCAAAAAGCTGGATGTCAGGAAAGGGCAGCAGGTGCTCCACCACGACTGAGTGTGTCTTACAGAGCAACAGGCCCAACCTGTTTACGATCTGTACCCTCCCCTGTGTCGTTGCTGACTCACAGGGAGCTGCTCCATTTTTATGCACACACACACACACACACACACACACACACACACACACACACACACACACACACACACACACACACACACACACATGTGCCCTCGCTCACACAGACATTAACTCCCAGCTCCTTCTCCTCCCAAGATTTTTCCTGATGATCTCAGAATCCTCCCTCTCTCTCTCTCTCTCTCTCTCTCTCTCTCTCTCTCTGGAGGTAATTAGTCTGGTTGCTAGGGGATACCTTGAGGTTCACAGATTCGGTTGAGTTATAAAAAGCATGGTTTGCATCAGCTAATCAGAAATGTCCTCGAATGTGAAAAAAAGAGCAAAAGAGGGAGAGACAGTGCACTGAGGAGAGGAAGAAAGACACGTCTGAAAGGTCGAGGGTTTTTCTTTTTAGGTTTTTTCCGAAGAATTTTTTTCCTAGCCTCATGGAAGACTTGTATAATATGATCCCATATGCAACACGGTGGCCCTCAGATGACTAAAAGAAAGGCTTCCAGCTCAGGCGCCGAGGGAATTTACAGTATCCAGGGAATGTTTTCTTCATTTCCTGTTTATCATTTCAATGCAGCTCCCAACCAGGACTCAGGTGGAAATGAGTGTATTGGGATTTGATTGGGTGGGGTTCATGGGCAAAGAAAGAGAGAGAGAGTAAGAGAGAGTTCTCTACCCTCACAGTTTTGTTGCAGCATACGATTACAGTTTGGATTTTCTCCACAATGACTCATACTGCTAAGAAACTATTTCCACAAAATCACAAAAACATACTTGTGCTCATGCTGCATTTGTCTCAGTGTGTGTCTTGTGTGTGTTTGTGTGTTTGTGTTTGTGTCAAAGTGAGTGAAAGAGAGGCAGCTGAATCCATCGCAGTAATGAGGGAAGATCGATCCTGAAGTGCATTAGTGATGTTTCCCACTCAGCAGTCAGAAAGTACTCTGCAGCTTTTAATGAAACCTGTCTATCCACACCTCCACCGCAAACACACGTGGCCACACTGGATCGGGCTCTCGGCAGGAATCTCAAGTAAACACACCCTTTCGGAAGTAGCCGGCTTACTGCGCTAATAAGGAAGCGTCTTTACGAGACATGCTCGGGAAAAAAAATGCACCACGGCATAATGTGAGACACGCTCGTCTGTCAGAAGAATAAAAAGATAACTTAATTTGCTGCTGCTGCTCCACGGGAAGCATCGAAGAGACAAATAGAGCAAAAATGAATTGTGTAAGGCCTGCTCCAAAAATACCCCCACCAGCAGGCAGTGCAGTGAGTCATCCTGCCCCCTCACTCTCATCTCCAATATCACAGAGAAGAGCTACAGCCCTCTGAGTTACAGACCCAGGCTCATTGGAAAAAAAGACAGCTCTTTAGGGCTGCATTAATACACATATTCATACAGACAGATAGTCCATGAGTTCAGATACAGTGTATCCAACATTCCGGTCATATCGCTGTACCTTAAGGTAATGTGAAACGTTCAGTTACAACCCTGTCTTTAATGTCCTGCTGTCGTACTGTACAGAAAATAGATATAGTGCAATAGCAAGCAGTATGTAAGCACTAACACGCAGTGGAAGCAGTACACACAATTGTCCTGATTTATATAATAATTCATTCATGGCAGGTGGTAAAGCACCAGGACCGAGCGATTTTGTGTTGTTCTGCTTATACCACAGCAATTTGCTTTATTTAACATTTAATATTCTTGAACATAAATGAGACAGATTTGTTCCTGTAATCGCTATCCGTTATAGCGGCTCATAATAAAAGTTAAACCCTCACCAAGACTATAACGTGATGGTATTGAGACAAAAAGCTGGGGAAATTACTGAGAAGTCTACAAAATGTAAAATCCTCTATTGTGGTGTAATGGAAAAAAAAAAAAAACTTTTGCACAAGACATCACGCTCACTTCTGGATGGTAAAATGGACGTTACTTAGCAGACGGCAGTGCCAAAAGCCACATACTAAACCAGTCACAGAAGCACATTTAGCAACAAAACACATCTGATAACATGTCATCCTAAACAACACTTTGTTTCTACTTCTTAGTAATTGCTTCTATGTCGTTCAGAAGTGCCGTCTGTGGTGTGTTTCACACCTAACCAGCTTCTAACATGAGGCTGAATCCCAAGTCTCTCTCTTAACCCTGATCAAAGTGCACTAGCTTTCCATTTTATTATTTTTTTTGGGGGGATTTTTCCCCGATTTTCTCCCTAATTTAGTCGTGTCCAATTCCTCCCCGTCACTAGGGGCCTCCCACATTAAGGCTACTACTACCACTCAGCCGGGAGGGCGAAGACTATCACGTGTTTCCTCCGAACCACGTGACGCCAGCCGACCGCATCTTTTCGAACTGTCCGCTCACGCACCGTTGGGGGCGGCGTAACACACTCGGAGGACAGCACTATCCGCTTCTTCTGCTTGCGTGAGCTCACAGACGCCCCTGATTGGCTGTAGAGCCGTGATCAATGTGGGAGCACCAAGTACCTCTCATCCCTCCCCTCTGAGAGAGCTCGGCCAATCAGCTCTCTCTAGACCTCCACCTGCGAGAGGTTACAGCATCACCCGGGATTCGAACCGGCGATCTCCGGACACTAGCTTTCCATTTAACTCTATTTGGGATTAAACGCTGGAACAGTTCTTAAGCTATTATTAGTAAGTTTGAAATTTCTGTATTAGTTAACGTTACCTGCATATCATTTTATGACGCGTAAAGCACTGCATGGTCCACAGCATTGTTTCATTTGCAATAGAACTGAATGAGCTAATGCTAATGCTAGCACAAACCCACTCCGTCCAGGAGGAATCATATATTTGTACACTGTCTGAGGTAATCATCCATGTGCTTTTTTCTTGAACATAATCAACAGAGCAGAAGTTATCAATTAGTAGTTCATTCTTCTATCTGTGTATCAAAGCATCGGGTAATCCAGTAGCTAATCAGGTAATGATCAGGTAATCTTTCTATTATTCTTACACCTGGAATGTAATTCTCAATGAAAATACATAGTAAGCTAATGTCAGTTCTGCCATATGCTGTTGTGACTGGCGTCATGGCCATGGTCATCATGTCAACAGATAGACTGCACTTTATAAGTGAACTCATATACTCGTTAATATCTATAAGCACACTTGAACGCACATGAAAAAAGGACAGGATGACATCAACTTCTCTATAGTTAGACAGAGAAGTATGGATAAATATGGAAACATGTTTCATGACATCCTTTCACTGATATACCTGGGCTGGTCTTCAACATGGCTGTCAGGTCTTCACATTTATTTCAAAGTATAATTTTTATACCCATAAAACTGATGCTGCTGTCATTCAAATCTCTAAAAATTGCCTGCAGCAGTGCTGAACTGCAAAGCATATTCTGTCATGCTTCCTGTATCATTATTTGGCACCCCATGATGACTCTCCACTCCACAGAAGTCGCAAATTTGGAGCACTGGAAGGATGCATTCAAGGACACAGCTGCCATCGGGGTACAAAAAAATAATCAGGATTGCAAGAATCAAGGGGAACTAATAAAAAAAAAAGAAAAAAAATTTTTGAACAGTGTAATGACCGATTTGGAAAAACAATTATTACCATATTTTGAGAGAAAGAGAGGCAGGTGCAGGCGCTTGAAAGAGATGCTGTGCCTTGATCTGACACTGCTTAAGAATCAATCATGTGATTCATCAGCATTAGTCAAAATGACACTTAGACATTTGTAAACGTGATCCTCTCTCTGCCTACTGATTTGAGTGCTGAATATTCATCAAAACCCTCCATCTGTCATACCAAATCTCTGCCATCATTTTTTTTTTGTGACGTAGTTTTTAGGGTTCCAATGCTTGTTTTTATAAATTATGTTTATTTATTTATTTATTTATTTATTTATTTACTTGAATAAAATCTAAAACCTATCATAAAAATCTTTTGGATTTAAATTGCATGCAAATTCCCATGTCTTTTTTATTTTTTATTTTTATACTTAAAGAGACATGATGGGGCATTGATAGCTCAGTGGTAGGTTTCTAGCCTGCCATGCGGAACGCCGGGTTCAATTCCCACCCAAATCCCAGCCAGTGGATGCGGTGCCGGTCCTAAGCCCGGATAAAATGGGAGGGTTGTGTCAGGAAGGGCATCCGGCGTAAAAACCTGTGCCACGTTTTGTGCTGATAAGATGGTGCTGGCATATCAGAAAACGTCTCTACGCGCTCAAAGATTTGCGCCATCCTCATTAAACATAAAACAGTACAAAATTTCCATACACTGCCCAACCTTTTCCAAACTTTCCAGTCATTTGTGAGAAACACAAATCGCACAAAAGTTTCACACACCGCCACAGATGTGAGTAATTTAAATCAACTTGTTTTTATGAGACGGCTGACGGAACAAGTAGGTACAGTGAATATCCCTATGTTCAGCATTGTGCTGCAGAGTGAAAGCCCTGCATGCTGCCTCTCTGCTGTTGCCGTTCCTGAAACATTGTTTACAGATAAGCAATGCTTATGAGACGTTGAAGCGGTTGAAGTGTAAACCCTGTACTACAAGTCATATTTTCCTTCCTTGTCTCATTAACACTTCTTCAGTCTCATGGGCCGAGCAGTACAGTGCAGAATCTTGTGATAATAACCAGCCCTGGGTTAGCTGACAGATGCTGTTTAGGATCAAACGTCTTGAATGCGATTACTCCACAACAAGATCTTTAACAAACTCATTAATGGCAGACAATAAACTGGGACTTTTTCGTCAGTGTTTTAGGAAGGACAAAAAGAAGGCAGCTACACCTTCACGCTGTACTTTATGCCCCAGCTGACCCATTGACCCAGTAATCAGAAATATCACAGTGTACCAAGCACGTGGGTGGCCTTGTCTTCAGTTCACACATCCATCTCCCCCATAGAGAGCTTTTAAAGTACAGAAATAACCTTGTGCCGTATAAACTGCTGCCTATAAATACATTCAAGACAAATTTGCTGCACATGACTTCACTGGTTTCATTCTTCTGCTCCACTAGGGCACTTTAACTGATTTTTTCCCCCAACCATACTACATATTAATATTAAAATATTCAAAATGTTCAGATCCCAGTGAAATTATATTATAGAAACCAAACATCAGCTATTAAATCACAAAATTCATCACTATACTACATTCTACTTCATCTTTTGAAAACAGAGTTGCAGGGTCACCACTGCTTCCTTTAACTACTTTTAACAAGCGCAAATCTCTTTATTGGATTTTTTTTTTATTGGTTTATGTGAGGATTGGCCTTCCGTAGTGAATCAGGGTGTAATAAGCAGCATTATATCATTCAGTACAGCATAGTATTGTATAATGAGGGTATAATAAGGGATGTAGGTCTCTATTCAACAATTTACTCCTTGTGTAAAGCTCAAAAAAATGTGCAGCATTTAAGTATTTTATTCATTAATCAGTAAGGATTATTTTTGTTGTAAATGAAGTTGAAATATTCATACTCTTGACAATAATTTTCTCAATAAGGTTTTCTCACATGTAATGCCCCTAAACAGATTGCGCTTGAACTATTGAACTGATTTAGTGGCTCAGAGGTTAGTACTGTCGCCTTGCACCACTAGGGTCCGGGTTCGGTTCACGGCCAGGTTCGATTCCCGCCTCTGTGCACATGGAGTTTGCATGTTCTTGCCCCTGTTAGAGGGTTTCCTCTGGGTACTCCGGTTTCCTCCCAAAGTCATGCAAATTAGGCTAATTGATGTTCCCAAATTGGCGGTAATGTGTGAATGAGTGTGTGAGTGTGTGTATGAGTGTGTGCCCTGCAATGGATTGGAACCCTGTCCATGGTGCAAGACACCTCATGCCCTAAGTCTCCTGGGATAGGCTTCAGGCTCCTCGCAACTCTGCCCACAGGATAAAGCGGTCTAGACGATTAAAGTGAGAGAGTGAGTGAGTATTAGACGTTATTCATAAGGTGTTTGTATGTGTGCTTACACAGTAAATTCTGGCATTTTAGTAGTATCACTTTGCAAAGCTATTTTTGCTAGTAAAACATTGCAAATCAATCCATTACCTCCAGACATTTCTTACGGATGCATCTCTCTTAGACATTAAGCAATTATTCACTGCATTAGTGAACATTATTAAGCAAGCTTATTGCTTATTAATAAGTCATAAATAAAATTAACAGAGTAATTAACTGTTTAAAAATGTTTTTTTTATTGATGTACGTTTAAATATTAACTAAGGATATAATAGCCTTGGGCCTAGTCCAGGGAACTTAGAGCAAATGACAGGGTACAACCCATCCCAGGACGCAAGCACCGAGACTCATTCAAAACCTACAGGAAATTAGGAATTGCCAATCAGCCTATATCACATATTTTTGTGGGAAATGGGAGCGGACTCGCCCCGAAGAAAACATTCAGAGGAAACCCACCAAGGACAGGAAGACCAGTCAAACTCCACACACTCAGACTGGAAGATCACTAAGCCACATGATTACATATAAGTGTGTATACAGTATATGACAATACAACAGCTAATATTCTGGGCAATTGGTGTATATGCTGGAATCCGCCAAGGAGTTCCTTTTAGCTATTTTGCAAACGAGCCATTGCAAGCATATTAATTGAGTCATTAGATCATTAGTGGGTGGAATAAGCTTAGATTAATATAATTTTTACATAAAAATCAATAAACACAAGCATTAAATCTTTGATAACATTATAACAACTTATAACGTACCAGGTCATTTCTTGTTAATGATAATTCATTTACATTTAATATGAAACACTGGATGAAACAATCTACCTTTAATATGTAACCCTAAAGTTAGACCTGCAGGTACTGTAGGTATGCAACGTCGCTCACTGTGCAACAAACAAACATAATAATAACCTCGCTGAGCTTTTTACGTCAACTTACATATCAACGATATCAGCACACACAGCAGTGTGCAGCCAAAAAGAACAACGATCAGGCATATCTATATCCAACATCTCTCTGCCACAGTATTTCCAGTCTTAGCAAAAAGTTCAGGATTATGTAAGAACGCTGCACTGTGTTTGCCAAAGCTACATAGTTATCCCTCCGTGTATGAGTCACATTTCCTTTGTGTGATATGAGCTTATTCTTTTTTCACCTACTCCTCAGTCTCGCATTCCGTCAATCCTATTTATAAGCCCATCCTCATCCTGACCATCCAGCTTCCTCAACGTAACCACGTTAAGTACGTCTTAAGCAAATCTTCTGCTAGTGCTGGCATAAACAGTGTTGTTCTGTGTGTGTTAATCTGTGGGACTCTGGGATGCTGATGAGAGATTTGTTGATGTCTTTGTCCTCATTAAAGCTGCATCTGTGATGGTTTCAGCTCTGGTGAATTTCACAGTGTTACTGTGAGCATCCCACATTGTGTTACGGCCCTCCTACTGAACAAGACGGCGTCATCACGAAAGTGTTGATCAGTCAAGTGCAATGAATTGCTCGCCTGCAGCAGTATGGGGGGAAAATATGGGTGTCTTCAGTTATGTACATGTAGAGTAAGCTTAATTTGTTCAACATTGGCACAACATAATGTGCCGGAAGAGAAAAAGGAAGTCATGCTGGGTGGTAACTACACAATACACATATGAATAAAAAAAAAATCATTATTAATTATTATTAATTATATATATTTACCTGGGCCTTGATGACACCGATAGGCTGCTTTAAATGCTCCTTGCATCCTATGGTTTGATTCCTTTAAAAGCAACATAACTTTGGATTATCATTTCAGAAATCTATTCATAATAAAACAAAAGCAGTCCCACAGATGTCTGAGAAATGAATGCATGCTTTCATACCTCTAGACGACCTCTGTAATAAGAGTGTAACAAAAGGACACTTTTTGTACTTGTATTTCTATCTGTATCCGTAAATGGATTGAAATTTTTTTTTTTTTTTTTTACCCAAGTACCATTCCGCTGAAATCCCCAGGAAAGCTCAGGGGAAAAGTAAAAAAAAAAAAAAAGTCCTCATCAACACTGTCATCATTGTCAAGTCTGTAAATTCTGCCTCCTCAGACTCAGCTACATCTCTTGAGTTCTTAATTGCTCTCAACTAGAGATGTGCACAGGATGTTTTGTTCATAGGGTTAGTATTTTTATACCTCTTATCTGCTATCTAGCTGCACTGCTATCTCATTAAGCAAAGCTCAGTTGCTGTAGCTGGTACCCTTGCTTAAAAACATCAGAGCATATCACACAAGTCTTACTCAAGCTTCTCTGGTTCCCTAATAAGTCCTGCATGTAACAAAAGCTCGGAACGGTTTAATTCCGGTGTATCTTGATGATCTCCTGATGTCGTATCATCCATCCAGAGCATTCGGCCGTGACAGGCCTACGGTTAATCCGAAATCTTACTCGCAGTTAATCTCTGTAAAAGTGTTTCATAGGAAATTAGGAGCACTATTACTTCACTTTTATTATTACGAAAAAATTTTATTTAAACGGTAGTAAAAAGAAATTTTTTTAAAAGATTACCTGCAGATCAATACATTAATACTGCATAATTAATGCATAATACTTTTTAAAGTATTGATTATTGACGTTTATATATTCATTGTTATTATTTTGTAAATAATTTATGTTTAAATTTTACCTTTATGTAATGTGTAGGTTTGGGAAGTGATTTGTATTACTGTGTATTATTCAGTGTGTGTATGTGTGTGTGTGTGTGTGTGTGTGTGTGTGTGTGTGTGTGTGTGTGTGTGTGTGTGTGTGTGTGTGTGTGTGTGTGTGTGTGTGTGTGTGTGTGTGTGTGTGTGTGCGTGTTGAATATAAAGCAGTGAATCTCATTTCATGGTCATCACAAAATCACCATCTGAAGCGTGAGTGTTTGGCCCAAGCGAAGCTGAAGCAGCATGACAGTCGCACTTATCTGTCTGGATCTTAATCCTGATGACCCATGGGGATGAATAAAAGGGGATCAGAACTGCTATTTTCCAGTGTATTTAAAAACAAAAAAAAACATGAACTCATTGAGCTGACTGCAAACAAGAAATCAAGGCATTATACTTAAAATTATGTTTAAAAGAAAGCAAAAAGCGAAACTAGGAGACGAATATCTTCAAAATATGGAAATTGAGCATAACTTTTTCATGTCCTTTATTATGCGTTATCATTCACACTGTAGCTCCAGTCTTCATCCATGTTTAATGTCAGAGCTCATCTACACAAAGGAAAGATCTCACTCATGTTAAAATCTTAATGATGGCACCAATAAATGAACTGAAAAAGAAAACGGTCCTTACATGTTTTATGAGTAATAGGATGTTCTGCTTTACACAGAAGCGAGGGATTGACATAAAGGGAAGAAAATGAAGGGGAAAGTGAAGAAAGAATGGGTAAACAGGCCAGAACAGGAAGGGTGAGCACAGGAATAGAAAATGATCGTTTCATCTCATGATGTCTGCTTCCCGTGCCCACTCTTGTCTCACATGGTGAAATGTTAATATGACAGCGAGCACACGAAAGAGCCGTGGCTCAAAAATAGGTCAGGAGCAAAAGAAAGAGGGGGCGAGGAACAGCTTGCCCTGTGATTTCCATGCAAGTCAACGAGAAAGGGAGCATAGATAAAGAGGATAATGCAGGATCAAAATTAGCTAGTTTATAGCAAAGACACCAACGTTTAACCCTCTTGGCTTATTATTTAGGTGTGTGTCTCTGAATGAGTAAGTGTGTGCTTTGGGCTCAGTACAGTAACATTTTATAATGATTTACAGTTTGATTTGTGTACAGAAAGACATGTGTGTGAGCTTACAGCAAACCATCTTATGGGATTTTGTTGACGCTACAGTTTTAAAAGTGAATGAAAAGAAAGTGGAGCAGATTGAATTAAGAATATTTGCAGAAGTGCATGTAGGGCTGGGGTCGAATCTCACCTCTGCTCTGTGTGTGTAGGGCTGGTGTGATCTTTACGCACTTGGTGGGTTTCCCCCGCAACTGACGGAAAATATGTGGCCAAGGTTGATCTGTGTTTCCTGTAGTGTGTGATGTAATAAATGAAATAGGATAACTGGAATTGAGATAATGTAGTTTATCTATTGAACCAAGAGACAAGTTATTGATAAATGTATTTGTTAATTTAAAAAAATTTAATAGGATAAAGGTCCTTTTTTTTTTTTTACACGTTTTGGTCATTTAACTTAATTTCATTTAGTGTATTTCATTCGATAATAATGCATGCTACTGAAATTTCCTTAAATTACTGATATAATAATTATTGATGATAATAATTTTGCCAATTTTTTTAGTAGATATTTGTTTTCCAGGTTTTTGATAGATTTTCTTAGATACATATACATTCTATGAAGTTTATAATTCTATGAATTTTTATAATTCTATAATTCCCTGTGTAATTATACAGTATGTTAACGTTTTAATTTACATTAAGTTCATTTAAAAATTATTTTGACCTTTGGTAGCTTTAAAATACTGATATTTTATCTATTGTACTACAGCAAATTACATCTGTAGATTTACTTAATTCTATTTAATGGGGTTAACATAAACACTGCAATTTGTTTTTACCATTATTCTCATTAATTTCTTTTCTTCAACTTAGAAATTCTGCCATTAGTTTCACTCACTCACTCATCATCTATACTGCTTAATCCTGTATTCAGGGTCACGGGAAGCCTGGAGCCTATCCCAGGAGACTTAGGGCACATGGCAGGGTACACCCTGGACAGGGTGCCAATCCATCGCAGGGCACAGACACACACACACACAAACTCACTCATTCACACTCTGGGCAATTTGGGAATTCCAATTAACCTAACCTACATGTCTTTGGACTGTGGGAGGAAACCGGAGTACCCAGAGGAAACCCACCAAGCACGGGGAGAACATACAAACTCCATGCACACAGAGACGGGAATCGAGCCTGGCCGGGGATCGAACCCGGACCCTGGAGGTGCAAGGCGACAGTGCTAACCACTACACCACCGTGCCGCCTGCCATTCGTTTAATTTATTATTTTTATTCACTTATTTGCCCTTAGAAATTACAAATTAAATAATTCAGTCAGAAGTATTCGAGTCTGATACTGAGTAGTACCACTGCTTTAGCGCTCCAGTACTACTATATGAATACGGAAGTGCTATTACCTATTAATGAATGAAAAGTAAAAAGTAATTGTTTGCTAGTGTATCATGAATCATACAATCATTTCAAAGTCGTATATATCTCTTGAGGAACTGCTTTACTGATTAATTACTAATCAGCTTTTTAAAGATTGTCTTGGCTATCTACTGAAGAACTACCGTCTGATTCAGTGTATCCTAATCCAGCACTTCAGTAACTACAATCAAACAATTGTTAAAACGTGCAGTAGGTTAACACAAGCCGTATTTATCACAATCCCTTCTGAGTTCTCTTTGTACCTTTACAGTACATGCGCCAATTTGCACTCTGGCCTACAAACAAGACTCAGCATGCTTGTGTTATCTCTGTTCATCAGGTGTTAGTATGCGAGTGTACCTTCAGAATAATCACAAATCATAAATACTCTGTGATATCTCCTAATTCCACTGTGGATTGACATATCATTTCCAAATATTACCACCATGCTTTTAGTTTATAAAACGATGACCGACATCTTACTGTATCCTTTCTCGTCCACGAAATTGGTATGTATTCCTGGGATGACAATGACCCACCAAACACCTACTTTATTACTTACTGAGCAACCACGTCATATTCATTAGTAGCAAACTCGAGTGTCAAACTACTACAGCATATTGCATATGTATCCATGAGTGTCATTAAAACCATTGTATACATTATTTATGCTGAAGTTGCATGACATTAATATTGTTATTACAAAACAGAGTTGAAAGAAACAGGACTTGACTTTGCCTGAAGTCACAAATTTGCCTCATCAGGAAGTAACATTAACACAATTCTTCAAGGGGAAAAATAAGACTGTGCAGCACTTTGTAAATTTCACACCTCTGCTGTGTGACATGCACATACATGCACAACAGACACAGCAATATTATGTCTTGCTAGCACACATGTTGTGTAAGTTCCGAGCCTTTATTTAATCTATTACCCTTGAATGTGTTTTAAGGCTGGATTGTCTTTTAGTTTCATTATTTCATGACTGATTGTCTTAAATCATTCTTGGCACACTGTTCTTATTACTGTGTATGCTTTTAGATTCATCAGTGAAGTCTGTGTCAATGAGTGCTAAAGCCTCCTCCTTAGACTGGCAGATTTACACTTACATAAAATTACCTTCAAAGAACTACGTTCAGCACAAGTTAGGAAAAAAAGAAAAAAAGAAAAAAAAAATCCAATTGGCCCAAATCTTGACTCTTCTTCTGTCCTGACCTCCTAATCACAAGCCTGGCTTTTTATTCTACAAATGCAATTTGCATTCCATGTATTCTTCATTCGGGCCCTCTGTATTCGGGATGGTCTGTTACAGTAATGCAATAATTAATAAAGTAATGCTTTTATGCAGCTACAACGCAGAGAGTGAGGGTCATTAGAAATGTAGAAAGAGGAATTCTGCTCTGCAAGGAAGGCAGTTTATTTTTTCTGCAGTTTTCAGCTCCCTTTCATGCAGGAGAGCTCCTGTGCCTCACTGTCACACTTTCTCTACCAGCTGTGTACACAATATCTGATTTTATAGACTCACACCAAGGGGTCCTTATCGGCTCTTATTGCTACTGTAATTACTCCTATGTGATGCTCAGTCTAACAGAGAGAGAGAGAGAGAGAGAGAGAGAGAAGGGAGGTGGATAGTAAAATGTATGTGTGTCCATGTGTGCTGTTCCTCTCACTCTTTATGCTATATGAACATTCGGTCCTCCCACCCTTGAGCACTCAAAAAAAAAAAAAAAAACCACCCCTCTCTCTCTCTCTCTCTCTCTCTCTCTCACTCAGCTCTAATTATACTGAGAAGTAGGCTGCTGTTCTAGTTCAGAGCACCCAAGTGGGTGGCCTGATTCACCATCAATGGAAGGACAGAGGGAAAATGTGAGTACATGTACACTCAAGGCCAGATGTACTAAACTGTTTTTTTTTTTAATTTTTTTTTTTTAGCTAAAATAAGCCTGCCTTCTGTGAAGAAAAGAAAAGAAAAAAACCCTGACCAAGTAAATTCTGCACCAAACTGACAAACTGGCATAAATATGCTATTTAAACCCTGTCCAAGTGGCAATACAGAAATTGTCCATCTCCCTCAAGCATATCACATAAAAAGTGAGAATACACAACAGAAAGGGTGGGGAAACGGGAAATGTGGCTCATCACATATTCTGTTCAGTTGCATGTCTGTACTCCTAACAAACCATGTGTAAATTTGAGCCATGGATGCTGCTTCGAGCTTTTTTTTTTCCTGCAGATGGTTTGCCAGTTAGAGTTTTTTTTATATATACATCCTTATATTCATATGTCACAACGTGTAATAATGTGGGACCATTTTAAGACTGAAAAAAAAAATCAAGGAAACTATGTGTTAATGTTTTATTGCTAATTGGGATTTTTATTTACCTTGCAGATCTGGCAACCTTGACTATAGCACATATGTCAGGAACACATTCATCAATTTTTCCTCAAATCTAACAAAATTATTCAACATACTAAACAGCATTTGTGTGGCATCTCCATTTTTCCTTGCCACAGTGACTGCAGGAGAAAAAGGAATACAGTTTAAGTGCACATCTTATTCTGTATACAGAAGCCTTTTCATTAAGATCAGCATTAGAGCCCTCAGCACTGTGTGCATGTTTTTGTTGTTGTACTTGTGTATGTTATATTTGTTACAGAGCTTGCAGTTTTACTTTCTCTTATCTCTGAGCTTTTTGACACCTCAGAGCCTTTAGTATGTGGTCCTATTCGTATTGTTTATACGGTAAGCTACATGATACCTCAATAAACTAAACATTAATTTCTGATGAACTGCGACACATCCTCTGACTGCATAATTTTGTGTTTGCATCATGTCACTTGATGTGTGTTTATCCGGACCAGAGATTATATCTGTGGTTGTGGGGAGGGGGGGGGGGGGGGGTGAAGTTGGAGCAGCTGTAACAGGGATCAGTTGTAACGCTATCAGTCGTTCTAATCAGCAACATGGTACTGTGGTGACACTCTTTCTGCCAGGCTCAGTAGCGTCCTCTGCCTCATTGTACATTGTAAAAGAACAGCGGAAATGCACATATTGTTCCCATGTGGGGATGGAATTTTCTTAAATTTGAAAAAATTTTAATTATCACCATCGTCTTCATCTTCATCTTCTTCTTCAGCCAGATTGAATGTTACACCGTGGGAAAAACCACTTTGCTCATGTAATAATCTCTCTTCTGAGTAAATGCTTCGAGAATGGGAATAGCGTCCGTGTAAACAGATAAATTCTGTGTGGTTTCTTTGTGTCATGAGGGTCTCAAAAAACACAAATGCAAAAATACGTCAAGACTGCTTTGGTTAGATTGGTGCGAAATTTGCATGATTTTGCATAATGCCATAACTCCACCTGCCACAGTTTGGTCACACGTTGTGTTTGTGTCCATGTAAGTCTGCAACCTGTATATCTCATATTTCATCTCATATCTCATGCATGGCAAAATCAGTGCTAGTGATAGATTAAATCTTAAAAAATCTTTAATAAAAAAGAATATATAATATAATTTTTTAAATAAATGTTTTGTTATTTACAACCTTGTGTGTCTGCGCATAATAATGTCCCAAATTAGTTTTTTTTTTTTTAAGGGTGTTTTGCTGTCATATAGAGTATTTTTTCATGTAATATCAAATAACAGATTTTATCTGGTATACAATTTGTACAACTACGTGAGTTCTCTATTATAAAGTGAAATAATTTATTAACAATGATAAGCTTAATTAATTGAAGTGTTACAACTCACCCCATTCATGGAATCTTTAAATGAATTTAATGCAGCCCCTTCTGTTGTGTATACTGTAGTATTACTGTATAATATGAATAGATGTCAGACAACTGTGTCTATGATGTATTTACAAAATGTGATTTATAAAAAGATGGTGCTATGGCATAGTGGTTGACACTGTCACCTTGCACCTTAAGGGTTTGATTCCCACCTCGGGGTCTGTGTGCTTGGAGTTTGCATGTTCTCCCAGTATTTGTGTAAATCAGCGTGTGAGTGTGTGTTTGTGTGTGTGCCCTGCAATGGGTTGGCATCCTGTCCAGGGTGTACCATGGATAGGCTCTAGGCCCCCTGTAACAATATATACAGGACGAGCGATGACGATTTGCAAAAAATTGTTAAATTGACATCTGATCCCTCTCTTCCCTTGACTTATATCTACAACGACAGTTTCTAGGTAAAGCTACCATACAGTACATGTGCACTTGGTAGATAGATAATTACTGACTGTAGCCCAGAAAACAAAGTGTTCTACTTTGCCTGATATATTTGTACAGCACAACACCCACTAGCATGTCAGTGTCACTGTAGTGTTGAGAAAAGTCCACTACAGGAATAATATCTGGACAGAGATGGCTCTAGGGGAGCTGATGTTACTTGATGAACGGAGTGGGTGGGAATGACAAACATGTAGTAATTTTAGATAGAACGGAGCTATGTGTGCCTAGTAAACTGGATATATGCATATATATACTTGTGTGTGTGAGTGAGAGAGAGACAGATAGAGAGAGAGAGAGAGAGAGAGAGAGAGAGAGAGCTTCATCAGTGCTTATGCAACAATTTACTCTAAATCGCTTGCTTCGATTGTCTTTCTCTTTTCTCTGAAAAATGCCTCTCCTTCTTTCTCTCTCCCTCTCTTCATATGCACACATATTCCGAGATGTTTACGAAAGCCGCAAATCTCGTTCCATCATTAGTGGTTGCTCAGCAACGCAGTCTCCTAAATGATCATCTTATCAGACTTATCTCATACAGAGCGCTTTCCAAGCGAGGCTCTAATTATCGTCTTCAACAGTCTCGAGAAACCGTGCCCCGTTCGCTCCCTAAGCTCTTCCTGTACCAAATAATCAGCACACTCATCCTCAGAAAAATTTCAGATCCTAACATCATCCCCGATCCACACCTCCCATCCGCACAGGCAGAGAGGAAGAGCAGAATTGAAAGTCTACTACTTTTATTTAAAGAAGAAATGTGACAGAGGACTAAGAAAAGAACTGGGGGATGAGAGAAGAAAGGGGAGATGAGAAAAAGGCAGAGAGAGAGAGAGAGAGAGAGAGAGAGAGAACATTGGTAACATGTTTACTTGCATAACCATGAGTAGCTTTCAGCGAGGCTGAGGCTACGGTTGCCAAGCAACGGCATCCGTGCAGCAGCTGCATTGCACCATGGAGTTGGGAATATTGTGTGTAAAGTTGACCGTTTCCTCTCCCCCATAACCCTCAGGACATTATATTACTGTAGAAAGGTGTGTTTCTGCTCTCAACGCAACAGACATCACATGTAACTCCTGACTAAAGTTTATTTTTCTAACGTGAAACCCTGGCCACTTTTTGAAAAGCGCCAACCTCAAAACCTAAACACCTACACACGTGCACGCACAGCTCCACAGCTCCACAGCTCCAGCAGGCTGTCCAAATACTGATGTGCTGACTCACTCCCTGTTCGGAAAAGTCGAGAGGGGGGCAACGCAGGACAGAGTGTGAGGGGAGGCCCTGCAAACCTGCAAAACGTAGATCACAATGTTTGTCGCCCTTATAAGATTCACAGTAAACATAACTTGATGTAATATCTTTTTTTATAATTAATACAATTTAGTGCACAAAATTTTTTTTTTAGCATTAAAACAAACATGCTGCAGCTTCGTTCTGTTCTACAGCAGGGTCTGCAGTCATACACTCCAGGATTGTAATGTGCCACCTGCATCTTATGAGGCAGCACTGACACCAGCTGGTCATGAAGACAAACGTCAGGTCTCAGATACAGCAGCGTAAAGCCAGTCAACAATCCCTCACCTTTAACCTCCGTCCAGACAAATTTGTTTCCCGGAAAGGTACACTTAGAGCCACTGTTTGTGCTTGAGCACTGCAGTTGTACTCCAAGTTACCACTTGTAAAAGAATAGTAAAAGTGTTGTGCACAGCTGCATATATCTTACATACAGTGGCGGCCAAAAGTATTGAGACAAGAGTAAAATGTAATGTCTTAATGACATTCTCAAATTTCTAAAATGATGACAATTAAGATAACAAGAATAATTTGTTATTCCCATCCATCCATCCATCCATCTAGGAACCTCTGTAGTCCAACTAGGGGGCATGGAAGCCAGTGGCGATCATTGTATTATTTGAATTTTGTACGACCGTTGTTGGATCTCTGGTCAACACGCGCTTGTTCATACACTACTGGTAATTTGGAAACGCCAATTAACCTAATCTCCATGCAAACTCCATGCACACAGACCCGACATGGGAATCGAACCCGGACTTGGAGGTACAAGGCCACAGTGTGCTAACCACTAAACCACTGCCGCCAATTTGTTAGTTATTGCAATGAAATTGCAAGTAAAGAAGTCCTTTATTCATCAAAATCTGCTTGATCTGTTTGGGCAAAGAGTCAAAAAGACTGGTGTAACTCGCTCAGTCCATGCCTGCTTGATTGCTGTCTGAACATCGTGTCCGGAAGACATTCTTCTTCACCAATGTCTACAGGCTTTAGGTCAAGACATGATGCAGGCCATGGATGAAGCTGAAGTTGAATGCTACTGTCACATGTTTTTCAGTCAATTTGCACAACGTTTAAGCCAAATAGTGAAATCACTAGTTTTGTGCATTGGGAGCACTATTACAGATGTCTTATGTTGTATTAATAGTTTTGGCCCCACTGCTGTTTATTATATATATTTTTTGTTATATGTCTGTTTTTGTACCTAAGTCTACTTGAACAATGATCGCGACACAAAACGGACATAGAATAAATGATTAAGTACATGTGAACAATCAGAAAGATGCAACTGTTGCACTCAGGAGATGCATGATCACGTTCTGTGCAAGAGACATGAGATACAATACATGTATTGTCTACAGGCAGCTGTTGCATTCACTCCGTCCAGTTATGTCCACTATGTTCTATTCTCCAGTCTGAATTTCTGAATGCTAGTACGACCTTTAGGCGACCTCTGACATATATGTAGTTGGAAAGTGTGTATACTGTGTGTGTGTACTGTATTATGATAGGGAGCTTTTTCTTTTGTTTTTATTTCTCCTTAGCTACTTAAGTAAAGTAAAACTGCTTCTTATGATCTTTGACATTCTTTGTAATTAAAAAGGTTTTGTGTGCAACAAAACTCAAAAAAAAAATCTGTTTCCATTTGCTGGCACAACTAACTACAAAAGGACAATCAAAGCATAAGTTGGCTATATTTTTTTTATTTATCTTAATTTATGCACATATTATTGATACCGGATTGCGTTCTTACATGGGCAAAAATAAAAATTGTTACAAGCGGTATGAGATGGAGTTATTGCGTTTTGCAAAATATTGCACAATTTACTTTGATATAACCAAAATAATGTTGGCATTTGTGCTTTTTAACACCCTTATGCACAGGAAATAATCATGCACAGAAATATTCATAACAGTTGGTAATACCTTTTACTACAGTACTTTGTCTCAGAACCAAGATCATTTTATCTCATTTTGTAGGCAAAACAATCAAATAAAAATTCGAATTATTTCCTAATTATCTTTTAGTAGATATTAGCACTGTCTCCTCACAAATCCAAATTTCAGCAGGGCCCATAAAGCTTTTCTCATCCTTGTATATGACAGGTTTCATGTATAGAAGGTGTGGGGAAGCCTTTTGTTTTGCTTTTTACATTTTTGGATAAAACTGTAAATCCTTCAGACCAAACAAAATCTGTGTACTGACTTTTTCAGTATGTTATTTTTTTATTATTATTATTATTATTTTATTTATTTTTTATTTTTTATTTTAATGAATCCTAAATAAAAAATCATGAAAAGAATACCGAGCAAATATTTGACTGGTACACTCCCATTAACATTTCGTGCATGAATAAGTCTGTTGAATAAATTAAAGCTTTCCCCTTGTGTGTAGCCTCATTTCTGAAAATCAATAACCTGAAGGCATACTGTTCCTTGTATTTTTTTTTTCTCCTCAAGACATGTATTTTAACTCTGGGTAGATCAGGTCTGTTCAGTTTGTTAAGAATAACTCAGTGTCCAGCAGCAGCTGAATTAAAGTGGACGTTGTAGGAAGAGACTAATTTACTAATCATTCATAATATGATTCCTGCTGTGGGCCACATGCTTTTTTCGCTCTTCTTTTTTGGATCATCATATGCATGTAAGTAGGTGGATCCCTTTCGCAAGCATTGTAGAGAGTCTATTCTATTCTATTGCTAAATCTCATCGGGTTGTTATATCGTTATCTAATTTTGATGCTAAATATTTACCTCCTACTTTTGTCTTTGATAAATATTATATTACATTATGACAATCAATGCTTGAAAAACAATTACAATCTTAAAATAGAAAGATGTCTTCATGTTTCCTAACTTGACCTCTGTTTATAACCTCCGTGTCCGGTTTGAGGCTCTGCCCTGGATCATGTGATTCATTTTTAGGGGAACGTTAGATCACTGTTAACGAAGGGGAAAGATAAATGGCTCTATACCAACTTCATAATTATGGCTTTCAGGATCTTTCATATCCCTTTATATAACAGATGTATGTTTGGCTTAACAAACCAAGCTGTCTTACTCACCCCTTCTCTCCATTTGCTGCCAATGCACTGAACACCTTACATCCAGGACTGTAAATACAATTATTATAATTTGTGCAATGCTTTCTTCTTAATGAAAATACCTGTTTGCACTGCACTGTTTGCACCATCCAAGTCCCACTGCGCATATATTTGATTGTAACCATCTTTTTTGTTTTATTCTTACATCCTCTTTATTGCTGCTAATAAACGAATAACTTTTGTTGTGATAAAGTCTCTTTATCTCTTTTTATCTTCATCTTTATTTGGATAATGCAAACCTTTCTACATAACTCTTCTACATAAACAATAACAACAATTGCTAAGAGCTTAAAGGTTGTTGCTGTCTTGACCTTCAATCTGTCCTCTGTGGCAGCCATTCCAAAATGCTTCCAGATGAAAGCAGAAATCTACCACCTCCGGCATTCGCCAGTCTCCGAAAATAATGTAACAACTCTGACAGATGGTGATGGGCTTTACGATCCAGAGTGTGAACCTAATGGACTCTTCAAGGCCAAGCAATGCAATAACAGTGACGTGTGCTGGTGTGTAGACGGTGCAGGTGTGCGACGTTCTGACAACGGCGACAGAAACCTTCAGTGTGAGGAGCTACTTGGGCCAAAGTCAGTGTTAATCCACTTTGAATACAGCCTGAGATATTAGGTTAAAATGATTTCCTCTAAAATACTTAGCAATGCTTTCTATTATAGCTGGGTACGAATTGAGATGAAGCACAGAGAGACCAGCAGCCGCTCGGAGCCGTCCCAGGTGCAGAGGTGATTTGCGTGATGATTTCCCTGTAACTGTGGCTTTTCCAGATATATTGTTAATAATAAACAAAACAAAACAAAAAAAACTACTAATAATTAGAACGTGGTTACTTATTTACCTGCACAGGACTTTTGCCAGTGCCATTCCAAAACCTGACAATGTAGACCCAAATCTGGACAGCAAAACTGAAATCGGGGTGAGGATCAATTAAAACACACAGTAATGTCATTTCTTTTTGCAATCTTCATATAAAACATATGCAAATGTATTTCTCTGGTGTAGTATGATGTTGATGCCCGTCTCATTAGCATGGAGTTGATGGAAAACTTGGATGATCAGACACAGGATCTGTCTTTATTGACCTACTACATAGAAAAAGATGTGAGAAAGCAATATTTAAGAAGTGCTTATCTAATAACTGCCTTTCAGTTCTGTTTTTATTTACAATTTTTTTTCCCCCAAGGTTGTGGTGCATTCACTTTTAAATGATCAATTGACGTTTGAACCAGCAGTCAATGGTGAAAAACTGGAGCTTGAGAGCATCAGGGTTTACTATATGGATAAAAACGAACCAGCAAATAACATGCAAATGCTCACAACAGGCTTTCTAACTGCCACTGGTGTGTTTATCCTGGCAGCTGGTGTTGGGCTCCTCATTCTGGTGAGTTTCCTTTCAAAGCTAATGATCTGTTGTGGTAGATAACAAGGAACATTTTACAGTATGTCATTTGTGTAAATTAATATGGAGTGCTTGTCCACATCTTGTTACGTTATAGTCTATCAGTGAAATGGACTTCTTTGGGATTATATTATGTACATGTAATAAATCTACAGTTTGTTTACTCTTATCATTCACTGGGTATGGTGTCAAAGAAATTCTGAAAGAACTGTAGAGATCCATAACTCTGGTGGAAAAAGCTTTTCACACATCAACTACAGCTACAAGTGGTTAGCAGAAGGACATTATTGAGAAAAGAAACAGTTTGGAGTTTAACAAAAGACACATGGAAAAAATGTTATCTAGTCTGTTGAGATCAGTCATGAACCATTTGGCGTTGGCACAATGTGCTACATTTGTTCGAAACCCATCATTGCCCATTACTCTGAGAACATTCAGATCCACATTAAACCATGATGGTGGTAGCACCATATTGTAACACTGCAAGATACAGTAGATTCAAGGGAGGTGAATACTTATCCAAGGCACTGTATTACCTTAACGTTAACATTAAGGGATTGTATCAATATGTAGAAAACAGTGAATCACACAAATAAAGACTTCAGCAGGGTTTTCACAGACTGGGTCACATGTGCTTTGAGGTAATACAGTTTGTGAAAACCCTGCTGAAGTCTTTATTTGTGTGATTCACTGTTTACTACATAAAATCCTTTCTTCTTTTTAAAGAGATTGTATTAATACTGTAATACTTAATGTTACAGGGATCCAAACTTTACATATGTCTTACTTTCTTTCTTGATGCTTTAGTTCTTGCTTAGAAGACAAAAGAGGGGCCAGTATGAAAAAGCTCAGGTGAGGTTACTGATGCCATTATTTATAGACATTCTGTAATCTAATGTGTGAGAACTAATCAAAGCATTGACTAAATAGTATACCCTTTACCTAATTAAACATTTTTATGACTGTGTGCCTGCCATGTGTCAGATTTTGGATTGGTGTTGAATCCAAGACAAAAGTGCATATGTTAAAATGTTGAATTTGTTTGCAGACAAATGAAATGGAGGAGATTTAGGCGCTAAGCTGTACTTCAAGCTGGTGGAAACCTATGGCACGACAAAGCACCCGATGATTGTAAATGCATAAACAGTTGAATGATTTTATAGTTACACTATTGTCACCTTGCATCTCTGCATTCATTCTTCACCACTACTAAATAATCTATTTTTAATTTATTTTTAAGTTCTACACTATACTGACACTGGATATTTATTGTGTGTTTAATAGTACTCATCACCACAGTCATTTCCACCATCAGCAATATTTTCCTTGTAATATCTAACAAATATCTTTTTTTTTAAAAATCTAATTACCTAAGTTTTTTTTTTTTCAGTAGTAAACCTGTATAGCATTTGTTTCAGTCCTGATCACTGTGGGGCACAATGGTTGTAATGGTTTAGTCCTTGTGTAAAGAATGATAACTATGTATTGGTGGAATTATTACAAATGCACAATAAAAAACAATTAAATGAAATTAAAATTAATTAACATGTACAATGCTAATATCTATTGACCTTCCATCCACTCTGTGGATTTATTTGTTCATTCATATATTTTTTTCATTTATTCTTCTTTGGAAACTGCTTTATCCTGGTCTGTGGTATCCTGGTACTCAGTGAGTGATACACACTCAGTAAGACTTCTGCCCACTGCAGAAATGACTAATACAGTAGTTTCCCTTTAAGTGAATCTGTTTCATGTACAGACATATTTTTAGCAGATGAAAATTAACCCGAGAACCCAAAAGAAACCCACTAGTACATAGGAGAACATGCACAGAAATACAGCAGAAACTTTGGATCTTGCTTTGAATTCACTCACTCTATTTCATTCTCCATGCTGCTTATCCTGTTCAGGGTCACGGGATAGGCTCCGGGCCCCTCTGACCCTGAACAGGATAAGCAGCATGGAGGGGACAGGGGACTCAGGGCATAAGTAGGGACACACCCTGGACAGGGTGCTAGTCCATTGCAGAGCACACACACACACACACACACACACACACACACACACACACACACACACACACACACTCATGACAATTTGGAAACTTTAGTTAGCATAATCTGCATGTCTTTGGACTGTGGGAGTGAACCTGTGTACCTGGAATAAACCCACCAAGCATGGGCAGAAAATGCTACCTTCACACAAAGGAACCATTTTTTATAAAACATTTCACAGCATGCTGGTGTAGTGATTAGCGCTGTGGCCTTCTACCTCCAGGGTTGAGGGCCACAGTGCTAATCACTACACCAGCGTGCTGTGAAATGTTTTTATAAAAAATAATACAAGGCCGCTGTTTTAATTGATGATGTCTTTATAAAGATATTTAGATTTCAGGTAGGGCCGCATGATTTGATAAAGAATTCACATTGTGATTATTTTTATATGTATTGAGATTGCGGTTTCAAATAAAATATTTAACTATTATATTTCAATATCTCATCACAACTTTTGCTGGACGTTTTTTCTAATATGGATGTGTTAGAGGCAAAAAAACAAAACAAAACAAAACAAAAAAACAAAAAACAAAATAAAGGGCAAGCATAACGACTTTAGTAACTTTGACAATGGACAGATTGTGATAAGGGACAGATTGTGATCAAGTGGTCCAAGGAAGGAAAACCGGTGAGCTGGCGACAGGGTCATGAGCTGGCCAAGGCTCACTGATACACATGGGGAGGGAAGGCTGGCCCGTGTAGCCTGATCTAATAGAAGAACTGTTGTAGCTCAGACTGATGAAAAGGTTAATGCTGGTTAGGATAGAAATGAATCAGAACACACAGTGCACTACTGTTATGGTGGCAGAGGAGGGGGGCTACTCACTATTAGGCAGGTGGTCATAATTTTATGGCAATACAAAAAATATGGGATTTGGGTCAATTGGCTAATCTGTAAAAAAAAAATATTAACCCCAAGCTGTTACAGAAACACTCCTAATAACTTACAAACGTACACAGTTAGTAATTCAATATCACCGAATATAATTGTTCTACTAATATAAAATTAGAATCTTTTATTCAAATAAAAGTGATTTAAAAAAACAAACAAAACATGTTTAAAATACAGTAAATAAAAAAAAACATTTATAAGCTTTCAGACGCGGCCTGATTGCAGGAAGTGCGCGGTGTGATGACGTGTTTCCGGTTCTCGTGCCGTCGGTGGCGGGAGATTCCAGCATGGCCGTGCAACCAAAACAGAACTTGTCCATGGACAGCGCGTCCGAAACCGGGTTTCTAAATTATTATTTTTCCATGCATGAAAAACCGGACACCACGGTGAGAATATTTGACCGCAGCGAATATTACACGGTGCACGGAAAAGATGCTCTCTTTGCTGCTAAAGAAGTCTTCAAGACCAATGGAGTTATTAAAATGCTCGGTGCAGGTCTGTATGGTTAGCGGTCAAGGCTAAGCTAGGCAAAGAAATGTAGCTGTTAAAGTTTGTTGTCTGTATTTAAATAATCTAACCTATAGAGGATTCTCATGCAAACATGTTTACATGAGTGTGGTTCTAGCTAAAGACATGTTTATGTAGGTGATTAGCTCATTTAGTTAGCAGTGTATCATCACTATGTGGCCAAAAGCATGTGGACTCCTGAGCAATAATCCCTTCCTTAAACTGTTGCCTCACATTTGGAGGCTCAAAATGCACATTAAGTAGCATTACAGTTTTCTTGTCCTGAAGATAAAGTCTATGCTCATGAGCTCTATGGAGACATGCCATGCCAAGAGTCTGCACAGTGCCCTGACCCCAACCACACTGAAAAGCTATGGCATAAATGAAATATTGAGTGAATCCTAAACATCATTAAATTAAGATAAGATGTACTTCGTCTTTTTTTTTTCCGTCCCACATTGGGAAAATTTCTGTTACAGCAAACAGCAAAGAAAAACAAAACCATGACCTAACATCAGTGTGAATAGTGTTTTTTCTCTCCCTGAGATGGCACTTTATGTGAAGTATTTAATGCAATTTAATCAAATAGAATTGTTCTGCCATAATATAATATGGGAGATGTTTGCTGTAGTGTTGATCTTGAAAGCTGGTTGTGTGAAATGCAGGCAGCAGGAGGCTGGAAAGCGTGGTGCTCAGTAAGATGAACTTCGAGGCGTTTGTGAGAGACCTGCTGCTGGTCAGGCAGTACCGTGTGGAAGTGTACAGGAATAAATCAGGAAGCAAAATCAGCAAAGATCACGACTGGCAAATAGCCTACAAGGTAATGTAAAGTTCCTGAACCTTATTTCGATATTTCCCTTTTCTTATTCTGTCCATGGCAAGGCTTGAGTTCATCACCTAACCACCTTTCATACAGTTTTCCAATTTTCCATTGGCCTGTTATTTACTTAGCAATAACATTAACATTGATTATCAATTATATACTAGTAAGCTGGTGACAGCATAATGGGCACCTAAGAGTCCTTTATACAGCAATGGCTAGCCTGTCTGATCTCGTCCCACCGGAAAGCCAAACAATTCAACAAAAAAAGTAAATGCTGGTTATAATAAAAAGCCACCAGAAGGCCTTGTGCACCACATCCCTCCGCTCCCAGAGCCTAGGACCAAACTCCACATGCCAATCTGATCGATCACCCATTGGATGTGCGGACAAACAACGCACAACCCACAGCCCCCGAAGGATCTGCCACTAAAATCCTGGTGCCGAACATGGTAGAGACATGCCTGAGGGGATAGAGCTGCTTAACTGGCACAAGCATATGTTCAGACACTTTAAACTACATTAAATGTAAGATGTGTGCGTGGTGGCTCAGGCGGCTAAGCCTTGTTGATTTAGAATTTTTTTTAAATCTGAGGATCCGGTTCGAGCCCTGCCATCGGTAGTTTGCCACACCCCATACTACCAGCCACTGAATGCAGTACCAGTTCCATTCTAGAGATTTTAATTTACCATTTGTTGAATGTTAATGAGATTATAAAACTGCATAATCTATTTCCTCTAACCAGTTTGTCATTCATTTGTTTATTCCAACATTGCACGTTTATAATACAAGTAAATCTGAGTATTTTAAAATTGACTATACATTTTTAATCGAATGATGGGTATGTATCTGGATGTGTGTTTTAGGCCTCTCCAGGAAACCTGACCCAGTTTGAGGAGGTTCTGTTTGGTAGCGGAGGAGGTTTAGGGGAAGGTGCTGCTGGAGTGGTGGGGATCCGTGTTGGAACAGGAAGCGATGGACAGCGTGTCGTGGGCGTCGGATATGTTGATGGCATCCTGCGGAAGCTTGGTGTGTGCGAGTTTTCAGATAACGACCAGTTCTCCAATCTGGAAGCTCTTCTGGTGCAAATCGGCCCCAAAGAGTGCGTGCTTCCTGCCGGAGATACGGCGGGAGATCTGGGTAAACTGAGACAGGTATCTACAGGGGGGATCGGGTGCTTTAATGCTTTGAATTTTGTGTGTGACATTAACTCCAACAGCTCATGTGGCACATTGTTTTTGTTTACGCTTCAGGTGGTGCAGCGTGGTGGCATTCTGCTCTCTGACAGGAAGAAGGCAGAGTTTACAACCAAAGACATAGTTCAGGATCTGAACCGTCTACTGAAGGCTCATAAGGGAGAGACGGTGTCTAGTGCAGCGCTCCCAGAGATGGAGAAACAGGTTAGTGGTGGTGTGTAGACATTTTTAACTTTTTGAATGCAAGATTGCAATATTGGAAAAAAAATTTTTTTTAAATATTATTTCAGCACTGCTGAGCCTTAGATAAAGATTATGTATGGATTATATATCGCAGGAAACCTGGAGCCTCTCCCAAGAGACTTGGGGCGCGAGGCAGGTTACACCCTATTGCGCGCGCGTGCGCACACACACAGACACACTCCGGGCAATTCAGGAACACCAGTCAGGCTAATCTGCATGTCTTTGGGAGGAAACCGGAGTACTCGGAAACTCGCCTTTTTGACATATTTATTCACTTATTTATGTTACCCCGCAGATTGCTATGTCCTGTTTGGCTGCTGTGATAAAGTATCTGGATCTTCTTTCTGATGAGGCCAACTTCAGTTCCTTCAAAATGACCACATTCGACCTGAATCAGTACATGCGACTCGACAACGCCGCTGTGCAGGCACTCAACCTCTTCCAGGTCAGCTCATCATCCTGTTAATTTATAATATCCGAGTTGGTCGTGTTTGTTTTGCCTGTGTGAATGGAGTTCAATCTGTCTTCATTTAAAATTAATTACTGATCGACCCATGTGTATTTATGAAAGGGGGCGAGGAAGCTTCAAAATGTCAGCACTGTGACGCTAATCTGACTATAAAGCATATACTTTTAACCTGCCTAAGTTTTAATGCGATAAGAAAACAATTTCTACCAGAACAAACTTTAAAGAACCTGTTCTGCAAGATGAAACCAGAAAAACTGTTACAATTTCTAGCAAAAGTGCATCTAAAGAACCTTGTATAAAATCGTGTTCTTCTGGCCAAAGCCATATATTTATATTATTTATTTATCCTATTTTTTTAAACTATCTTTTAAATCCCTTACATTATATCTATAACTTAATTTTGTATTGGTTTGTATAAACTGGTTGAATGTGTAATATCTACTGTATCTGCCATTAAAAAAAAAACCTGTGTAGCTGATATGGCAATAAAACCTAATAAAAACAAACATGCAATAAGTACTGATAGAAATGAACCTAATCTAGATAGCAAGAAAGCCAGATAGTTGGCCGATACAATCTACTAATGAGTGGCGTCACAGTCATGTTAGGGTTCATCAGTACGAAAGTTGACAGAAAAAAAAAAACTTAAATTAAACCAGACGAAATATATATATATATTTTAACTCCCTTAAGGTTTTAATGATGAGAAGTCGAAAGAGATTCATGGAATGTCCAATATAAACCCAACCCAACTTTTTATTTATTTATTTATTTATTTATTTTTAAGATTAGCCTTAAGTTTATCTCCAGTATTATTAATATATGATTCAACTAACAACTTGTACTATTTTTGTTTAAGGTATTATTGCTGTTTTTTGTTTCTTTCTTCCTAGTTTGTGTGTGTGTGTGTGTGTGTGTGTGTGTGTGTATATGTGTGTGTGTATGTGTGTGTATGTGTGTGTATGTGTGTGTATGTGTGTGTGTGTGTGTGTGTGTATGTGTGTGTGTGTGTGTGTGTGTATGTGTGTGTGTGTGTGTGTGTGTGTGTGTATGTGTGTGTGTGTGTGTGTGTGTGTGTCTTTCTACCCTGCAGGACATCCAAAGAAATGTAATATATTCCGATATAATCGATAATTTTATCTGATTACTTTTTCCCCATAGGCTTCCTCTGATGATCCAACAGGTACACACTCCCTGGCAGGACTTCTGAACAAGTGTCGGACACCTCAGGGTCAACGACTGGTCAGCCAGTGGCTTAAACAGCCTCTGATGGACAAAAACAAGATCGAGGAAAGGTGAGAACATTTTCCCAAGTGTGATCCATCCTTCATTTTTAATTGAATAAACAGGGATGAAAATCTAAATTTAGATTCGACAGATTTATAATTTCCTGAATTATAGAACAGACTGGCACGTCAGCGTTGGTGAATCAGAACCAGGAGAGAGTGTGTCATGGCGTGAGCTTCGGCGTGGACTGCAGTCGACGTGTTTTCGGCGCTTAATGCAACAGCAATCATTTTTCAGACTGTTTTGCTGTTTTGTTATTTTAGCCAACAGCGTGCTGGAGAGTTACTTCCACCTTGTGTTCATAAAGGACTTTGCATTCCTGAAACATTAGTCATATTGAGGAGTAGGGCTGAGAAATGTACCGAGTTACACTGTCTGGCCGAAAACGTAATGTTTGGATTTAAAAAAAGGAACGCTTGCGACCTTTTGATTGAATAGTTACTGCAGTGATTAATGCGTTTCATCTGCAAAAAATAATT
The DNA here is from genome assembly GCA_011419295.1 of Clarias macrocephalus. Lineage (NCBI taxonomy): Eukaryota > Metazoa > Chordata > Actinopteri > Siluriformes > Clariidae > Clarias > Clarias macrocephalus. The sequence goes on from JAAGKR010000087.1 coordinate 102,327, forward strand.
TGAAACCTAAATAACACAGTGAGGAGCTTCTCATTCCTTGAACTAACATGTTGGAAGTTCAAGCCGTTATTGGCCGTGTTCAAGAATTACACAACAGTTTGTTCCGACCGAGTAATCTGATTGGCCAAGAGGCATCAGATATTTAGTTTAAACGATGCCATGGAGAATGTGTGCTGTAATCAAAGCCAAAGGCAGACCAACGACATATCAGTGCATGACCATATTAATAATAATAATATTAATAATATTTTATGGCCAGACAGTGCACCACTATTAATGTTGATATACTTTTTTAAAAATAAATAAATAATTTCATAATATATAATTTATATAATAATCAATGCCTATAAAGACGGCCATACATAGAGTTGTAACGTCTTATTAGGATACCTGTGATTAGTGCCCCAGTGGATTAAATAGCAATAGCATCGCTAGCAGATTAACATGCTTAAGCAAACACGACTAAAATAGTTGATTGTTTGTTTTAATTGACTAAAAATTGCCAAAATTGTCATTACAATTAAAAGTCTATATTTAAAATAACATAACCACACAAACATTTTGCAAAGTCTAACGACATCCTTTTGTCAATGGATTAAGATTTAAAACAATTATTTTTACGTCTTTACAATTTTTTTTCACAGGATTTAATCTTTTAAGTAATGACGCAATATTAGGGATTATGACCCCCTGCCCTCTCTCACACCTCAGACTAGTTAGGGCTAGGGCTATCTACAGCAAGGCGGTGTGCGCACACACACACGCACACACATACAGTACATTACGCATGCCATGGTAAATCAACATGCTAATAGTGTGTGTTGGATACTTTTCCCCGGGGAGAAATAAACTCACCGATGACAACAAGGTAATATTGTTCGTCTTTTCATTTCATTACTGTATATTTTGGCGCATATTATATATACGTTTAGAGTATTTGGCAGGTTCTCATGCTTTTTAAAGCATGAGGTCAGGGTGTAAGAATACATTTAAGCTTCAACGCTTTCGGATAGCAATGTGATACAGCAATAAAACCCGTACAAGTTGAGGATCTTGATGCAAATCGCCTTATTCACAGTATAATTAAGAATGAGTATACCACTGCTAACACAGGACTGTAATAAAGTGTGCTGTTTAGATGTAAATTGGTGAACTCCGTCTGCCTCAGGCTAGACCTTGTGGAGAGCTTTGTGGAGGACTCGGAGCTGAGGCAGAGCTGCCAGGAGGACCTACTGCGCCGGTTCCCTGACCTGAATCGCCTTGCTAAGAAATTCCAGCGGCAGAATGCCAACCTGCAGGACTGCTATCGTGTGTACCAGTCTGTGGGTCAACTGCCGACACTGGTTCTGGCC
>JAAGKR010000087.1:103698-136921 GCA_011419295.1 Clarias macrocephalus
GAAACTCGCCTTTTTGACATATTTATTCACTTATTTATGTTACCCCGCAGATTGCTATGTCCTGTTTGGCTGCTGTGATAAAGTATCTGGATCTTCTTTCTGATGAGGCCAACTTCAGTTCCTTCAAAATGACCACATTCGACCTGAATCAGTACATGCGTCTCGACAACGCCGCTGTGCAGGCACTCAACCTCTTCCAGGTCAGCTCATCATCCTGTTAATTTATAATATCCGAGTTGGTCGTGTTTGTTTTGCCTGTGTGAATGGAGTTCAATCTGTCTTCATTTAAAATTAATTACTGATCGACCCATGTGTATTTATGAAAGGGGGCGAGGAAGCTTCAAAATGTCAGCACTGTGACGCTAATCTGACTATAAAGCATATACTTTTAACCTGCCTAAGTTTTAATGCGATAAGAAAACACTTTCTACCAGAACAAGCTTTAAAGAACCTGTTCTGCAAGATGAAACCAGAAAAACTGTTACAATTTCTAGCAAAAGTGCATCTAAAGAACCTTGTATAAAATCGTGTTCTTCTGGCCAAGGCCAATGGAGTTATTATTTATTTATCCTATTTTTTTTCACTATCTTTTAAATCCCTTACATTATATCTATAACTTAATTTTGTATTGGTTTGTATAAACTGGTTGAATGTGTAATATCTACTGTATCTGCCATAAAATAAAAAAAAAACCTGTGTAGCTGATATGGCAATAAACCCTAATAAAAACAAACATGCAATAAGTACTGATAGAAATGAACCTAATCTAGATAGCAAGAAAGCCAGATAGTTGGCCGATTCAATCTACTAATGAGTGGCGTCACAGTCATGTTAGGGTTCATCAGTACGAAAGTTGACAGAAAAAAAAACTTAAATTAAACCAGACGAAATATATATATTTTTTAACTCCCTTAAGGTTTTAATGATGAGAAGTCGAAAGAGATTCATGGAATGTCCAATATAAACCCAACCCAACTTTTTATTTATTTATTTATTTTTAAGATTAGCCTTAAGTTTATCTCCAGTATTATTAATATATGATTCAACTAACAACTTGTACTATTTTTGTTTAAGGTATTATTGCTGTTTTTTGTTTTTCTTTCTTGTGTGTGTGTGTGTGTGTGTGTGTGTGTGTGTGTGTGTGTGTGTGTGTGTGTGTGTGTGTGTGTATGTGTATGTGTGTGTGTGTGTGTATGTCTTTCTACCCTGCAGGACATCCAAAGAAATGTAATATATTCCGATATAATCGATAACTTTATCTGATTACTTTTTCCCCATAGGCTTCCTCTGATGATCCAACAGGTACACACTCCCTGGCAGGACTTCTGAACAAGTGTCGGACACCTCAGGGTCAACGACTGGTCAGCCAGTGGCTTAAACAGCCTCTGATGGACAAAAACAAGATCGAGGAAAGGTGAGAACATTTTCCCAAGTGTGATCCATCCTTCATTTTTAATTGAATAAACAGGGATGAAAATCTAAATTTAGATTCGACAGATTTATAATTTCCTGAATTATAGAACAGACTGGCACGTCAGCGTTGGTGAATCAGAACCAGGAGAGAGTGTGTCATGGCGTGAGCTTCGGCGTGGACTGCAGTCGACGTGTTTTCGGCGCTTAATGCAACAGCAATCATTTTTCAGACTGTTTTGCTGTTTTGTTATTTTAGCCAACAGCGTGCTGGAGAGTTACTTCCACCTTGTGTTCATAAAGGACTTTGCATTCCTGAAACATTAGTCATATTGAGGAGTAGGGCTGAGAAATGTACAGAGTTACACTGTCTGGCCGAAAACGTAATGTTTGGATTTAAAAAAAAGGAACGCTTGCGACCTTTTGATTGAATAGTTACTGCAGTGATTAATGTGTTTCATCTGCAAAAAATAATTTGAAACCTAAATAACACAGTGAGGAGCTTCTCATTCCTTAAACTAACATGTTGGAAGACAAATTTTGTGCTCATGGAAAATATATTACCGTGTTTCAGAAAGGTCAAATTATTGGCCGTGTTCAAGAATTACACAACAGTTTGTTCCGACCGAGTAATCTGATTGGCCAAGAGGCATCAGATATTTAGTTTAAACGATGCCATGGAGAATGTGTGCTGTAATCAAAGCCAAAGGCAGACCAACGACATATCAGTGCATGACCATATTATTATTATTATTATTATTATTATTTTATGGCCAGACAGTGTACCACTATTAATGTTGATATACTTAAAAAAATAATAATAATAATAATTCCATAATATATAATTTATATAATAATCAATGCCTATAAAGACGGCCATACATAGTTGTAACGTCTTATTAGGGTACCTGTGATTAGTGCCCCAGTGGATTAAATAGCAATAGCATCGCTAGCAGATTAACATGCTTAAGCAAACACGACTAAAATAGTTGGTTGATTGTTTTAATTGACTAAAAATTGCCAAAATTGTTATTACAATTAAAAGTCTATTTAAAATAACATAACCACACAAACATTTTGCAAAGTCTAACGACATCCTTTTGTCAATGGATTAAGATTTAAAACAATTATTTTTACGCCTTTACAATTTTTTTTCACAGGATTTAATCTTTTAAGTAATGACGCAATATTAGGGATAATGACCCCCTGCCCTCTCTCACACCTCAGACGAGTTAGGGCTCAAATGTTTAGCCTTATTGTAGAAGACCTGATAATGCTTGCAGGAGCGCACTAATGGCTAGGTTCTATTTATTAAAAAGAGCGGGGGGCGGAATTGTCCCGGAGGCGGAAATCATCTCTGCAATTGGATATCTCCCCCTGACACAATTTAATATATATTTATATATTTTATTTATTTATTTTGCTAAAATATACAGTACTGAAACTCGCGCATCTGACATAGTAACACGGTTACACCGCTGTTCTGTTTGTGTACTGTATCAACATATCACGCGAGCAAATCCTCTCCTTTTGCAGGAGTCTGCAGCATCAACCTGTGTTCCGCGATATGTTTGAGTTAGCGATATTAACACTATCTACAGCGAGGCGGTGCGCGCACACACACGCACGCACACACATACAGTACATTACGCATGCCATGGTAAATCAACATGCTAATAGTGTGTGTTGGATACTTTTCCCCGGGGAGAAATAAACTCACCGATGACAACAAGGTAATATTGTTCGTCTTTTCATTTCATTACTGTATATTTTGGCGCATATTATATATACGTTTAGAATATTTGGCAGGTTCTCATGCTTTTTAAACGCAGGTCAGGGTGTAAGAATACATTTAAGCTTCAACGCTTTCGGATAGCAATGTGATACAGCAATAAAACCCGTACAAGTTGAGGATCTTGATGCAAATCGCCTTATTCACAGTATAATTAAGAATGAGTATACCACTGCTAACACAGGACTGTAATAAAGTGTGCTGTTTAGATGTAAATTGGTGAACTCCGTCTGCCTCAGGCTAGACCTTGTGGAGAGCTTTGTGGAGGACTCGGAGCTGAGGCAGAGCTGCCAGGAGGACCTACTGCGCCGGTTCCCTGACCTGAATCGCCTTGCTAAGAAATTCCAGCGGCAGAATGCCAACCTGCAGGACTGCTATCGTGTGTACCAGTCTGTGGGTCAACTGCCGACACTGGTTCTGGCCTTAGAGAGACATGCAGGTATGACCTCACGCCTCTTTTCTCTAGTGTTAAACAAAAAAATGATTTCAAATGTTACTTTAGCAACAATATTTTAAGCAAAAAGTGTAAGTAACTGTGACTTTTTGCGACAATTTGGTCGTATTTATTAAAGCACCTTTATGAATTGATGCCTCTGTTCTTACCACTGACAGGAAAACATCAAGTCCTGCTGAATGCAGTATTCATTACCCCCCTCAATGACCTCGTCTCTGACTTCTCCAAGTTTCAGGACATGATAGAAACTACACTGGATATGAACCAGGTCAGGCAGTTGTGTCCTATAGCTACAAGGCAATTTTTTTTCTTTTCCCCTTATGGTTATTCAGTTCATGGTATTTGTGTTCCATTTATAGATTGAGCACCATGAATTTCTGGTCAAACCCTCCTTCGACCCCACGCTGAGTGAACTAAGGGAGAGCATGGACCAGTTGGAGAAAAGCATGCAGGCAGCTCTGAACAGTGCAGCACGAGAGCTTAGTAAGGATTCTGGCTAGATTCTATAAAGATGTTTATTTAAAAAAAAAAAATTTAAAATAGTCTTTGATCTTACAAAAAACAAGATGGTTTGAAGATTTTCTGTACGAATCTACTGTATTCGTATTCGATTTTGCATTATGCAAGTTTTATACTGTAGGTTTGACGTAACAGTGGAGTGCTACTCAAATCGAGTCACATGGCGACGAATACAACAAAAATAGAAAGTCTTATTAACAGAGACTATTATTTAACAGGGTGCCAATATTTATGTTCTAAAATGGCATTTTGTTATACTCTATATTTTAAGCAATAAGATTCAGTCTACATTTTTTACCTACATACCAAATTTATGTAATGCCTCACAAAATGCCTTCACAATAGTTTTTTTGTGTGTGTTTAAGTACCCTAGTTAAAATAGCCCAGATTTTTTATTATTTATTTATTTATTTATTTTTTACACCTTGATGCAAAGTATTTTTTTTCTTCTTTTTTTGTTTCATTCTGTCTGTTTGTGCTTTAGGTTTGGATGCGGGTAAGACTATAAAGCTGGAATCCAATGCACAGATCGGATACTTCTTCCGCGTCACCTGCAAAGAAGAGAAAACTCTGCGCAACAATAAGAAATTCACCACGTTGGATGTGCAGAAGAACGGAGTCCGCTTCACCAACAGGTGAGAGGTCAAGGCCGATTAGTGTGATTTGATCGCGTGATCTGGTTTTAGTGTGTGATAACGGTGTAAGGGCTGCTTCGCAGTAAGCTGAGCTCATTGAATGATGAGTACACCAAAAGCAAGGAGGAGTACGAGGAGGCCCAGAACGCCATCGTGAAAGAGATCATCAGCATTGCTGCTGGTGAGGAGTTCATCTGTTTTTAAACCCTTTTCATGAGTCTGAATTTGCAATGACCGCGTCTGGTATCGACGTTCTATCTGGTCTTATAGGCTATGTAGACCCGCTGCAGATACTGAATGATGTGATAGCGCAGCTGGATGCGGTGGTGAGCTTTGCACTCGTATCCCATGCGGCCCCCGTGCCCTATGTGAGGCCTACGGTACTGGAGAAGGGAACCGGCAGGTTAATCCTGAAGGGGGCACGTCATCCTTGTGTCGAGGCCCAGGATGATGTGGCTTTCATCCCCAATGATGTGACCTTCACTAAGGGAAAGGAGATGTTCCACATCATTACAGGTACACTGCTGTTAACTGTTACTGGAAAAATCAGTCTCACGGTTAATTCAAGCTGAGGAGTAGGATGGAGCGACAGGCCATTACAGGGGACGCGATCTACACCAGCTGACAGTAAAAGGGATAGTTTGGTATTTTTCAAGTATGTCTTAAATGAAAATTGAGGTGTATATAAGTACGTTACAGTAGGGCTTGGACGGTATGAATATTTCTGCTCTGGACAATGTATGAGTGTGTGTATACAGTCAAGCCCGAAATTATTTACACCCCTGGCAAATTCTGACTTAAAGGTAATTTTATTCAACCAGCAACCATTTATTATTTATTTATTTATTTTTGACCGGAAATGACACAGGATTTTCCCAAAAGATAATAAGACGATGTACAAGAGGCGTCATTGTGGGGGGGAAAAAAATTTCTCAGCTTTTATTTACATTTGAACAAAAAGTGTCATGTCCAAAATTATTCATACCCTTCTCAAAAATCAATAGAAAGGCCTTTATTGGCTATTAGAGCAATCAAACACTTCCTAGAATTGTTGAGCAGCTCTTTGCACGTCTTCACTGATATTTTTGCCCATTCAACTTTAGCGATGAGCTTCAACTCTTTCAGGTTGGAGGGTCTCCTTGCCATCACCCTGATCTTTAGCTCCCTCTACAGATTCTCAGTTGGATTTAAGTCAGGACTCTGATTGGGCCACTGCGAAACGTTAATGTTTTTGCCTGCTATCCATTTCTTTATCATTTTTTTGCTGTGTTTTGGGTCGTTGTCATACTGAAATGTCCACTGTTGCCCAGGGCCAAGTTTCTCTGCAGACTGTCTAATGTATATATTGTTGGGAAGATGCTGATTTTTCATGTTGCCGTTTACTGTAATTAGGCTCCCTGGTCCACCCGCTGAAAAACATTAGGTTCCCATCGCCATGTTTGACAGTGCAGATGGTGTTTTTAGGGTTCATTAGGTATAATGCGTGTGTGCATAAACAATTAGCAAACCATTAAACTTTAATACCAAAAAAATAAATAAATAAATAAATCTCACTCATTAGATGAGATTCCTCATCCCTTTTGTGCATAACGCAGTTAACGCACCATGATTTTCTTATTTTCTCCCTCCATGTAGGTCCGAATATGGGTGGGAAGTCCACCTACATCCGTCAGGTGGGCGTCATCGTGCTGATGGCTCAGGTTGGCTGCTTCGTGCCATGTGATGAAGCAGAGGTGAGTGTGGTGGACAGTGTCCTGGCCCGTGTTGGTGCGGGGGACAGCCAGATTAAAGGAGTGTCCACATTTATGGCTGAGATGCTGGAGACAGCTTCTATCTTACGGTCAGTATTTATCACCATGGAGTGATCTAGTCTTTAAAAAACAAAATAAACCACTTTATGGAAAAATAGATAAATATTGAAATTACGCATTGGATATGTTCTTGTTGTCTCAACCCAGATCTTGATTTTTTAAAATGTATTTCTTTATTTAAACAACAGTTCTGCCACAGAGGATTCCCTGATTATAATCGATGAGCTAGGAAGAGGCACGTCCACATACGATGGCTTCGGCTTGGCTTGGGCCATTTCTGAGTACATTGCTACGCGCCTGAAGTCCTTCTGCCTGTTTGCCACTCACTTCCATGAGCTGACCGCTTTAGCACAGCAAGTGTCTACTGTGAACAACCTCCATGTCACTGCACTGACCACCGACAACACGCTCACCATGCTCTACAGGGTGAAACCAGGTCAGTCATGTTTGATTGATGGTATAATGATCAAAGGTGAAGGTGGTTTGGACAGTCGTATTTAATATTTCAATTAGTGGTCCAGTCCATTGGTCTGTTTACAGATTGCCTTTGGGGCTGTGCTGTACGTTTCAAGTCATCCTGTGTTGGTCTTCTGTTTGGTGTTATTTTAGACAAGCGTTGAAATGGTTCTCGCATACATTGGAAAATGTCTTCCCTTTGCAAGAGCTTGGTTGTTGCCTGTGTGTGGTGATCGCAGCATTGAACTGGCCACCCAAGATCTTGTCCAGTTATGTGTTCGTGACACCGCAGATCGTGACGGTTGGATCGGGAAGCTGTTGTTTTCCCAGCGTTATTTCTCTTTTGTTTCATTTTTATTTATAAGTGCTGATTATCTGAAGACTTTCAGCACTTACTACAGTGATTTGAATAGAATAATAGTTTTTATTGTATTGTAACAGAATGTTCTTGAGCGAAATGCTTTGTAACAGTAACAGAACTTTTTTTTTTTTAATATATATAGAAGCCGGTGTTTTTATTGCTGTATAGTTGTGCAGTTTGAGTATGATTTTTGCATTAATGTTCTTGTATGAAATAATTGCCATAATGTTTATTACAAAGGCAAGAAATAATTTCAGATTAAGAAATCGTGTATCTTGTGTGTTTTAATTCAATTCAATTTTATTTCTGTAGCGCTTTTAACAATTATCATTGTCACAAAGCAGCTTTACACAATCAAAAGAACCAGTTTTGGATAAAGTTTACCCTTGTTTACCCTCTGATCAGGTGTGTGTGACCAGAGCTTTGGAATTCATGTGGCTGAGCTGGCTAACTTCCCCAAACATGTCATTGCTTATGCTCGAGAAAAGGCTTTGGAGCTTGAAGAGTTTCAGGACGTGTCCACGGTTGATGATGCTGGACCTGAAGCTAAAAAGCGTTGCTTGGAGAAAAAGGTGAGGTCATCATGGTGGCCTTTTTTTTTTCTTTTTTTTTTGTGCTCTGTAATTTATTAGGTGCTCTGCAAAACTTAAGAGATTTCTGATTTATTTCCCCCGGTTGATCTACGTGTAGGATGGTGAGAGGATCATTGAGGATTTCCTGAGGAAGGTGAAGGCATTGCCGATTCAGGACATGACTGATGAGGCAATCAAAACAGAACTGCGCAAACTCAAAGCTGACGTGGTCTCCCAGAACAACGCCTTTGTTAATAACATAGTTTCACGTACTGAGAATGCGAAAACTACACTGGAATAAGGTTTGATGTGTGAAATGTTCCCCCTTGCTTGTGTATAATACTCTCAGAATCCATCATAGAAATATGTTTTAGAGCCATGTCCTTTTGTTTCAGGTTTTTTTTTCTTTTCTAGTAAACATACTGTATTCTGCCTATTTGTCTTTCTTGCTTCCTTCAAACAGTGTCTTTAACAAAAGGTTCCAGGGTATTTTATGTGAGGAAGTGTTGAGTTGTCATTTTGACTTCAGCAAGGCTGAGCTGTAGAGAAATATGTATCAAGGAAATTTTGCCATCTAGTGGGTAAATCATATATTAGAGAACTGAATAGTGCGTTACCATGACCGGGATAAATCGGTTAATGAAGATTCAGAAGACTCCGACTCTCTTGACTCAGGTGTCAATTCACAACAGGGACATTTTCTTTATTTATAATAATCTAACTAGGAAATATCTGTGCCAGAATATATATATTTTTGTAAAGCTAATAAGTTCACAAATTGCCGTGCGTGTGTGTCCTGCAATGGATTGGTACCCTGCCTCGTACCTCAAGTGTCCTGGGGTAGCCTCTAGGGCCCGAGCAAATCCTGTACACAGGATAAGCAGGTGAACGAATAAATAATAAAATCCAATTTGCAAATGTTACATTTTTCGTTTTTCATTTTACATTTTGCCATCATTAACTGATGATTAGCTGAAATGACTTGATCTTCAATCAAAAAAATTGTTCATATTTACATAATTCTAGTGATCTGTTGAAATTCCACTGATTGAGAATTTACAAATATGCTGTAGTATTTTAAACTTTTTCTTCCACACACATCTGGGTTTCTGTGCAGATCGGGGGGAATCTGTTGAAATAGAATGTTTAAAGGCAATGATTTCTAATTTGTGAGGAGTATAAAAATTCCAGATATACACTACTGACATTAGAGGCTATAGTCCTTTTCTTCTGCGTGCATGCAGCCTCAATAATACGCTTCATGTTTCTTGGTTTATTTTACATGAAAAAGAATCCTATTCCCATCATTCTGAAAGTTAAAAAAAAAAAAATTGGATACTTTTAAAAGATCCTCATGTGATCAAGAATGTGGAACAATACTGTGTAAGCCTAATCTTACAATCAGATAGTTGGACTACATGTATTTAAAAACTCAGACACTAATAAGTGTCAGCATCCTTATATACAGTAAGATAAACTGTATTAGTAAGTGACTAAGTGCGCGCTTATCCGTTGCATAGTGGAATGTGCTGGAGCATCCTCAATGAAACGCATCAATCCTCTCTACTATATTGCTTCTGTATGGACCTGTAAACTTCAAGGGAACATCATGCCACCGTTACCTGCGAATAGAGTGTGCGGTCAACCCACTGTCTCTCCTCATGCTGCTGAGGAGAATGTTCCGGCAATGTTTCGGCAGCCCTTACTTCTGCTGCCTACTTACAATACATCCAGCGAGAAATGCCTGTGACACCCTACAGTATGGCATAAAAGTTAATGATGATGCCTACTGTTACATGAATTGTTACATCCACTGACACTGTTACTGTTGTATTGTTTCATTATATACTGTATAATGGAAATACTTGTATCCAATATTGGTTCAAAGCCTAACAAACAGAATAGACATCTGTCCCAACACCATAGCAACATCACAGCAGAATAGATAATCCATTGATTAAACCACTTATGGGAAGCCTTGCCTCAAAGGGCACCAACAATTAAGTAACAGAGGGAAAAATTTATCAAACTAACATGAACGGGGCTATAGTGAAAATATGGTGGAGTGGGTACCATTGCCTTTTAAGTGAGTGAATAATAATCTGGTGGGTGCTTCTAAGCATTAATATTTGTGTGCATTTTTGTTCTGGGTGTACAGTACTGTATTTTCACCTCATTTCAGTGTTTATAGGTTACTAGAGGTTACCCACAAGCATGCTCCCATTACCTGCAGCAAGTGGATGGTGTGGTCAACTCGCTGCTGCTCCTCATGATGCTTCAATATTTCATCAGCACTTAATTCTGCCTGTTGTATTTGCTGCCTACTGTGACATTTAGAAAGTAACACTGTCACAGTATGGCATAAATTATGATGATGATGATGATGTCGCCTGCTGTTACACAGAGCGGGAGGCCTGCTACAGTGGCTGAACTAACAACAGCAGCATGTGAAACCGAATTTCAGTTTATATATATATATATTGATCCCGCTATCGCAGCTAACAGCTTCCACTCTTTTGTTCGTGCCCATTCATTCAGTAAAGCATTTATGAGGTCAGGAGGCACTGATGTTGGATGAGAAGGCCTGGCTTGCAATTTCCATTCCAGTTCATCCCAAATGTGCTCAATGGGCTAGAGGTCAGGGCTCTGTGCGGGCCAGTCAAGTTCTTCCACACCAAACTCTCCAAACCATGCCTTTATACTACCCGCTTTAGGCACTGTGGCACACTCATGTTAGAATAGACAAGGGCCTTCCCCAAACTGTCTCATAGCATAACATTGTCCAAGACGTCTTGGTATGCTGGGGATAACAAGCCTGATGAAACACCTGAATTCAATAATTAACAGGTTTAGCCAAATACTTTTATCCATATAGTGTACAGTATATAATGTTTACAAATAAAGTAATAAACAAAATAGCAACGTAATAGGGATTGGTATATTTATTTTGCTACATAGATGAATTCAGTCTAAATTACTTGTTAGAAGTTTAAAAAAAAAAAAAAGCACCTCACAACGGCGACCATTCTCAAATAGATACTAAAGTACTAAAATATCGCGGTAACGAACATATCGCCCAGCTCTATAAGGTTAAGGTTCAAACGAAGGCGTTATCTGACGTTGTTTTAAACACGTGTGGTGCTTTCACAGTGTAGTGCTTTGAGTAATTTCGGATAACGCGGTGCCTGTAACACCCTGTGTGATTTTTCGGGGTGTTTATGAAGAGGATGCACGGTGCGATCCGGACGCGCGAGCGGATGCAGTGTATGCGTTTCATTGGTGAACACAGGGATCCCTTGTGATGTCCTCCCCCTCTCCCTCTCGTGCGCGCGCGCGCTGTCTGCGAGTGCGTTAGCGTTAATGGCTCCTCCTGCGCGAGAGAGAGACACCGAGCTCCAGCACCGAGCAGCACAGGGGGAGCTGTCCCAACACCCCGAAAAAAAAATAACTAGCTCTCCGTCAGCGAAATTTGAAGTGTTTACGCATTTGACTTGGTTGATATTAATCCGAGGACCCCCATGTTAACGACGGAAGAGGAACGTTAGAGAAAAAGCGTTGTGAGTTTTTGAAACAAACAAAAAAAAATCAACTCGCCAAATGAACTCCGTCAGAGCGACCAACAGAAGACCCAGGCGAGTATCGAGGCCGCGCCCGGTGCAGCCCGAGAGGAACAACGGCGAGAGAGGTGAGACCAGCTGAACACGCCGCCGGATAACGACGATATCCGTATTCTGTCGTTTCCCCCCCACGCAATCGCGTCGTCGTGTTTCTACACGAGCCGGCTGTTCGAAAGCCCCGATGTTTGAGCCGCTTCAGCAGGAAACGTCGAGGCTTCTGTAGACCGCGCCATACAGGCCAGGCCAGGCCGCGCTTTGTTTAGGCTTACAAATATTAGCTTGTTGGCTAACTCTGGGATTAAAGCTAAAACTCGGAGTCACTGTGAAGCTGTTGCGCCATAAATTAAATAAATGACGCCCGAAAGACTGTTTCGGACACAAATACCTAGTAGTAGATATCGTTTGTCAGGTAACATAATAAATAAATGTGTTTGGACATTAAATCTGCGTTGCGCAGCTGGTTAGCTAGCTAGCTAGCCGGTGGGCTGCCATTTTGGAGAGGGGGTGTATATGGAGTAATAGCCAACGTTAGCTAGCTAGTTTGGTGGCTGCCTTTCTATCTTTCTAACTATCTATCTCTAGATTTAGCCACCGTCAAGCTTTGTCAGGCAAACAAAATGTCCAAATGAATGTTGCGGAAGATACGGAGGTACCCACATTGTATGTGTGTAAGACTGTAATTACGGCGTTGTAGCATTGTTCGGATCCGCTGTTGTTTTATTTCAAACAGATTACACAGGAGCTAGCTAGCTCGGTGAGTAATTTAGCTAACTATCCTCCAGCGACTACGCAGTTGGATTCACGCTGAATCTGTATGAAAAAATGCTTGTATTTCAGGATTGCATTTGTTTATGTTGGGTAACTGTCAAGCCAGTCGGTGTTGGTAATAAGGTTCATGTCAACAGTAGGTAGCTAACTGGAAACGCCATGGTTTCACTAAACATCTCGGTCGACAAGGCCTTGGTTTGCTTGTATCCATATAGACTGTGGTGACCAAGAAACCTTGGGTTTAACCCCTTTCAGCCTACATGGATCATCGCCTGGTGGGTGTTTTAAGGCTTACGTTGCCTACAAAGACGAATCCAGGAAGATACAGCTCTCTGGGTATTGTTAGTCTTTGTATTGGGGTTGTCAGACAATTTTTTTGTATTGTAGATTGATTGTAAGTGATGTGTTGAACTGATCAGTCAGTTGTTTGCATTTTTGCCATTTGCATATATGCATATACTACTTTTTGCAGTCTATTTTTTTAAATATAAATCTGTCTGTGTGTAGTGCATGCTCTCACTGTTTTTCCATATCACACATTTCACTTCATATTCTTTAATTAGGATGCATTGATCCAACAATGAGTTATCAAGTCTGATGGTGCCCTGAAATACTCAGTTGAGTTCAGCTCGCTTGTATTTTGTGAACATGAGCATAAACTGTCTCACAGTATTGTTTATCCGTACCTACAAAGTTTTGCATAACTTGGGAACAGAAGCTTGCAGAGGTGAGGTTGGTTTACTCTAAGGATCTAGACTGTACATCAGATTTCGACAGGTACTCACTTCTGATAGCGTTAACATTTTTTTAAAAGCCCTTTTGTGTTGTTCCTTGTTTGATCTGCATGCAGGTATCGGTTCATTAATCTTGTCAGATACATTTCAGTCACATGTTTAAACATGCAAATCCACCCCAAGTGTAAATTATATCCCAGACCATGTTGTACATCTAGCCAAATTTGCCAGCACATTGCTCTTTAGAAAGAAAAAAAAACTTAATATTTATTTATCATCCCCAAACCTACTGGTGTAGGTGCGATGCTGGTGGAAACATAATGGTGTTTGGCACCGTAATTTGGCATTTGGGGTCTTGTCATCATTTCTCAATGATGAGGTTTGTCTGAAATAGGTGTAAGAGAATAAGAGTTTTCCATTGGCAGTACACAAGCTTAGTGCATCATTTATTTTGCCAACTTTGGGTGTTGTCTCCAGGTACCAAATATGCAATAGGGAGGAACAGACTGTAGACTGCTCAGGTGTACTGCATATGAATTCAAGCACAGATACACAGGTTGAGATGCTGGAGTATAGATTAGTATCCAATGGAAAACAAAAACCCTTCACATTGACTTGTTTATTAGGGTCAAGGAACAATCTGATGAGTCCTCTTAAGTTGCATAATCTACAAATAACTTGCTTAATTGTGTATTATTTTATATATTTCTTTTATGATTTTTGATAGGACTAGATGCAGAACGTTCACCGTTGATGAAGTGACGCAATTCCCTGGCCCTTTGCATTTAGACCAGTGGTTTTTGTTCTGTGCCTCGGATGATTTTCCTGCAAGTGTGTATCTATTTTTACTCGTCTGTCCTGCTCCGTTACAGCTAATCTAGTTTTTAGTGGGCTTCTCAGTAACTATGAGTTTGGCTACATTTGTTTTTGTCAGGGGGTACCAAATTATAAAAGGTTACCCACCTCAATCCGTAATGAAACCACCCAGAAAATCGTAAAATATACTTCAAATATACATCATGGCTGTAGAGGGTGAGGGGTCCTACTGGAGAATGTGAAACATAAAGCTGATTGAGGTTTTTCCTTCTTTTGTCCCTCCTTTTTGCAGATGAGGACGTCCCTGCAGATATGGTTGCAGAAGAATCTGGTCCAGGAGCTCAAAACAGTCCATATCAACTCCGCAGAAAGTCCTTGTTGCCTAAAAGAACCGCGTGTCCCACAAAAAGCAGTATGGAGGTAAGGGTCAACTGGGGAAAACCACCATGCACTACATATTTATCAGTACATTTATACTGGTAATTTTAAGCACAGTAATAGGCAGCATGAAACAAAATAATATACCAGTATGGTTTGTTCTGTAACATGGGGTGTTTCTGAGTGAACCATGGGTGGTGTTTACAACAATTATTTTCTTCATGTGAATGGTGACATAGATGAAAATCAGAGCACACTACGAGTTAAGCAAAAATATATTTTTCAGGGAGCCTCCACTTCAGCAACAGAAACCTTTGGTCACAGAGCAAAACGTGCCCGAGTGTCAGGGAAGTCCCAAGACCTTCCAGGTGAGTGAAGAAACACATCTCCCATTGTTTTGAATATACATATGTGGAACCATTTTTGTGGGCATTTGACACAGGATGGACACCTGATGCTGAAAACAATGAAATACCAAAGCCTTTAGCCCTTACCTCTTTGTTATTAAACAACAAGTAATATTGCAGTGTGTAGGTTACTTTCAAATTTCGGTACTGTCTTAGGTTTTATTTATTTTTATTTTAGAGAAGAAAGAAAAATCTATCTGTTCGAAAAGGAGTAGGAAGAAGTCTAAACTTGCGGATATGCCGATGTACATTTATTTACCATGTTGTCCTAACGATGATTTGAAAATTTAACATGTATAGACACGTGGTGCTTTCTTTGTTTCATTGTTCTATAACCAGCTTATACGGTTTGCATGTTACTTTTGCTAAAGAGAGAAGTATAAAGTCTTCATCGCAATTCCTAAATGATAAATAACAAAATACAGTCTTACAGTTTAGATTTTTTTTCCTGAACAGATATACATAAATTACTCTTACAGGGATACTGGTACATATTTCTTGTTGTGAATCCCAGGAAATGCTGGTCTCTGCAATTTTGTTCATTACTTGCTTGAAGCTCAGTGGTTTTAACAATGTTAAACCGTGGACTCTTAAGTTTTATGTGCTTGTCTTATTTGAATTTCATACATCGCAGACATGTCAGTTGTTTTACATTAGCATAAATGAGGTAGGACAATAAAAGGACAGCAGCAGCATTCTGTTTTAATTTCTGTCATGTTTTATCCTATAGCGTCACCTGCAGAACAGTATCTCCAAGAAAAGCTTCCAGATGAGGTGGTCCTGAAGATTTTTTCCTACCTGCTGGAGCAAGACCTATGCCAGGCTGCTTGTGTCTGCAAGCGCTTTAGTGAGCTAGCTAACGACCCTATTCTCTGGTAAAGAAATAAATTTTGTCTTGTTAAGTTTTTACACGGGATCATTGTTTTTCTGCTCTTGAATAAGAAGATGCATTCCTGCACATTTTATTTAACTTGCTATACAAAATGTTGTTTGTTTGCCCTTTACAGTTATGCAGAAAGCTTTCATATGAAACTAAGCCAAGAGACAAATCACAACATTTTCTATTGCAATATGATGTTCCAGATGAGTGGCTGTGGGTGTTAAATTATGAGATTATGAGTGTGATCACAGGAATATTAATGTTTATACTCTACAGTAATAATTAGATTTAGATGTTTAAAAATAGTAATAAGGTCATTGTAAAATGTTTAGATAGTGAAGCAGCGATTCCCTTGCTTGGTGGCAAGAGGATGATGGAAGTTTTATGCGTATGTGCAAAAATAGTTTCTCATGCAACACAAATCTTTTGGCTGCTAATTTTCATATAAAGATCAAGTAAACCGAGGAGAGTTAATAAGGTGTACTTTTTGCACACAAATGACTGTCAGAGCTACAAATTACTTTACAATCAAAGAAGATGGAACAAAAATCTTAAACCCAAGTAAAGAGGAAGTCTGTCTCGTTACACAAGTCCTCAATATAGAATAGCGGCTATCCAGATCCAGTTCAAATAGTGTTCAATATCAAACGCTGAGGAATGAATAAGTGAGACTGTTAAATTCCCAATAACTTGTCTTTTACACACATTAAATGGGCAACAGAAAAATGCAGCTATCAAAACTAAATAATTTTTACTATTATTATAGCTAGGAGTACATTTTACTGTTTTGTATCTTTGCTTTATTGACAACTCGGCCACAGTACTGCACGAGAATGAACTGCACCGATGGAGTGTGACACTGAGGTTAAATGTAAAGTGCTACCTGCAAAGAACAATGTAAGATTCACTTAGCACAAGATGAAGCAGCGTGTGCCTGCTTTCTCTCGCTCGTTCTAAAATCTAAAATTTAATTGCTGATGATTTGCGTGGCATCGGGGAGCTGTGATCATTGTGCACCCTGTGTGTATTAGCAATATTCTAAATCAAATGAACGATTCATCAGCCTGCATGTTAACAATGTTCACTCACATTCTTTAGTTGCAATCTGATCCATCCAGTTCACCTTTCACTAAAAAAAAAAAAAAAAAAAAATTGCCGAGTGCATTGAATGGTGCACTTTAAGTGCGTTCATGCACGACACTGGTTCTGGGTTTGTTTGTTTGTTTTTCTTACCAGACTTGTCAAAAACAAAACAGATTGACACAGGGAGGAAATACGGAGAGAGGCTTCTGACCGAGACTTGATTTTGTTCCCATGAGTCTACATTGGATGCGATTTAGGTCTAATCGGCATGGCGGCCTAGCAGGCGTGTACTAATGAGTTTTAAACGTGTTTAAAGAACCATATGACCGTTTCATTTATCAAAGTTCCAGTTAATTTTTGATGTTCCTTAATGTGTGCCACAGGAAGAGATTGTACATGGAGGTGTTTGAATACACACGGCCCATGATGCACCCAGAACCAGGAAAATTCTACCAGATAAATCCTGAAGAGTATGAGCAGCCGAACCCATGGAAGGAAAGCTTTCAGCAACTGGTATGAAAGTCTTGCGAAATGTTCTTAGACTTTGTATTATTAAATAAATTGCATCGAGTCTATGCAATAATTAAATTTTTTGCCTTTAAAAATTTACTGTTTATTCCTTCACAGTATAAGGGAGCACACGTAAAGCCTGGCTTTGCAGAACATTTCTACAGCAATCCAGCCAGATACAAAGGCAGAGAGAATATGCTGGTATGAAATTCTTGTTGCCTTTTTTTGTGTTTGTTACTAAAAACATAGCTTCCTTATCTAAACTTTACAGACTAATGTAATATTTCGATCTGGTCTGCAGTACTATGACACCATCGAGGATGCATTGGGAGGAGTTCAGGAGGCCCATTTTGACGGGCTCATATTCGTTCATTCTGGAATCTACACAGACGAATGGATCTACATTGAGTCACCCATTACGATGATCGGTGCAGGTGAGTTAAATTTTTAACTGGAGCCATCAAAATGCATTTCAGGACTGTGCCAGATAATGCGTTTGAAATATTGTCTTGTTTTCTTAACAGCTCCTGGAAAAGTAGCTGATAAAGTTGTCATTGAGAACACTAGAGATTCAACATTTGTGTTTATGGAAGGTTCAGAAGATGCATATGTAGGTTATATGACCATTAGGGTAAGTTTTGCATGTCTTTCTGAATTCTTATTATTTATTTTTAGTCTTAGTCTAACTGTGGGGGTAAGATGATTTTTAAATATTTTGTTTCACACACAGTTTAACCCTGATGATAAATCAGCTCAGCATCACAATGCACACCACTGCCTGGAGATCACAGTGAACTGCAGCCCGAATATTGACCACTGCATTATCCGCAGCACTTGCACAGGTCTGGACAACTGTTCTCAATTTGTTTTATTTTTATTTTATTCCAACCTCGCCCTCTGCTTGCTCAGAATGATTATATTGTTTAAAGCCTGCTAAAGCAATGTTTTATTCGGGAGGTTGAAAAATTCATACATTTACTTTTTTTGGAGTAAACATTAAATTGCATTATTTGCTTATTTTACTGCTTTAAGCTTAACTATCATATATTCTGAACTTCATGGAGATTCTCCTCTTTGATTTTACAGTGGGGTCTGCAGTGTGTGTAAGTGGGCAAGGTGCCTGTCCTACCATTAAACACTGCAACATCAGTGACTGTGAAAATGTGGGGCTCTACATCACTGATCATGCACAGGTAAGAGCCAGAGCACAAAATGCTGTTTTTTAAAATTAAATTTCTGTATTGGGGGGGGGGGGGGGGGTGTTCATACACATCAGTGTTATTCATACAGTCGGCTGTAATTGTCTCATCAGAAGGTACATCTTGTTAAAAAGAAGAATCCATGCAAAATAACTTGGATATCAGTAGTTATAGCTATGCTGTGGTCTAATTAATGGTCACCCTGGCTGTGTGCTTATTTGCTTTGATCTTTATTTCTGACCGCCCTTATGAGAGTAAACACTTCCAGTAGGATCATGGTACCGATGCAGATGTCGGCGTGTATTAGCCTTTGCTTCATTTCTGCCTAATTAGACCAGCTCTGCCACTTTGTCATCTGTACACCGCTTCAATTTGCTACTAATATTACTCAGTTAACACCAAGCTTTTTGTCCTGATAATTACCTGGGTGAGCCAAGCTGATTGCTAACCACAATCCCTATCACGGGGAAGTTGTGTTATCAGGCTGCTCAATTAGGGCAAAAATTATAATTACGATTATTTTGGGGGATATTTAGCTAAAAATTAATTATCATGAGTATTTACTGAAATGTCGTACATTTAAGAATTTTTTTTTTACTTCCTATATAATGAAACTAAAAAAAAAAGTACAAACAAAACAAAAGTAAAAAAAAAACGCAAACAAAAAACAAGAATTCTCACATTCTGTCTGGGAGTAAGTTAAGGCTTTTAGTGAGAGGTGCGTCTCTATGAAACAAATGAATGTGCAGGATTTTGTTTTCATAAAAATTGGAAGCCAAAATCAAGATTACATATGCAAAAATAAAATTAATTTGCTTGGGTGACATGAACAATAGAGATGATTGAGCTTGAAAAAACCCTAAATTAAATGCTAGCTTCTACTTTTCAGAGGATCTGCTCAACTCTCAACTGTGTGGAATTTTAATGTAATGTATAGAAGTGCAGACAGCACTGAGCATTGAGGTGCATACAAATTAAAACACTACCGTTTAAATGAATCATACAAAACTAACCCCAACCAGACAGTTTAGTGCACATTGTTGGTATGGTTGTGTCCCAGTATTTATACCCCATTTGGTTTAATATATAGCATTCTGGAATAAAGATGGCAACATGGGTACTGCGGTACGTTTTGGTATAACATACGGTTTGTTTTGGTGTGGTGTGGTATGTTCACCCACCATTCATGTAGATAACTGCATTACTTACATTTTAGTAAGTTATTATTCAAGGGAGCCCTCTTGTGGACTCGAGAGGTTCCAAGCTCTGAGCAATTAGTTTATGAATTATAATTAGATGACACAGAGGGTTATTACACCTAATGTAACATTGTATGCTGCTGTGTCCTTGCACTTAAATACATGTGTGGTGGATGTTGGAATGATCTGTGATCAGAGCCAGTATTTTCCTAACAGTAACATGCATAAATGTTTAACATTTACATTTAAAGTCAAAATAGTTCTAAATACTAACTATACAAGCAAAATAACATCGAGTTATATAAAATTATAGTAAACACTTTTTTTTTAAATTGCAGGATGTGCTGGGACCATCAGTACTAGAGAGCTGGTGTTGTAATTGAGTTTGTTTGACATTTCTAGGGCATTTATGAAGATAATGAAATCTCCAACAATGCATTAGCGGGGATCTGGGTAAAAAACCATGGCAACCCCATCATCAGGAGGAACCATATCCATCATGGCAGAGATGTTGGCGTGTTCACGTTTGACCATGGCATGGTAGGATCAAGGCTCCATTTTGACTTTATGATCTCATTGCTCTCCACCAGCCATTAAGTGAAAAACCTGTTTAATGTCTCCCTCTACAGGGCTACTTTGAGAGCTGCAACATCCACCGAAACAGAATTGCAGGTTTCGAGGTGAAGGCGTATGCCAACCCTACAGTGGTGCGCTGCGAGATTCACCACGGCCAAACAGGAGGCATCTACGTCCACGAGAAGGGCCGGGGCCAGTTCATAGAGAATAAGATCTACGCAAATAACTTTGCTGGTGTGTGGATCACGTCAAACAGTGATCCCACCATTAGGTTAGTTCTGTCTGTTTCTCTTAGGGGGTGTGTGAAAATTAGAGACAAGGTTATCAGAGTTGCTCTACATGTTTGTTTGAAAATTTATCATAGTTTGGTTTTCTGATCCATGTCTTCACCTTCGATTTAAATAATGATTGGGGAACATTACAGGTGCTTTCTTGTCTTAAATGTTGTAGTAATCAGTTGTATGCTGTGTTTTTATATTTTTATTTTTTCCAGAGGTAATGCCATCTTCAATGGAAACCAAGGGGGTGTATACATATTTGGGGATGGCAGAGGGCTTATAGAGGGCAATGATATTTATGGAAACGCCCTGGCTGGCATTCAGATCCGAACCAACAGCTGCCCTATAGTCAGACACAACAAGATACATGATGGACAGCATGGAGGAATCTATGTGGTGAGTATCGTTTGTTAATTGGGGATAAATGTATCGATACAATTCTATAGATAATAAAAAGTATATTTAAATATGTGGGATCGTCTGATATGTTTAAACACTCGTGTTTGGTCATAGCACGAGAAGGGCCAGGGTGTTATTGAGGAGAATGAAGTATATAGCAACACTCTGGCAGGAGTCTGGGTGACCACAGGGAGCACGCCAGTGCTCAGGCGGAACAGGATACACAGTGGCAAACAGGTGGGTACATCCTTCATCCTTTCTTTGTCATGTTTTTACTTTTGTTTTTATTAATTTAACTCCGACGTCTGTTCATAGGTTGGAGTGTATTTCTACGATAACGGTCATGGAGTATTGGAAGATAATGATATCTACAACCACATGTACTCTGGGGTACAAATCAGGTAGGGTACTCTGGCATTCAAGGTTGTTCTTGTTTATATCAGTGTGTATAGTGCACATGTTGACTCTGTTGCATCTGTTTTTAAATATTCATGCGAATTGCAACTCTACAACATATCCACCTTTTATGCAATGACACAGAACTGGAAGCAACCCCAAGATTAGGAGAAACAAAATCTGGGGAGGGCAGAATGGAGGCATTCTTGTTTACAACTCTGGTACGTGAATTATGTGGCACCTCCCTCCTCCTCTAATGGAATTTTGAGCCCAAACTGGCCAATCGTTTTTTTTTTTTTTTTTTTTTTCCCCACCCTTTAATATTGCCTTTCATTGCAGATAAATCGGCTAATTTTGGATAATATATCCAAGGTTGCAAATATGGAAGACAATTTTTGACCCTTTATTTTCCCCTCTCAGGGTTAGGCTTCATTGAGGACAACGAGATATTTGACAATGCCATGGCAGGAGTATGGATCAAGACCGACAGCAACCCCACCTTACGCAGGAACAAGATCCACGATGGGCGGGATGGCGGTATCTGCATATTCAACGGCGGAAGGGGTAAGGCTTAAGAAATTGAAGTCTATACAAATGCAAATGAACAAAAATGTGCTAGACTGGTGTGATCTCTGATTATGGGTTTGGATGCTGCTATAAATGTTTCTGCATGTAGGTTTGTTGGAGGAAAATGACATCTTCAGAAATGCCCAGGCTGGTGTCCTCATTAGCACCAATAGTCACCCAGTGCTGAGAAAGAACCGAATATTTGATGGTTTTGCTGCAGGTCAGTTGGATCTTGCACGCTTTCAAAAGTTTTGTTTTACTAGTGACACACTTTTAGGATTGCAATAATTTATTTATAATTTCTTCTTTTTAGGTATCGAGATAACAAACCATGCTACAGCAACTTTAGAAGGCAATCAGATATTCAATAACAGATTTGGAGGGCTGTTTCTTGCCTCTGGTGTCAACGTCACAATGAAAGGTGATTGTTGTTATCAAACACCATGACTGCTGTTTGTGTTATTGCTGCCTGACATCTAATGTACTTGTCCTTTCATTAATCCCTCAGACAACAAAATAATGAACAATCAGGATGCCATAGAGAAAGCTGTGAGCAGAGGTCAGTGCCTGTACAAGATTTCCAGTTACACCAGCTATCCCATGCACGATTTTTACAGGTACAGTAACTGGTGTAGTGATCACCTCATTGAAACATGCCTGGAATTTGACGTTTTACTTTGTATTAATGTGATATTTTTCCCTTTTTCTATTTTCCCTTTGTGGTTTCAGGTGCCATACCTGTAACACAACGGACAGAAATGCAATCTGTGTGAACTGTATTAAGAAGTGCCACCAAGGCCACGATGTTGAGTTTATACGACATGATAGGTTGGTCCTGCAGGTTTTGTTTTTTAAACCCAAGTTCGTTTGAGGCCACTCATTTGGCTAAGTGCACAGTGTATGGCCTGTATAAGTTTATGATTCTTTGGTTGAATATTGTCTAATCCATGCATGCCTGTTTTAACCCATGTAGGTTTTTCTGTGACTGTGGTGCGGGAACGCTGTCAAACCCTTGCACATTAGCTGGAGAGCCGACACATGACACGGACACTCTGTACGACTCGGCACCTCCTATAGAGTCTAACACATTACAACACAACTGAGGCTCGGCCTGTTCTCCATCTCAGCACCCTGGTCTTTAATTTATCCTGTCTGCAACGTAAGAGCTTCTATAACTTGGTGTTAGAAAGACTCTACATACAAAGGGACAGGACAACAAACTTTTTAGACTTGAATAAATTGTTGTATGCTAAAGGAAACCATTTTGAGTGGAGACATGGGACTCCGTTGGATCTCTGCCTGTTTGCTGGATAGAGATGCGTCTATATTGCTAAAAGGGTTCTGATGCAAGCGGATGCGAGAGATTTTCCCCGTTCATTTTCAGTTGGCTCTCAATCTGCAAAGATGTAATAGTTGACTAAAGCTTTGGAAGAGTTAAGAGCTGCACAGAGAAGCAATATGTTGACTCAGGATTCTGGAGATTAAGAGAAGAGATAACATTGGCATCAAATTTCAGCAGAAGAGCGATGGAAACGTCCAAACCGATAAGCCTGTGCAGTCTCTGATGTGTGCAGGTTCAGGTGAAGTTCTTTTGCAGTTTTGTACAGATGTAACAGTGGCCAGAAACCCACAGCCATCACCCCTCCCCCAGAGACGCTGCCTGGATAAGAGGGAGAGCCATGATGACATGGCTTCCTTGGCAACTGTTTCTAGGTAACAGATTTGCTGGTTATATGTATGGTATAAAAAATTGAAAAAAATGTGGTTAGCACTTGCTTCGTCTTTTTTTTTCCCTTTTTTTTTTTTTTTAACGGTAATGTTATTCTGATCAACAAATATGATTTTAATGCTTTCCCATGTAGTTTTGTATTTTCAAGCAAAAATCTTACAGTATTTGAATGTCTTTTATTTTATTATATATTATAATTATTATTGTTATTAATATTTTCGTTAGCGCATGTTAGGCTTGTAATCATACTGTGTCTCAGCATATAAATTCTTTCTGTGAAAGAGGAATAGTGAAAAGAAAAAAAAAAGATTTGGAAAACACTACAATGTCCTCCAGCTATGGTTTTCGATAGGCAAGGTATGAAGCAATGTTTTTTTTTTTTTTTTTTTTTCCCCCTCTGGGGTTTTAAGTTTTCTCTGGCTGTGTCTCTTATAAAGCCTGTATGTGGTCTCAGTGTTTGCTTCATCTTTCACTGCCATTAGGGTATACAGGGCCATTTACCCTGTGATTTTTTCTTTTTTCTTTTTTATTATTATATTTTTTTTATCAGTGTCTGTTGTCTGCCTAAACATTTGGAAACATAATTTCTAACCAGACTTTAAAGTGCTAATAAGGTCCCAAAGTCAATGGAAGTGTTTGTGAACACTGGAACATTTATTAACGATTATGTGAAGTCATGCTTCACTTATGCTTTATTTTATTATTATTTTTTTGTCCAAAGAATTAATCTCATGGACAGTGATGAATATTTCTCCCAGTTTTATTAGAATATATGGTTTCTTTTTGGTCCTTGGTCCCTTTATGTGCCTGTTTTTGAATGATGAATATAATTGAAAAGCATTGCTGGAGTTTGCCATGTTTTAAGGCCCTGGCCTCTTCGAAGCTGAAACACAAGTCTCTACAGCCTCATTGTCTTTTTGCCCCTCTCTTCATCATCCCCATCTCTGTGTAATGTGGTGACTGTGGCTTCTCATGCCGCCGCAATTGTATGCATGTACCATAACATCTAGACTTAATATATTGTGAAGTATTCAATAACCATTATGTAGATGCTAGTGTGAATTCAAAAAGGGTTTAATTTCCTAGAAAACAAAAGAAAAAGGAAACTGGTCATTTTTAAGAAAATAAACTTTATTAGATCAAGGCTCGTTGCTTTATTTGTGGGAGAGTTTACAAATTTGCTGTAAGAATTTTATTCATAATTTTCAGTGTGTTTTAAAGTTATTTTTTTTATTTGGATAATAAAAAAAGTGCTGTTGGTAGACCTATTGAGGACACTGAAGATTCTGTTAATGTTCAGCGAACTTCCAGCCTTCGGGTTTCTGCTTCCTTACCGCCTTCTTAACTGTGTGCATATTATGCCTGTCAACACGCAGTTGTAAACAATAAAAATAAAAATAAAAACTGCTGGTCTGCTTTTAAGAGCATTATAAACAGGGCTCAGGGAAAGATAGTACCATAGTGGTTGCAGGTGTGGCCTGGCTTTAAGTAGCCAATACGCTAAGTTGTCTTTGTACGCAGAGCAAATATTGTGAGAGCAAAGTCCTTAAATCTGCAATGCTCTACACTATTGGAGAATTTTACTGCAGCTTGACTCAGAGGGGTTTTATCCTGTCAACTGATAAGACATCTAGGTCATTATTGACTCAATTCATAAAGCACAGGCTTTCTTCAATACCCAGGTAAATATGGGTGTTGTCTGCGCAAACAAGCTAAACAAGGGCCCTTCAAATTCTATAACAGAAGCCGTGTTGACTTGAGACCATATTGGCGGTGGTGTGTTAGTCATACACTTGTACTATCAGTTTCCATATAAAGCTACAATCAAGTTGCTCATTTAAACTGATGTTAGTATTTTATCAGCCTGTTTTATGGGTCATTAACGAACAATTTCATTTTAATTTTGTTACTAAAATCCCGTCGACTTGTCACAAGTTGTTTTCTCTCGCTTCTGCTTCAAATTTTTTTTAGCAAGGATCCTTTTGATTTTGGCAACCTTATTTGATATCCACCGTGGGTCCTTGCTGTGTGACCCAAATTATTTTAAAAAGCACAGGATGTGACTTTAGCTTTCAAGGTTAACAAACATTTTGTCTGCACTTATTAGGACCAGTTCTGAGTAGCCCTGTTTTCAAATCAGATTTGTTCTGTCATTTAAACTCCACATTAAAAGACTCCCATGAGGTCATTAAAAAACACATTAAGCAAAAAATGGCTGCCTGCGTTGCAAGATATTTTCTAATCGCCTTGTGAGAAGTTTTAAATGGTGGCATGTGCGTTAACATTTTGCCTTGTTGTGGCATCCAATTAGATAAATGTACATTACTAATAGCCAGGGCTTGTGCTTGATTGAATGAAACCATGTATTGTTTGCACATACTCCTGGCCTTGAGCTGCTTATCTGTGACTGTGTGCTCTGGTGAAACACTGGGATATTAAACCAGTTCATGTGTTTGAATGAAGTGAGGCTTTTTAGAGTCGTCCAGAACATTTGCTCAGCAGTCTTTTGTCTTTATATTATTTGATATATGTGAATCATTTAACCTGGAAGTCAAAAGATAATAAAAAAGAGCTTCCTAGGGTACACAAATAGCCTAAAATGGTACAAATTAGCTAACGATTTTAACTGAATTGGCTTGACTAATTCATTTTTTTTTTTTTTTTGGCTGCATTAATAAATGTCCAGCACCACTGCTAGTCTGCATTTAATAATCGAGCAAGAATCTCTCTTTGTATCAACACCAACCATTTTCTCAGGTAAACCTACCACATGCTTGTTATGCCTGCTCTACCCCATCTATTACTGGAAAGAAATATTACAAGCACTGTATGTTTCTGTAAATGGCGTTATTTGGCACAATTTTTCCATGTTCCCGGTGATAATTTTCATCTGTTCCTTCATCTAACAAAACGCTGCTGTTAATGGACCAGTTCTTAGCCCGGCAGTGATAGTAAGGTGATTAAAAATCTCAGCAATACTGGTGTGCCTGATATGCACATACCAGTTCAATACTAATGCCCAGCTACCATGTCAATGTCACTACTGTGCCAAATAAGATCTGGTCAGAGTTGTTCCTAAGGACAGGGTTTGACAAACTGTGCTTAGAAATAAACTATACATGCTATAGAAGGGGTATCAATAGAGCTTTTAAAATATGTGGGTAGGTAATATGGACCTTGTTGGGGCGAGACTGGGTTAAAATATCAATTTGCATCCTTAATGAATGTGGAGCAAAATTTTTTATAATAATAATACCATAGCTAATGTAATAATGTAACACCTTTTTCGAATTCAGCAGCAAGGTCTAGCTGTAGTTGATAAACTCAAGAAATCCAGTGTTATTTCTATAATTAATGCAGCTAACTGCATTAATACACTACTGTTAGCTTCCTGAATTTGCTTGGTGATGAAATCTTCTATAAAACTTATCCTGTACTGGGTCATGGGAGACTTGAGCCTATCCCAGGTAACTTTGGTCATGAGACAAGGTACACCCTAGACAGGTTGCCAATCCATCTTAGGACACCCACGCACTATGTGCAATTTGGGAATACCAGTTAACCTACCCTGCATGTGTTTGGATTTTGGGAGGAAACCGGAGTACCTGGAAGTACAGGGAGAACATGCAAACTCCACACACACAGACCCGAAGCGGAAGTGGAACACTCATCCATTGAGGTGCTAGGGTAACTCTTCTGCTATTCCCACTGAAGATTAATCAAGACTTTCAGTTTCACATAATATGACACTGTTAAATGCTCTGTCTACTAATACCGAAAGTGGACTCCATATTAACTTAAACACCTCTCCTGTTATACTGAACTTCCGGCCTCCTAACACTCCAATTTCTGCAATCCAATACCACACAAATGAGGATGGGTTCCCTGTTGAGTCTGGTTCCTCTCAAGGTTTCTTCCTATTGCCTTCTGAAAGAGTTTGTCCTTGCCACTGTGGCCCTCGGCTTGCTCATCAGGGACAATCTGATCGCTTTGATTTATTCGTATTTCATCTAATTTCACACACATTTCTCTAATTTTCTTATTGATTCTATATAGCTGCTTTGCGACAAAGCTATAAATAAAATTGAAGATGACTAGTATAACTGCTGCTGCTGCTGCTACGCTTGCTAATAATAAGAAGAATGATGGGGTGGCCAGGCTTCACAATGGGGTGGCAAGAGGCCACCCATGGCTAAACCTTGCTTCATCCAAGGGGATACAATCAGTAAAAAAATATAAAAAAAAAACTCAAACTACTAGACGTGCTGGTGTTTAAAGTGAAAGTTACTCTTATGAAGCCATATTCCATTGCCTCTCTGACATGGTGGCATATGGGTTCATCTTGCTTTTGTTTTTCTGTTGATGTTGAATCATGCTCTAGATGGCAGGACTGAAGAGAGGATAATGAGTGGTGTCTATACAGTATCTGTAATCAGACGCGACACTTCCGTGAGTTTGATCGGGTAAACAGCAGAGAAACGTTTCTTACTCTCACCGCACGACATTCCTCCTGTTTCAGGATCCGCCTCCAGGACTTCCCCCGCCGAATGACGTCACGACTCTCTGACCTCGTTTTTCTCAACGTTCCCTCGGCCTCGATTTTGAATTTCCAAGCAACCACACACACACACGCGCACATATACACACACATCGGCGAGGTGTTAGGGTCGAGCGTGTGACGTCACACGGTGCTATATAGTAATATTCACATCTGTATTACATACAGATTATATATTTAAGAAAAATCTATATATGAATATTTATATATTTATGTATTTATGATATGAAATTGGGTGACTGAAATAATGGAGAAGAAACGCAACTGCGAAGCGACACGTGGTGTAAATATAGGAATGAACAGCGCGATTGCTTAGGTTTGCTAAAAAAAAAAAAAAAGCTACAGTGCGCTGCGGCAGTTGTCAGGGGATATCGGAGAGCTCGCCTCTGATTGGCTGGAGGGGCCGTGTTGCTATGGCGACGGTCGGGGGGGTACGGTAGCGTTGCTGTGCGGCGTGATCTGTGTGCGCGCGGATGGAGGAAGCAGCTGCTGATCTTTTGACACAGTAGCTACAGCAGAGAAAAGGCAACTGCATGAAACACACCGGAGCCGTGGAGTCCGAAACGACCTTAGCATGCACGAATGTAAGTCAGTGTGTGTGCGCGTTTGCTTGTTCACTTCAATTCCTTGAGAAATGTTTGAAAAAGGGCGGAACTAAAGAACATTTTACATAACCCAGGCGGTATCTTGATATTGTAACGAACGTGTCATGATGTAAAATTCCGGGGCAATAAAAACACCTCAGCCTGCTCTGTGCTGTCTGTCGCTAATCTAATTCACCTCGAGTGTTCTGTAGATGCGATATTTACTCGACGTAGTTTCACTGTGTAATGTTAAATTTTTTTGTTGTTTGTTTTTTTAATTCACTTGTTTTGTTTTCGCCGTGAGCGGGGGAAACAGTCTTGACGAATTGTTTCGGACCATGTGATCCGGCTAGCTAACTAAGTTCAATCAGCACAGTACTGTATTACGGCTTTTCCCGAGCGCGTTCACCTGCTCCGTGTAAACCGTGTTCCGTTTCGTTTAACAGCGTTATTATTCACACAAACAATGTTTATCAAGCGAGAGCTATAATTAGCCGCCAGGACATAGTTTCAGAGAAGCGAGGCAGCTCTTGAGACTGAAGAGGCGCATTAGCTTCAGTGCTATATGAGCTAGCCTAGCTGGCTGTTTATTTCACACGGAATATATATATATATATATATTTATATATATATATTTAAAAAAAAGAACACTATTAAACGTTTAGGGTTATTGAACACCTCATGAGACAATACACCCCTGTTCGTGTTTAAATAGTTTCAAACTGGGAGCGTAAAAACTTTTCAGTTTGTACGTATGTATGGATTTATATAACTTACACTGAAATATTGTAGAGTATTAAACTGCTTGTTTTTAACGCTGAGTGAACTCAGGAACTTGGTAAAGTGTTTGTGTAATTAGGAAACACGGGGTGAGGAGCAGTTCCTGTCACCACTTCTTCTGGTGCGTGACTTTAAACCTACGTGGCGTTTCAAACCAAAGATATGTCTGATCAAGCCCATATTAACACAATGTGCACTCGACGCCACCGACGTTCAGGCGGCATTTCCGGCACAGGCTGACTCTGAGTGAGTGAGTGAGTGACAATGACACGTGGTCTGAGAGAGAGAGAGAGAGAGAGAGAAGGGAGGGATCGAGGACGAGTAGCTCGTGTCACATGATCATGTCATTTAGTTCTGGTTTCATGCCTGAAAGAGTATCCACTTCAACGCCTCACACTGTAAACACAATAACACAATAACAGTCATGCACAGCTTGGAGATAATAGTCCAGTGTTGTTTGGGTGACGTGATCATCTCGGTCATCACTCTGCTGAACGAGTCGTTTGTCAGCTCTGGAGTCGCGCTTGCTGGCTGAACCGTCGACCCATGCTTTAAAAAAAACAAAAAAAAACATGAATTTCCAGTCTACAAGATCTCACAGCCTAAATGACATGCAAGATCATACATGTTTCTGTTGTACTAACTAACCCTTTGTTGGTTTCACACACACAAAAACCCTAGTACAATGAAAGTGACTTTGTGTGACTTTAGTGCGACTGAGACAGAGTGGACGAGCCTGAGTGTCAGTTTTACACACGCATTGATTTGGACTTTTTTCCTTCTTTTTCTAATCGTCATCGTCTGGCATCCCTGCTCCGACTGGACGCAAGTTTCTGGAGTTGTTTCCGTTTCAGGAGTCGACCGTCGATCACGGCTCACGGGTTGGAGGATATTCAGGAGCCTCTGTTAGAGGGGTTATATTTTGTGATTCAGGTCATGTTGGCTCTTGCTTTCAGAACGCGGTTCGTCCAGCGTGTTTTCTCAAGGCCTGACTGCCACACTGGATTACTGAATGGCGCGATGGTTGTCTCTTTAGTGTCGCTCTCTGGAGGGCTCTTGTAGGGCACAGCAAATGATCCCTTGCTTATTGCCGCTCTCCTGACACTAGCCTGGGAAATTAATTAGCCTCATTATGACTCGCACAAAGACGGATATGTTCTGGCTTTTCCTTGCGTTTCAGAGAGCAAGAAGACACAGACTGTTGTTTTAGTCGTCCCTGGTCTTTTCTGGAAGCCTGGCTTAAATGTGCTCTTTGAGTATTGTTACAGCGGTCATGCTCTCAATCGGATATCTCCGTTTGATAACGGTGCACATCTTTGACCCCTTGAGTGAGAGTCGTTCTAAGACCCTTGTGTGGTGTTTAACAGGGTGGACCAGATTTCCAAATGGTACCACTGAGCAAGCAGGCCCGACTCGTGTCCCTGCTCCCAGCTAACGGCCGTGCCTTTGTTTGGTGTTTTCCCCCTTCCTCCTCCTCCTCCTCCTTTTTCTTTTCCCATCTTCTTGTTATGGCCCATCTGCACATATTCCTCATGTTCAGTTCCCCTCTTTTTGTTCGCCATGCCCTCAGCGATGGGCGAGAGATGCAGTCTGGCGTCCCCGGGAGGCCGGGACGCTTGGGTTGCCATGGTTGCGCCATGACACCGGGGCGTGGTAATCAAATGGAGGCACTGCTCTGGATTTCATTTGCAAATGCG
This sequence comes from Clarias macrocephalus, assembly GCA_011419295.1. Classification (NCBI taxonomy): domain Eukaryota; kingdom Metazoa; phylum Chordata; class Actinopteri; order Siluriformes; family Clariidae; genus Clarias; species Clarias macrocephalus. The sequence continues at coordinate 134,864 of JAAGKR010000087.1, forward strand.
ACCCACGGCCAGAGCGCGCTCCCAGCCCCCACTCTCATCCTGCCTCAAGCCAGCCTTGAATCCTCCATCTTCAGCCCGGCTCGCTTACTCTGCCATCCCTCGCTTTCCTTCTGAAAGATTTAGATTTTGCCTCTGAACCCAGGGCCTCTTTGCCTATTGAAGGCCATGCTAATGCCGAGCGTTGCCTTGATGCGAAGAGCTGCAGCCCCCCGTGTCACCCTGCTCACAATGGCCTCCTTTGTGTGGGTCACTCCTGCCTGAATGAACTGGGTGTGTTTAATTGAGATGGCAGGGTGCGAGGGTGACACGGGACGAGGAGCAGGCGGTGTGCTGAGGCGACAGAATGTACAAGGACCATGTGGACTGTGTGTGTACACAAACCGACTCAAAATGTCTGGTGAAATAGTTTGCTCGGTGTCTAATTGATAAGCGGATGATAGTCGCGAGCCAACAATACCGGCTTTGAACTGCAATCCAACTGCAGTTTGTTTAGTTTGATTTAGTTTCCATTATATCTTGTTGTTTGTCACAATAATGTTGAGCGTATGATATAAATTGTCTACAAATATGTTTCAATGTTGACAGTAGATATTATATGAATATACACAGTGTGTGTGGATGTGAATAAATAGGCAGAACATCAGCAGTTGAAAGAATCTTTGTCTTTACCATTGTACGTTTTTACAATAGTTTTTTTTAGGCAATATTAAAACCTAAACTTGTGATACACTATTGTTGGTTTAGGTTTTAGGTTCACTTATATATATTTTAACCTTTTGATTTGCTCATAATAGAAACCTGAGCCACATTGGTGCACTGCCTATGAGGTTTATGATTACAGCTTTGCAGATTCCATAACACTTTATGTCTGTGTCTAGGAAGCGTGGGCTCTGAAACATGACCACATGGTGCTCGAAATGGGATGCTAAACAAATTAGCGACCAACTTCCTGCTACACGAGTCGGCAAGTTTCTAACACCATTAAGGAGTTTCAGAGTCAGGAACGGTCTTGCGTATCGAAAGAAAGAGGTCTGCGAGTCGGAGTCGTTTTCTCACCGCGTCAGAGATCTTTCTAGGTAAAAATAGTTTTTTGAGGAAGTCTGCGTATCAATGTCAGGTTTTTAGTCTCCTGCTGCTGTGCGACGAGGCTAGGTGACCGTCCTGCTGAGTCAGATCAAGTCTTCCAAAAACGCCCCAGAAACTACGGGAGCTGCTGACTCACGCCTGATCTGACTGAACATGATAAGCGCAAGACAGAACAGAAGAAAAAATGTGTGTGTGTATTGGTCAGGATTTAAACAAGCCAAATAGATTTCACCCCTTCTGTGACTTCATATAAGAAGATCCCCCTCTACTGGCTACTGCTGTTTGCTGGTGGGAGTGGCTCTGCAGCACCTCGTTTACATAGACACGGAAATGGTGACTTTGCAGGAGGAGTGAAATAAAAGAATCTTGTATGACAGTATGACAACTGCTTTATCTGAAGTGTATTTCAGCTGAAGCATTAACACACACTTTGGGGCAACATTTAGATTTGTGTTAACTTGTTAAAGAAATAGTAAAATATGGGACCTTTAATTTTCAGTGAAAAGTGAAATGGTGAACTTGAAGGAGGAGTGAAATGAAGGAAGTTTAAAGTATGAAAACTGATTTATCTGAGGTGTACTTCATCTGGAGCATCAACACACACACACATACACTTTGGGGGAGCATTTTAACTTGTTAAAGAAATATGGGACCTTTATTTAATAACCGCTTGTAACTATAATTTACTTGTACAGTTTCAATTGCGACCTGAAATGTTTACATCCAAAACCAGCCATGTGCACATGTGAAGCGGCGTACAGGGTGAACGTTACAAAAAAAGTGATGGGAATTCTTCTTTTCAAAGTCTGAGGAGTCGCTGACGTCAGTCTCATTTGCCTCACCTGCGTCAGATTCTGTCTCTCAGCCAAGCATTCCTATTGTTACCCTGCATAAAGAGGCTTTTAAATTATTAATTAGATTTCCATACTCGCCATCCATTTAACCTATTTTTAAAGCTGTGGACATGTGCAT
>JAAGKR010000087.1:136941-307674 GCA_011419295.1 Clarias macrocephalus
TCATAATAGAAACCTGAGCCACATTGGTGCACTGCCTATGAGGTTTATGATTACAGCTTTGCAGATTCCATAACACTTTATGTCTGTGTCTAGGAAGCATGGGCTCTGAAACATGACCACATGGTGCTCGAAATGGGATGCTAAACAAATTAGCGACCAACTTCCTGCTACACGAGTCGGCAAGTTTCTAACACCATTAAGGAGTTTCAGAGTCAGGAACGGTCTTGCGTATCGAAAGAAAGAGGTCTGCGAGTCGGAGTCGTTTTCTCACCGCGTCAGAGATCTTTCTAGGTAAAAATAGTTTTTTGAGGAAGTCTGCGTATCAATGTCAGGTTTTTAGTCTCCTGCTGCTGTGCGACGAGGCTAGGTGACCGTCCTGCTGAGTCAGATCAAGTCTTCCAAAAACGCCCCAGAAACTACGGGAGCTGCTGACTCACGCCTGATCTGACTGAACATGATAAGCGCAAGACAGAAAATCTTCACTGGGAGAATTTCTGACAGTGATGTATTAGTTCAGGATGGCTGATTATACGTGCCGGGCCATGCTGTGCACATTTCACTTAACGGGGGGGGGGAAGAAATTGCAAAAAAAATTACTTTTTAGTCATATTTAGAAATTAAGATGAGTCTCTGGTGTGTGCCGAACAGAAGAAAAAATGTGTGTGTGTATTGGTCAGGATTTAAACAAGCCAAATAGATTTCACCCCTTCTGTGACTTCATATAAGAAGATCCCCCTCTACTGGCTACTGCTGTTTGCTGGTGGGAGTGGCTCTGCAGCACCTCGTTTACATAGACACAGAAATGGTGACTTTGCAGGAGGAGTGAAATAAAAGAATCTTGTATGACAGTATGACAACTGCTTTATCTGAAGTGTATTTCAGCTGAAGCATTAACACACACTTTGGGGCAACATTTAGATTTGTGTTAACTTGTTAAAGAAATAGTAAAATATGGGACCTTTAATTTTCAGTGAAAAGTGAAATGGTGAACTTGAAGGAGGAGTGAAATGAAGGAAGTTTAAAGTATGAAAACTGATTTATCTGAGGTGTACTTCATCTGGAGCATCAACACACACACACATACACTTTGGGGGAGCATTTTAACTTGTTAAAGAAATATGGGACCTTTATTTAATAACCGCTTGTAACTATAATTTACTTGTACAGTTTCAATTGCGACCTGAAATGTTTACATCCAAAACCAGCCATGTGCACATGTGAAGCGGCGTACAGGGTGAACGTTACAAAAAAAGTGATGGGAATTCTTCTTTTCAAAGTCTGAGGAGTCGCTGACGTCAGTCTCATTTGCCTCACCTGCGTCAGATTCTGTCTCTCAGCCAAGCATTCCTATTGTTACCCTGCATAAAGAGGCTTTTAAATTATTAATTAGATTTCCATACTCGCCATCCATTTAACCTATTTTTAAAGCTGTGGACATGTGCATAAAGATTATGACCGGATTGTTAGTCTTTCCTCATCGTTGTGCTCTAGCGATCCCAGAAAGCACTCCCCTTCCTCTGCATGAAGAACTTTTCATAGGCGAACAGATCCTTTAAACGCTGATGGAAATTAGGCCGCCAGAGCTGGATGACGATAAGGGAAATGGTGGTTATTTTTAGAAAATTCATCTTTCTTCAAAGGTATTTTGCTTTCTCTTTGGGGAAGTGATACCTCTGATATACAAGGACGTTCATTAGTGTGAGACGGCAAGAAAAGAAGTGACTTTCTTTCACAACATTTCTTTTTCATCGGCGCGGGAGAACCGGTGCAACCCTGCAAATCGAGACGACGGCTTTGCGATAGTGGCAAAAACGGGGAGGGGGGAAATTCCATGGCCATACATTGGCTATTCAAATGAAGGTGTGCCTGTGCGTGTGTGCCTGTGTGTCTGTGTGTTTTGCAGCTGCTCCACCCATAGACATTGTCTGTGTTTGTGTTTGAAGTGGCTGAGAGCCGTTGAGCAGGCGTCATTAGCATTGTTTCTTTTCGAGGATGATGAGCTCGTCGATGTGCTGATGAGCTTGCCGGAGCAGGTTGGCTTTGTCTTGCTAATGGAGGTTAATAAGAGCGTGTGTGATGCAGGGACGAGAGCAGAGCGCGGGGCCAGCAGACGAACTGACACGAGCTGTTTCAAACATGCTCCGGATAAACTGCTAGTACGGGCCTTTTGTAGGAAAGAACGACATTTTGAAGTGACAGAAACCACACACACACACACACACACACACACACACACACACACACACACACACACACACACACACACACACACACACACACACACACACACACACACACACACATGAACTTAGCTTCCAAACGGCTCTGTCTCAGGTTTCAGTAAACAGTTTTCCCGTATTCTACTGAAACCGAACTGATTATTTTGTCAACAAGAAGAGTTCCTGCGGCAAACAGGAAGAGGTTTTTTTAACTTGCGTCTACAGTGCGAGGGACAAAAAGTCATGAAAGAGGAACAAGCTGCCCCCGCCAAACCACCTTCCTGAAAGAGAGCGAGCACGAGAGAGAGCGATGGAGATAGGTAGGAGAGAGTGTGATTCAGAGCAGCACTTAAGGTGATTATTTATTTATCGACGAGCTGTATGGTTTCCATGGCAGTACCTCATTTGAGTGGTAGTAGCAAAAGCGAAGCAGTCACTCTCCCTCAGACTGCCAGCCAGATCCCATTCGCTCGAGCTGATTATTTATTCATCAGTGTATTCGGCGTGATTTCCGTGGCCGTCCATCAGTGGAAACCATTTAGCCTGCATCTAGGCACCGCTCTGATTGGTCGCCAGGACTCTCAGGGGCTTCCTGTTCCTCTAGGCTGTCTGTCTCTTGCGTCTCTTTGTCCTTCCCTGTCACTTCTGTTCACACACGGCAGTACTGAGCTCGGGGTCCAGGAGTGGGGACTCTCGCCGCGTTCCTTCGGCGGTTAGGTCTGCGCTGTTCCGGGGCAATTTTTTAAACCGATGGCGACGATCATGGTCCTTTCAGACATTTGAGTAGCGTCCTAAGAGGCCCTTAACATTGTGCTGAGGATCCTTTCAAGAGGCTTTCAATTCACTTACAGAAAGAGAGTGGGAAAGGGAGAAGTGAGAGATAGCGGAGGATCCGGATCGGCGGATGACTGACGCTCTATATACGGAGCCTAACGATTCATTAATAATTCAACCAAAAATCATAAAGTATATACATTCAAATCAGTGACGCGAGCGAAGGCATGAACCCTGTATTATTATTTTATGATCCAGTTAACTGGAAAATGATCAGCATGTAAACCTTTGAATCAGAGCTTTGAAGAAGGTCGACTAACACTTAATTAACACTTAATTTCGAAGCGAAATGATGCACATGCACACGCTCCTATTATAGCCTGCGCTTTTTTTTTCTTCCTGGGGTCAAGTGCTCACTACAGACTATATACTGTACAGTAATATGTACTCGACTTGTCTATGGTGTATACTCGGTCTCAAGTCAAACACTGAAGTTTTTGTGTGGGGTTTATTCAGTTCCTCACGTCATCGGCCGGCCTCCGCAAGAACAATCGCCATTTTATCATCTATTCATCTTTTCCTTCAGTTACCGCTTTATCCTGTCTTGGTGGATCCACGGGAGCTCTGCGTGCGAGACCTGAATACACTTTGTATATGGGATGTCAGATCATCTCAGAGCTCTGTGTTTACACATAGACATTTACTTCTAGGGAAAATTTAGGATAATGATAATAATAATACTCATATACCGCTGGCTTGTTTTAGTGTGAACCCACGAGTGCAAAATAAATAAGTTTTTATTCATAAAAGTTTTGATTGTCTTTAATTCGATGTTCACCTTGCAGTGATGTAGACCTTGTGCACCTGACATCATGACGTCGGCCCGTCATGGTCCCGCCCACTTCCGGATGACTAATTGCTACTTCCTGGATGACTGGATGTCGATTCCAAAACGCACATACAAAACCAGTCATGGAAGCACACTCAGCAAGAAAACACATCTGATAGCATTATGTCAACAATTTGTTTCCTTAGTAACCGGGTCACAAGTCATTTCAGTTCATCTCTGATCCCGCTTCTCACACAAGGTTAAATAAAAAATCTCTCTCTAACCCCTGAGCAAGGGCACTAAACACTACAAAGTGCAGATCTTTCCGTTTACACTAGTTGAGATTCAACCTCAAAATTATAACCGGCTCTTTATTAGAAAGCTTGAAATGTCAATATCAATCAGCTGCGCATCATTTTATGAAACGGCATATTTCGTAGCATCGTCTCATTCTCAGAAGAAATCAGTAGGAATCACATATTTGTACACCGTCTGAGGTTATCAAAGGTCTGCAAATTAATTTCTTTATTACCTTCTTCATCCTTTTCCACCACATGCCGGTTTCTCTTCTGAATACGTTACAAAGTCCACCACAAATTACTGCATATGACAATAATCAGTTGCTTGGTTACTTTTTTTTATCTATGTGATAAAGCATCAGGTAATCATCAAGTCATTTTTCAGTTTTTTTTTCTTTGCTTTTTTTTTGTTTTGTTTTAGCTTCCGACAATTCCTCAAACATATTTATCAACAAAAATACGTCAGTTAGTACGTCAGTTACTGTCAATAATGTCAGTCAAAGGCACTTCTGCCATCGGCTGTTGGTAGTCAGGTGTCTGTAAAGGCGTCTGTGTCTTCCGTCTGTAATATATTATGGTAGGAGACATGAAAATCAAATAATGAGAAGAATAGAAGTGTTACATTTGGACTGCTCGGTTGTCCGAATTACGACACGATCGTGTAGGGAGCAGAAACAGTGTATTATTGAATCCATTACTTGAATCTTAACAAATGTCTCTTCCTGTTCTCCCTTTCTCTCTCTCTCCGTAGACCCTCCAAGTTTAATGGGTCCGATAATCGGGATGTCTCCAGATAAGAAAGCCGAGTCTCCAGGATCTCAGGGTATGTGCGGAGCAGGAACTCTCCCAGAAGCAGAAAGCGCCTCCAGCCCTCTAGCCACCAGTCTGGACAGGATCGGTCCCTCTGGCGCCGTCAGCAGGTCCGGGCTTGAGCCCGAAGACGACGAGCTGACCAACCTGAACTGGCTCCACGAGAACCTGCTGCAGAACTTCACCCTGGGAGACACGCAGTCATGCAGTGGGCCTTTGTTTGACATTGAGGGCAGCATCGGCTCTCCACGTGGACACAGCCTGTCCTCGTCCTCCTCCTCTTCGGTCTCGTCTGGGAGCTCAGGCAGCGACCGGGATCCTCTCAAATCCAAGCCTCCGTTTTCCTTCTCGCTCCTGATCTACATGGCTATCGAACAGTCTCCCAGTAAATCTCTTCCTGTAAAGGACATCTACGGCTGGATCCTGGAACACTTCCCGTACTTCTCCAGCGCTCCCACCGGATGGAAGAACTCAGTGCGGCACAACCTGTCTCTGAACAAGTGCTTCCGCAAGGTGGAGCGCGGCCTAGGGAAGGTAAGAACGCCGCCGTTTCAGAGAGAGAGAGAGAGAGAGAGTATCAGATTCGTATCAGGAAAGGATTATAAATAATCTTATAATGCAGGTATAAATGTACAGAACTAAATTGTGCACTCAAACCACATCAGGAGGCCAGAGATACTTTTTTGACAGCAGCAAAAAAAACGAAACAAAACAAAACAAAAAAAAAAACACATTGGTCTTGCGGGGTCCTGTTAGGCGACCACACTGTCTATCAATACATTACGTAATACCACATTGCTTCCGTGTGCTCTGTTCCGATTGGTCAGAAGGTGATGATTAATTTCCTACAACAGCAGCTCAGACTGTTGGCCTCCTGCAAGGGTTATATTGATGCAAGGTTACGGTTTCTATAGTAACGATTTGCCCATGGACTTGCTTCCTACATTTTACAATAAAAAAAAATGTTGGACTTTTCTGTCAGGAGATGTTGTTTATTTAACATTTTAAAAAGGAGTCTTCAGTGTCTGTGCTTTGTATCGGTACAAAGTCAAGCTGTAACTTTAATGGCTTTGTGGTTGCTTGGTAACATGTCAGACTGCTTATTTATTTATTTATTTATTTATTTATTTATTTATTTATAAAAAAAAATTATATTCAAGTGTGATAAACAGAAAGCGCTAGAAGTCGTAACAGGAAATAGATCGCTTCGCAGACGTTCCCCAGCACATTAGACACAACTATACGTGGATACGAACGTCTCTGATGTACAGCAAGCGCAATATAGCATTTATGTTGGAGACTGAACGACGTCAGGGGCTAACACTGGTCCTCCTCAGACAGTTTTGCGTTTGTTATTTTCCTGTTACAGCGTGCCTCGTGAGTCCTTTCGCCATGTTAAAGCTATTAAAAGTTAGGCAGTTGAGCTTTAGAAAACCCGAAAAAAAAAAAAAAAAAAAAACCTTCACAAAGAACAATAAAGACACAGGAAGTTGGCTGTGGTGCTTATTTGCATATTTCACTTGATGCAGCAACATATTTCAAACGCTTTTCACTTCGCCTACCCAGAGACGAGCGCCAATGCGTTCGTTCTACATCCTATCGAGATGCACTGTAACGTGGAGATCTCATCAGGATCCCTCAACGGCACTTGAGAAAATCAAACCCCCGATCATCATGTTCGTAAGAGAGGGCTAGAACAGACGCTTTTAGCTTCCGCGCGCAGGCCACACAACCCGCTGCGCAGGTTTACAGTCGAGCTTCCATTTCTTTTCAGCGCGACCTGCGGAAAGCGAGAAGGCTCGATGATGTGATGTGTTACGTTAATGTGTGTGTGTGTGTGTGTGTGTGTGTCTGAGTGAATCTGTGGGTTTCACGTGGCGCAGCCTGGTGTCTGTTGCCATGGCGATGTTTCCTCTTTCCTGTTTATGAGCCCGGCTGATGATTTGAGTCAAGGTCATATTAACCCTGCAGGGCCACACCTCAGACAAAGAGGTGATGAGTCCGGTTTTATATACACGAGCCAGTATGCACAAAACACACACGCATGCACGCATGCACATATAGACAAACAAGCACACAATGCAAACAGGATACATTTTTGATCTGTTCCATCATGTTGCCTGAGGAAGAAACTCTTGCAGAAATAGGCTTTGCTTGTGCTACACTACAAGACAATGGGTTTACTCCTGTATATATACGTGTGAGTGTGTGTGTTGTTATATGAGTAAGCACATAAAGGAGTGTATTCGTAGTGCTTCCTGAAAACAGCTTGCTGAAGTCATGCTCATTTCTTGGCATTCTACTCCTTCCCTCTCTCTAATTCAGGCCAATGGGAAAGGCTCTCTGTGGTGTGTTCACCCTGAGTTCCGGCCCACGCTGATGCAAGCCCTGAAGAAACAGCACTTCCCAAGTGCACAGGCTTTCTGCACGCCACCTGCCTCTCCTCCCAGGTGACCATCTTCAGGAGTATGCTTTAAAATCAGGGCATAGCAGCCGTCAGTACAACCATTCATTTATCCAGTTGTCCTTCTATGTCTGAATTTGTGTCAAATTATCTCTCGTATTATTCATAGACCTATAAAATATTTATTTCTTAATTGTTGTTTTGGTACTGCATTTTGTAAGACTGATGAGCTTAACAAACCCGGATGAGCCTGTTAACAAACCACTATATATAAATGTTTTTAAAATTCTTCTTTAAATTAAGCATAATTATTTTTATTAATTTTTACATATTCATTTATATATAAAAAAATGTTATGTATGAATTTATTTATATTTATATACATTTTATATATTAATATACAGGACAGACCAAAAGTTTGGACACACCTTCTCATTCAAAGAGGTTGGAATTTGTATTATGGCAAGAAAAAAGCCGCTAAGTAAAGAAAAACGAGTGGCCATCATTACTTTAAGAAATGAAGGTCAGTCCGTCCGAATAATTGGGAAAACTTTGAAAGTGTCCCCAAGTGCAGTCACAAAAACCATCAAGCGCTACAAAGAAACTGGCTCACATGCGGACCGGCCCAGGAAAGGAAGACCAAGAGTCGCCTCTGCTGCGGAGGATAAGTTCATCCGAGTCACCAGCCTCAGAAGTCGCAGGTTAACAGCAGCTCAGATCAAAGAGCAGGTCAATGCCACACAGAGTTCTAGCAGCAGACACGTCTCTAGAACAAGTGTTAAGAGGAGACTGTGTGAATCAGGCCTTCATGGTAGAATATCTGCTAGGAAACCACTGCTAAGGACAGGCAACAAGCAGAAGAGACGCGTTTGGGCTGAAGAACACAATAAAGAACACAATAAAGAAAACTCTTTGAATGAGAAGGTGTGTCCAAACTTTTGGTCTGTACTGTATATATTATTATTGCACAATAATTTTGGCAAAGTGAATGTAGGCTGCATATTTACGCCTGCATGTGGGAAATAAAAAAGAAGAATAAATCTTGTGAGAACGTCAAATAAAAATTCGACCCACATTGTAGAACCGTACAGATGTGACTTTAAAATTTTCTTAAAAAAAAAAAAAAAATCCAAAATAGGTAGCCATTCTAATGACGAACACTATTAGAAGGTGTAAAATATTAGAAATGCTCATCCATGATGTTTCGCTGCTGCTAGCAATTCAAAATGAATCCTCTGATCGTGTATAGTTCACATATCCGTAATACAGCAGATCCGCACACTCTCCCATGCTATCCGGGCTTGGGACCGGCACTGCATGCCGTGGCTGGGTAGTATTGGGCGTGACAACCCACCGACGACGGGGCTCGAACCCGGATCCGCGACCCAGAACCTTATCCGTCTTGGCCAGTGCTCCCCCTAGTGTTCATGTGTTCATAGTGCCTGAAAATTAAGCGCTAATCATACAGTCCAACCTCACTGTAAACCATTGTACAGAAGATTGTATGTTTTGTTTAAAAAGCATTCAATTCAGTTTTATCTATACAGCACTTTTAATCAAGGTCACTATCACATGGCAGCTTTAAGGAACTATATTATAGAAATGAGTGTTGAAAGTGTAAGGAAATATGTGTAAGTAAAGATTATAATATAATATAATAAGATATAATATAATATGATATAATATGATATAATATGATATAATATAATATAATATAATATAATATTTTTCCCCATTAGTAAGCAGAAAAGGAGGGGGGGGGGCAATTCAGTGATGTACCATGATTTTTTTTTGTGTCACCACAATTCATGTATCATCACACTGACTCAGAAATAGATTTTCTCTTAAATGAATTTAAAATTGATAAATGTTTGTATTTCAGTTGGCGAAATGTTGTCATTCCTCTGTAATCCTGCAGGTGGTGCACTCTAGACTATTCGCACACACTGTCAGGTAGCAAAGAACCTGTGTGTGTGTGAGATTATTAGTTACAAACTTATTACACTCGTAGAATCCAAATCAAATACAATCGATCGATTCGGATCAAATCGGTAATACCTAGGAATCGTGATAATACGGTGTATCGGATGATCTCCGGTGATTCCTACCCCTAGTGGTAACTGTATAAAAACAGGCTTGTTCAGGGTCGGACAAGTAACGATTGTTAGGTTGTACAAAAACGGGCACCGACCCACAAAGCTACTGCAAGTAAAAATAGTTGTGTGGTTTATGTTTAGCGATTTAATAACGATCAGCTATTTTTTGCCGATTTTGCTGCAGTTCCAGCGCCGTGCGTAATGAATGTGTCTCTGTTCTCCGCAGTGCCTCGTCTCCTCCTTGTCACCTGTTCTCCTTGGAGCAAGGCTACTCTCTAAAGGGTAAGTGGACTTAACTACAGTGCCCCCAAGCATCCGTTCTCTTCTGAAGGACTTTAAGTGGGTCATATCCTTCACACACCATTAGCAAATCTATCATTACACATTTAAGCAGATCACTCATCTCGGCTCCTTTTGTTCCGCTCATCCTCTGCTGGGCCACACCGAGTGCAAATGCCATCTCTTGCCTGTATTTTGTAACCTTGACAACCAAGGCACTGGTGCTTTTGTAATGAAGGATCACTCTGGCTGAAAGTGGCTCATTCATTCATGCGCGCGCGCACACACACACAAACATGCACGTACACACGAAACCAGACCGGTTCGCTGACAGTCAAACCTGTGTCCATTCTATTGTTTTTTTTTTTTTTTTTTCTCGTTTCAGAATGTGATTTTGACGCTGCCACTGCCATGATGCTGTTAAAGTCTGCCTCAGAGCAGAACATTGACCCATGTAAGAAACCACCATTATACAGAAGTCATCCATCTTTCTGTCATTTCCTCTCCTCTAGTTTTGTCTTTGCATCTGTTGTTTTTCTACGCTTGCCTAGACACATGTGTTAATATCCCCTTTTTTTTTCGAGGTTTGGATGAGATATTCACCAGGTTGTTCTTGTAATCTCTCTGTCTCAGATGAGCAAGAGGGGCCGATCGATCTTTCCCGAAGAGATCTAGTGGTGGTAAGCCGGGACCCGAAACAAGATCACAACTACAGCAGCGTCCCCGTACCCCCCACTTCTCAGCAGACGACGGGTTCCAGCGTTCCCACGCAAGAGCAACAAGAGAGAGCAAACGGTAGCCACCCTCTGTTAAAGAGGGTCAGACACGATGCCAAGCCCGAAGTGGATGATGAGCTGAAAGAGGCAGCTGGCTCGCTCCTGCACCTAGCAGGCATTCGCACCAGTCTCGGCGCATCAAGACGCAAGAGCAGGAAGCTGGACAGGAAATGAAGCCCGGCTCTTCGGCCTGCTCTTTCCTTTATTTCCCTTTACGTCCCACACTATGTGACTCCTTCCTGTGGCCTGTCCTGGCCTCTCTCCTCTGGTTGAAGTTAATTTGTTTGAAATTAATCCTTTTTTTTTGTTTGTTTTTGTTTTCTCCTCAAAATATTTCAATCATCTCATCCAACAGGCAATACTAACACAAACACAGGAGAGAAAAGCCATACTGATGCTTTCTTTTGTTGTACAGAAAACATTAGGAGAAAAGAAATCGAATCATCTACCAACCTACATTCATAACTAGAAGAGTTTGTGGGGAGAAAAAGAGCGAACTTTGGGGAAGGGAGGGGAAAAAAAACTCAGAGGAGATTTGCATGCTTCCACCTCTTTAAAAAAAAAAACAAACTAATAAAAAAAAAAAAACAACAACACAAATGTATATATCTCGAGAATGAATGCATGACTTTCACAAGTGGCTTGGGCTTCAGCTTAATGACGAAAAGCTAGATAAGATAAAAAAAAAAAAAAGAAATAAAAGTGCCATTGATTTTGGATCATAAGACTTCAGTTAAGAAATATGATACAAAGATAAATGCAATAATTAGTTGACCTAAATACTTGTAGTTATTTTATTTTTGTACTGCTGTTTTTTGTATTTCGTCTCGTAAAGATGACGTGTCCCCCCGGAGCCCCGTGCACTCGTAGCTATGATGTCAAAACCATGTGACTTTCCTCCTCATCCTGATTGGATCCGTTCCCTTAGCCCCATCCTCCCTGAGCAGTATCACTGTAGTGGAGAGAACAGCATGAGAAGCGGAGCTGTGGCTCTTCGCGTTCACTTCAGTATTTATCCGACGATAATCTCCGTAGTAAGTGTAGTCCCGTGCCATTACGTATCCAGAATGAATTCCCACATACGTTTACATGTGTTTCTCTTAAGCATTTAAGCAACTATAGGACACAATGCAATGAGGTGGATTTAACCAATAACTTTTTTTTTTTCTCTCTCTTCAGCAGCCCGTTTCTATAAACGTCACTATTATCCATGTCAAACGTCTAGCTGTGTGATTTGATAGGATTGCTGAGAGAAGTCAGAGGGCAGGGTTTTCAAAATAAATCTTCTCAGTGGACATAAGTAGGAGCTGTATGCATGAGCTGTTGTGCTTCAGGCTTGGATGAAGCACTCCGGCTGCACAGATGACCTCGAGAGAGTTGCTCTGGCTCGAGAGGAAACTGGAGACAATGCGGACTCTGGAAGAAAAGCGGCTGTGGGAAGAAAGGGGGGAAAAAAAACACTCGCCTTTCTGCAGCTCTGTAAATGAGGAAGTCATGGGAACGGACCTACAGGAAGCCGAGCTGATGAGACAGGAAGCTGATATCCTCAGAACCTGCTACTACCAGGACTGGATTTGGCACGAGTACTGGACTTTTCAGACTCTGCCTAAACTCACACTTTGGTTTGTGTTTGTCAGGGGTATCACCGCTATCTTTGCAAGCCTCATCTTTTTGTTTGTTTTGATTATTCTTTCGAGTTTTAACTGCCTAAATACCACTCATCTTTTTCTAGTGATATGAAGCCCTAATCAGGACCCATTGTACCCGACAGGCAGGGAACTGCTACAAGCAACTAACCCAGCCTGTTTAACCATGGTGCTACAGAAATCTAGCACCACGTGATAGATTTTGTTATCATCTCCCGTGTCCTCGGTGTGTCCTCTGGTACCTGTGAAGCTATTAGGCGAATTTCCCAATGCGATCATTTTAACTCTTCCCTATTTAACTGCATCACTTTAATGTTGCATTGTGATGTGCTGCCCAAATACTTTTGCCAAGGCTGCCAGTTAGACCCCCCCCCGATTTGTACATAGTGATAACGCAGGATGCAAGTATTACTGGAGGAGGTTTAGAGGAGAGTGACAGGGCTGTAGTGTTAGTTTAAAAAAAAAAGTAAAAACAGTCACCTTCTCCTCCCAAAAACAGGAATATTGACTTCTGAATATCTGACCTCTCTCTCTGTGATACAGCATAGTGATCATTGTTTTATTATTATTATTATTATTATTATTATTATTATTATTATTATTATGCTCCACTAATTCTGAGCTGCCAATCAGTTTGCTTGCATTTGTCTGCCATGTCTGTCTGACAGACTTTCATCTTTTGGTTTTGTAAGCTAACCTCTGTTAATAAAATGTTTATAAAGTTTATTTTTGCCAAAGATATGCAATCGTTGCATTATATATGGTATTAAAATAAAAAAAGGGTTTCTTTTATTCCTGCATGTGTCTTAATTTTTTAAAAGAGGAAGCATTTGTTTTGGCTTGGACGTGTTTGTATTGGCTTTATTGAGCAGTGAGGCCACCTGCTGTTTAAAAATGGTAAAAGTTGATTGATGACTTTTGAATAATTGAAGATGTAGGGAAAATTATTTATTTGCTTTGGTAATTTCTATGAGTAAAATATCCTAAAGATAAGTTTTAAATGATGGGTACTCTGTGTTAGCTCTTTCTCGCTCACTCACTCACTCATTCTCATACTCTCTATACCACTTTTCCTGTATGGGGTTGTGGGAGGTCTTTAGCCTATCTCAGGGGCAGGGGACACCCTGGATGAGGTGCCAGTCCATCGCAGGGCACACAAGCACACACACTGCGGGCAATTTGGAAACACTAATTAGCCTAATCTGCATGTCTTTAGACAGTGTGAGGTAGCAGGAGTACCCAGAGAAAACCCAACAAGCTTGGACTTGAAGGTGGGACTCGGACCCCTCGAGTTGAAGGTAACCTTAATCATTATAACACTGTGCTGCCTAATTGTTAACCGTTCAAAATAAATTTAAATATTATGTTAATATCAAATGAAAAAAGTTCCCACAGTTTTACATAGTTTGATACAGATTAATAATATAAGTGTAAAATCTCATGTAGTTCTATAGTGCTTGCAGTAGGTCAAGGACATTCTTTCATTCTTGTGGAAAGGAATCCATTTTTCAGGTAAGTGAAACTTCCTTTACTTTTGTAAAGACTTTTGTGAATTTTTGAGAGCGCACGCCTTCAACCATTTGAAACCTGGTGTGCTAGCTAGAGAGCTTAGCATTGTCAGCTATTATTCATGCTAACTGATAGGCCTAGAGACAGTGTTTAAGCTTATAAACACAAGTTTGAATTGTTTTGGAATGTTCCCCAGATAAGGGAAGTTTTATGCTTCTGTAATTAAAAATGCTGAATTCATCAGAGCTGTGATTAAAGTTGATGTTGTATTGCAGGCAGGCAGAGGACGCTACTGAGCATGTGCAGCTCGTCACTGGTTGGGGCAGCTCATACTGATCCCACTCTACATATCGCATATTGAACAAACAGCTCAGATAGACCAGGGCAGATACAGTACAGGTGGTCAGTATAAGTTTATTTATCTCTTATTTAAAAAAAAATAAAATTAAAATTTTCACATCATGACGAACCAACTCACAACGAAAGCATATGAACAGCTCTGTTGATGACTTTGATTGGAAGTTGATTAATGCTATTATTAAGCAACTGGACATATAATAAAATAGTCATCTATTATAGTTTTCACACTGACAGACATATGTTTCATTTATAGACAAAATATTATTCAGTGGCGAATATTTTTGGATATTAGCTGTGTGTGGTTTTCAGTCCACAAAGCCCTTGACCCGTAGCCTTGAACTCCAGGCCATGATACGTGAGGCATATCATCATACCAAATTCCTCTTCCTGTGTGTCTCCATTCAACAGAGTCCAGCTGCAGCTGCCACACATCTCCCATCTCCCACCTATTCTCTCTAACTGACAATTTCAAGGAGGAAAATGATCAACTGTGCTGTGTCTTGTTGCCCAACACGAGTGCAGGTGCACAGATAAGCTGTCTTAGAGTCTGCACTGAATGGCCCTAGCCTAGTGAATAAGACTTTGCTTCATGTTTTGTATTGATTTAATCAAGGGAATATTGATGTAAATAATAATAATAATAAAAAAGAATTATGTTCTATCTATCGAGTCCGGTCCCTTCTGGTACAACATCTGGACTTGGCTCTGGCTGCAAGGTTACAGTGACACTAGAAAATACTGTATGTGCTAAACAAAGGAAGAGTTGAGATAAGAGCCAAGAAAAGGCATGAGACATCAGTGAGCTGAGGCTGTTTTAAACATGTACAGTATTTGACGAAAGCAAATTTTTGTACACGTATTCATTTCCTTTTTCTGTGTGTGTGTGTTTTTTTTTTAAGTCCAAGCAGCATTGATCATATGTAGAGAAAAAGCAGTGTGCAGTTTAGGAATTTGGTCAGTGGGGATGAGCAACATGCCCCAAAGAGTATAACGTCCCATCACTACTCTTGGGTGAGCACATCCTGGGGCCATTATGCAGAGAAGATGTTTCTATACGATAGACACGAGCACGTGACTCGAAGCAGCCAAAGCGACTGGTGAGAACAAAAAAGTCCTGCTTGAAACTCTTGGTGAAGAAGGCATAAAGGAAGGGATTGGCGCATGAATTGATAGGGTAGAAGAGCACAAGAAGCACCTTGGCATGTGACACGGTGATAAGAGGTTGCCTGAGAGCTGCCGAGATGGCGAAGAACGAGATGGGTGCCATGCACAGGAAGTCTGTGAAAACTAGCACAGCCATACGCTTTGCCACACGGGCATCGGCACTGTCAGGCACTGAGGCAGGATGCCGTACCGTGATGTAGATGCGCACATAGCAAGCGCATACGGCCAAAAACGCGAGCACGTTGAGAAAAAGCAGCAGCATAACGTAGACCTGTGATGACACCGTCTCGACATCCATGGGTAGACAGATGCTGGTCTTCATGTAGCTGCTCACGCCTATCACCGGCATTAGAGCTGCAAGCACTGAAAAGACCCATCCAAAAGCCATGACACAACATGCATGGTGTAAGCGCATTTGGCGCTCCAGGCGCATGGCATAGGTAATGGTATGCCAACGCTCGAGCGTGATGGCTGTTAGTGTGTATACGGAAAGCTCACTCGCAAAAACCGTGAGGAAGCCAGCCGTGCCACACCCGGGACCCGTTTGCCACTCGATGCCATGATTGTAGTAGCGCGATCGAGTTTGTAAATCCACTGAGGCGATTATCAGCAAGTACAGGCCCATGCAGAAATCAGCAAATGCCAAATGGCACATCAGGAACCTGGGTACTGTCAGCTTTGTGTGGCTACTGAGGAGTACTAACAGAACTGTGAAGTTTCCCAATACAGCCAATACACTAATGAACCAGATGAGGACACGCAGGAAAGTGAAGCCCATGATATCCTCGCACGGGTTGAAGGCATCTGGCTCGGGGTAGCAGCTCACTTCTATCACATCCTTACAGTGCTCCTCGAAGAAGTATGGCTCCTGGTTGCGGATGGTGGAATCGTTACACAGATGGTTCTTCTCTGACCTGTATAGTACACATAAAATATGCAGTGATGACTCATGTTACGACTATGAATTTTACTATACAGGTTCTGTCACAACTTTGGAAGTTTTTCCATTTCGTAATCATTATTTATAGGTCTACTAGTAATAAGTTTCAGTTTAGAGTGTGACAAGGGAATTGTAATTGGGGATTAACCCTAAGAACTTATGCAGGGTTCTGCACATCTTTCTACCAGACAGTATCCAAGTCCCCAGCTAAACAGAATTATTAAACATTTTTTGAAAGTTTTGGAGACAAATCATGCGTCACGCTCCAATTTCGTCCTATAATAATAATCATAATCATAATAATAATAATAACTTTGATTCTAAATTTTAAAAGTGTGGCAAGAAGTAGATACCAAAGTGCCACTTCCTTCCTTGATAAGGTACTATGAAATATCCACGTCATTTTCTTCACTCTGCACCATTGTCTCCTTATTCAACAACTCCTACCAAAATTTTTATTTTGCCCTGAGAGGACATTTGATTGGCTATATATATCACTCAGCATTACTAATAAGTTCAACTCATGTTTGACTTTTCAAAAACTTATCTCCATGTTGTTTATTTATGGGCACTGTATGTGTAGGCTCTTGTGTAGGAGTAACTGGATAGATGGATGGATGGATGGTGCTGTCGACGTGCTGCCCGGCACATCGGGGAACGGATATACACTGCCATTTCTGTGGAGATAATTTACAGGGTCGAGGTTGCCAGCTCCACGCCCAATTGTATCTGAGCACCTTGGGTGAAGGACCTTGCTGGAGGACCTTGGTGAAGGATCCAGTGGTTACTCGGTGGTCTCAGGGCTCGAACCTGGGACTTTATGATCGGCAGTCCTTAACAATCTTAACCATCGAGCCTCCCTGCAGTCATATGAGTCACTGAATAGTATGAAAAAATGGTGGGTATAGGAAGTGAACGGGGAGATGAAAAGTTATAGAAAGTTGATTAAACTGGTAGGTGGCATGATGGCTTAGTGGTTAGCAGTGCTGCCTCATCCCTCAAGGGTTGAGAGCTCAGATTTCACCTCCCTGTGTGCATAGGGCTTGAATGTTCTCCGGTTTCCCCTGGGCATTCTGGTTTCCACTTATAGTCCAGTGTATGCTTGTGTCTGTGATTGTATTTGATTGTTCCCTGTGTTAGGTTGGCCTCATTTAGTGTGTACCCTGTCTTGTGCCTATCCTTACCTCCAGGTCACCTGCGACCCTAGAAAGGATAAGGGGTATAGAAAATGGAAGGATGAAACTGATGCTTTGGATGTCGTCTTTCTCCCAAACCTAGGTCTGAAATCACCTTTGGTCCAATACCAGGAAGTCATTAAGCTAGTGATTGCAAAGTTGTGATTTCTAATTTAACTCCCATGGAACGACAGTTCGGCCCTTTGGTGTTGACTGCAGCCATTCACATTAATTTTGTATGAAAGCATCTACCAAATAAATAATTACATGTACTATGTGAACCGTGACTCTGTAATATTGGTCTACATACTTGTTCTTTTTGAAGTTCTTGAAGGCACAGCAGTGGCTGGGGTACGTAAGGTTGGCTTGAGTGAGCTCGGCGAATATCTCAAGGTTGGGTAACCATCTCAGAGAGTAGACTGAGGTGGCAATCAGAAGCTTCAGTCTCCTCAGCATGTTCTCTGGCAAGGAACTGATTGCAGTGCGGGAGATGTCCCTGTACAAACAAGCACATCTGCCTCAGGTAAAGAGAAATATTAGCAACGAATGTGGGCATTATTTCTGCAGTCTGGAGAGCTTTGCATGTGATAATAAACAGGACACTCCAGACTAGATATCGGCTACTCAATATTTATCCGCTGCATATGTAGCCGAGGAGCAATTACCACAGACAATAAGCTTTCCTGTATTGAGGAGGAATGGAAAACTGGTTTACTCGAAACTCATTTATAATAGAAATCAAAGGCCAGCTGTAGACTGTAATAGATATTTAAGCGAAACACATTTCTGTAGAACACTTTCATTAATTTTTCATTAACATGTGTTTGCAAAGAGAGCTCTGTATAATTCACCCTGCTTTTCCAGGGGGGTAGAATTTCTGGGTTTGCATTACCAATGTAGATTTAACGGTGCATGGATATCATGAAACGTTTGTTAAAGTATAAATAACTGGAGGTGGGTTTAACTGCATTGCTCCAGTGTCGGGAAGTCAAATTAAATGACTTATTTAGTAAGACAACTTCATCTTAAGACCTTCTGTAGATTTGAATTTGTCATATAAAAGATCTCTGAACAACTGCCCATAGACCTGCATCATGTAGGTCATATTTTCCCCCAAATGAATAAGTTTTTTAAATTCTTTGCTCAATTCCGAAGGAACTCATTTATAATAGAAAATCAAAGGTCAGCCCTTTATGGATGTGATTACATTTGCTTTTAAGTAAAATTTGGACGTCCATGTGACGGGCAAAAATCGGACTAAGTTTACTAAGTACATGTTGAACTGTTTAGAAGCTGAAAGATGACCACATAAGATGAAAGCTGTGTTGGTAGTGATGTAAAAGTTCTTCCTGGACTGTGCGATGCAGCTGGCAGGTTGAATTGTTGTTGACTGTGAAAGCTGCTCATGCTTACAGAACGAGGGGGCCTTCAGCACCGAGGAAGGCGTGGTTGTCGATATGCTTCAGCTGTTGGTTTCCCATGAGAAACCTGGGGGAGAGCAGAGGTTGTGTCAGAGATCAACTTTCATAGGGACGCCCTTTATATATGCATTTTTAACAAAAAAAAGATTTTAGAGAACTTACAATTTTTCGATTTTGGTGCCATTGAAGGCATTTCTTTCCACCTCAGTGATCCCATTCTTTGTTAGTCTCCTTTAGGATTTGATGCAAGTGATAACACACAATTTTTACTATAGCACCACAAATCGAAAAAAAAGTTGAAATAAAGGGGGAAAAAAAATAACGATCCTTGCTCAGAACATACTTACAGTTCGGTTATTGTACCGCTGGTAAGTCCTGCGAAAGCATTGCTGTGTATCACTTCAATATGCATGTTATCTTCTAGGTCACTTAAAAGAAGAACATCAAGAAAGCAGTTTACTCCGATGTCATCATGCTTCAATAAACAGAAATATTTCAGATATTTATCTCGTGCCAATAAAGTATTATATACATACAACAGGAATTCAAAAGCAGCAGACTGGACATTGGAGAAGTCGGGTAAGACTGTGAGACCTGTGTTTGAAATAGTCCTGAAATGTACGCAGACACACTGATGCAGATTTAACGAATCTGGTATATCAATGAAACCAAACAAGCCACTATATTTTCAACTTTTTTTTTCTTTCTTTTTTTTTTTGTCTCTGAGATGTTTGTTTCTGCCATGTTTGGATCCTTCTGTCATCTAAGCTTTTGCAGAGCTTTTACCACTATGTTTAGACAGAAGTTCCAATGGGAATACTTCCCCTTTGCCCTAAAATAATACCAAAAAGTAATACTTACAGATATCTCAGTTTTGGAAGTCCCCAGAATGTGTCTCTGTCCATACTGACCAGATTTTTTGATTTAGTAATAGTACTATAATTAAGAAAAACATATAAAGCATTTGAATACGCGCTATTAAGAGTTTTTGAATGATTAGAGTTAATAATGTTTTTCTTGGTATTTTCTGTTTCGGTTGCATCATGTTGGTCCTCGAGGAGGGAATATAATGTCTAAAAGGAAATGAAGAAATGTGCTTTGCTGAGTCCAGCTAAAAACCTACATCTCTTCCAGTTTTGTCAGGTTTGCAAATGCGTAGGCTTCGATACGCTGGAGGGCTCCGTTCTCCGACACCATTCTGAGAGAGTGATAACAGCCATAACGCTAATTTCACACTGACATCTTCGGCAACACAAACAATAATAAAGCAAGTGCTAACATGTAAACATGTCCGCTCGATGTTTACCCACTCGATGATCTTCCTGATGAAGGAGCATTTAGCGGGATAGCAGCATTAAATCACATTTCACTTCATTTGTTTCCTACTTTTTGAGGTCACATGCTAAACCAAGGCTTGTGGCTAATTTACAACATATGTTCTTTGTAGCTGCTATATTTCTGCAATTCATATCTCATGTGTTTTGTCCCTTCTCTGTATCAAAGACTAAACATGCTTAATCCAGACTAAATACTGACTATTTATGCTAGTTTTCACTTTAAAAACAAAAACACCATTTTAAACACACAGACGTACACATTAAAATGGTTCCTTAATATTTTTCTTTTTACTCACATTCGTTTAAGGTCATGAAGCGATGACATGGCTCGATATGGAAATATGATGATCTGAGTCAGCTTGATCTCTCTGACCATAAACAGAAAACGTATTATCAAATTACTTGCAGCGTTCACTACGTTAGCAGAGTGAACTAAAACAACAATTTGTGTTTCACAGTTTTAAACGTATTGCATTTATTTATGAATACAACATTATTAATATATCAACTGCCTGACTGTGTTAGAAACCCCTGCAAAGACTTGTGGATAGTGTTACAGTTAGCATGTAGACACAGGTCTCATTTTCAGACTATGAGTGTATCTGGGACATTCTGGAAGAAAAAAAAAGAAAGAAATGGATAACACAGGATTCGACCAACCATTATTGACACTTACAGTTAATCTTTAAAGATTATAAAATAAATAAATATTCGACATCTGATTTGTTTCCATGCCAGATGTAAGATGTATGATTTTAGTGATTTTAGAACGGAAAACAATTTGTAACGCTTTAAATGAGCTCAGTATCACAAGACTTCTGATGCAAAATGTAAAGTAATAAAAGTTTATCATGTTACCATAATCGCCAAATAAATATGAAGTCTGATTCTATTGCAGTACTATTTTTTAAAGTCTGTACCAGCACAGTTTATATTTAAGCAATATTACAAAAGAGGGAGTGCTGTTGTACCAGATATCAGCACGGTTGTGATGCAATCTTTTGCGACGCGAGCGCAGTCAACACTTTTGCATCTTTTGCGACTGGCGGAGCTGACGACCAAAAGTTAGTGCAATTAACAGAGGTGAAAGTAGTTTTAAATTCTTACTGGTACTACATAGCCAAAAGTTGAGGAGAATACACCATGGAGGTGGGGGACAGGCCTGTAAATCATGTACGTTTCTCTTTATATTTCCACTTATTCCACTTTAGAATATGAACCTTGTTAACTTGCGCATTTCAGCGGTTGAATCCTAAATAGAGTTAAATGGAAAGCTAGGCTGCTATGGTGTCACACACACTCCAAGTATCATGGGCAAGACGATTCAGTCTTGTTTTAGGAGTTTTTAGTTTTGTAGCTGTAAATAAAAGAACGCAGACGGTTCAGTTGCAGTTTCGAATGACTTAAAAGCAATATAAAAGAGTCAAAGTGTTGTTTAAGATGACAACATTATTAGACGTGTTTTCTTGATGAAAGTGACTGGGTTTGAATACGCTTTTCGGCAGGCTGTTGCCCGCTCCTCAGCTCCTCAGTATGGTTGACCCTAATGACCTAATATGTGACTGAAATTTAATTTTACTTCATTATTATTAGAACACCAGGGAGGTGGATTGTTACATATCTGTAGATAAATGTCCCAGTGATGTTAATGTTTATTATCAGCACTCGTAGAAAGTATCTCGTCCAATTAGATTGCTCGGCCATAACTAACTGTTCCAAATAATATATATTATGACAAAAGAAATGACCCATTTATGATTTTTCTTTCTCTAAGTAAAGATGTCTCTAATATAGGTCTAGATGTAAATGTTTAGCACTGTTATATATCAGTGCATTTTTTAAAGGAAAAAATGCCTGCCTATGGGTTTTCGCACTAAATACAAGAAAAGATTACTCCGTAAATCCATAAATGACTGATTTATAGATAGAACGTGTGGAAATGATAATTAAAAAGTCAAAAGAACAGACAGAGATAATAGTGTTTATGATTTTGTTGCAACATGTGACAATAACATATTTATATCCGGTGTTACTTGATTAGGAATTCAAAGTGAATATGGGACTTATTTAGAGCATTATGTTATATAGTTGTAATGATGTACAAGTTTGTGCCAAAATGCATGTAAGAAACTAAATGCCCATTAGAGGACAAACATAGCCTTGACTGAGCATAAACTCTTAAAATCTTGGTGACTTTAACAGTGTATAATGGCTTCCGTGGCAGGTTTATGACCAGTGGAAGTACAGTGATAACCAGCATAGCATATTAATCACAACAGATGACAGTTGGACTAACTCAGTGTTATGCAGTAACTGATAAACGGTAATGACTAAAATAATCACAAATAATGAAAACAAACAAAGAAAAAATCGCGGGGAAAAAAAGCACGACATTCATAAAAAAAAAAAAAAAGTTCTCTTCATGTTGAACTGAAAAAGTGAAATGCCTGGTCCAATCAGTACAAAAGCGGGAATGTGAAATGTGAAATTGTGCCTGGACTTGCCAATTTAAATTTGTTATGCTTTTGTTAGATTAGAAGCAAAACAGAAAGAGTACCTATCATTTCCTACATTATCGATCATTAGAGACGAGTACAAGAGGTGTTCGTTTTTCTAGTATTCTTGTTTGAATAGATTGATTCCTGGGGGGAAAATATAATAATGAAGAATTGAAATCAGCTCATTTAGATGGACGTCTTAATGTAAAAACATGGCTTTTGCAAAGCATGAACGTTCTTGGTATCATTGGAAATCACTGGTTACTGTAGCATGTTATTTTTATCCACACCCTCCACCCTTCTGTGAGTTTATTATTGAAAGTACCAAAAAGTACAGAATGCATAAAGGAGCTTTATTTGGGTCACAATGTTTCACTGCAGCTAGGGTTATTCCTCATGTGCTTGCATGAACACTCATTAGAATTACTAAACATATGCAAACTAGTACATCTAATCTAATCTAATCTAATCTAATCTAATCTAATCTAATCTAATCTAATCTAATCCCAACATACTGAATATACTGATCTGTTTATTTTAGAGTTTTAGAGCATTTTTATTGAATACATTTTTACAGCACAAGATCCACTTATCTAAAAGTATTTCCTATTATTCCCATTTATGTCTCTTTAATTTTGTTTTGAAACGACTTCTTTATCTCAGTCATGCAAAGGAGTATGACATTTTTATTACTTCTGCTTTTATTGAGCTATTTCCTTCTGTTGCTTCCTTTATCATAGAACAAACACGATAAATTCACTTAAAAAAAAAAACAGGTGATAGTCTGTCTGTATCTTAGGGATATTCTAACAGTGGTTCACATGGGTTGTTAGCATAGGAATGTGTCTGGATTGTCTGCGGTTACGATATTATTCCCAAATGAAGAGAGCCATCTGCAGCACCGTGTTTTCTCTATCAGGTCATATCAAGCACAGAACTCAATGTTCTAGCTAAGTAGCGAATTTGTGTTGCTCAGACACATGCTGCAGGTCTCCTGTATTCGTCCCTGTTCTCACCCAAAATTGGCTGAAATAAAAAGTAACCAGATTGAACTCGAAGTCCGATTTTGGAAAGGGATTCGGTTATGTAGCACGTTTTAGCTAGGACGGTGAGGGTGACAGCACTGGGAGGAAAGTTAACATCTACAGAGGCAGGTATCTCTGAGAGTGACGTCACCCGGTTTGAGGACAAACTGCTCACAGAAATAGAACCTACAACAATCCTCCCAGGCTTAATGAGCCCACAAGCTGAGCATGTGTTCTTCTTTCCCTTCTACCCACTGTTTTTTTAGTCAGAGTCAGACATGCTTAATGAAAGCATTTTCTTGTGCTTGGAAAAAAACAAGTGTGATTGTGTGTGTGTGTGTGTGTGTGTGTGTGTGTGTGTGTGTGTGTGTGTGTGTGTGTGTGTGTGATGAATGAAAACAGGCTATTCCCATCCACCCCACCAGTCCAAGGCTGAACAAGTCTGACAGCCTTGACATTAAAAAAAAATATGTTGAAGAAATCATAAAAGCAACATACATTTGTCGAAACCAAAAATAACAATCAGCTTCAGAGCAGAAAAAGAAATGTCCAATTCATTAGTTTTCAAATTGTTTTATTGTCTCATTTTTGCAGACATTGCTGTGCACAAGCCTCATGCACCCTCCATTTTATTTACATTTGCAGATGTGCTGTATAGGCTTGATTTATATCTATAGCCTTCTGCATTTGTGTGTCAATTGGGGAAAAAAGCACTTTTTTTTTTTATTCCACGTCCCTTTAAAATGCTAAAGAGGTTGCAATGAATTCGATTGTAATTTGTAGATTGTAGATTGTTCCCGTTGGAATTATAAGGGTTGGTCTGCATTCGGAGTGGTTTCGAGATATTGAGCTTCAAAGTTTTTGCACTCCATAGAATCTCGTTTCTCTGGAATCGTAAGTAAGTATAGCAAAGATTGAAGATTTCAAAGATGCTTGAAAATTCTGATTTCCTCATGAGACTGTATTAAAGTGGATCTGCAAGATGATGATTTACATCAAATGTTCAATTAGATTGCTCTTTTTTAAAAAGTTTCATTACGTGCTAAATACATTTTTGGAAACCTATCAGTTTCTACCAATTCTGTAACATCTAATACTAATACACAATATAAAGTGCATGTACTTACACATATGTGGTATTTATTGGGATATGGTGTGGCATCTGATGCACTTTGCTGCCAAGACACAAAAAGGAGCGAGTTGTCCCATTGGCCAAACAAGCATAAGATCCCAAAAACATGTCCCCTAAATGCATCACGAGCCAAGACAGGATGTAGCGCAGCATGGCCTTCTTCATCGTAATGAAGAAATGCACTTCCAGTCCGCTTTCACTCTGCCCTGTGTGGTTGAGCGATGATGTTT
This sequence comes from Clarias macrocephalus, assembly GCA_011419295.1. Classification (NCBI taxonomy): domain Eukaryota; kingdom Metazoa; phylum Chordata; class Actinopteri; order Siluriformes; family Clariidae; genus Clarias; species Clarias macrocephalus. The sequence goes on from JAAGKR010000087.1 coordinate 161,865, forward strand.
TACTCTGTTAAAGCCTGAGCAAGGCCTTCAGAGCTGAGTTCCTTAAGCGTCCATCGCCACGCTTCAGGGAAGTGTCTGGACTGTTTATGTGGATTTGTGGTGCTGGGATGCTACATGTTCAGAGTATTGCGGATGGAGTTGTGGGAAGGGCGATTCCCGCTGAGCAGCGTGGTTGGTTTAGAGCACTACAGCCAAAGCCATTGAAGACCTTGGGAGAGACGACCTCTGATAACAGCCGTATGTAATATTCGTTACTATTCCCAGCCGTCTTGTCCTCCTCCTTCTCCTCCTCCAATCTCATCCCTTTCTTCTCTGCAGTCCTTCCTCCCATTTATAATGAAGACACTTTTACACAAACATGTCCAAGTGTAACAAGCTAGCATTCACTTTAGAACCAAATCTCTTTCTTTTGACATTCCTATAGTAAAGGGATTCCACTTATTGTATTGAGTAGTCTCTTAGTCTATGGGTTTAAAACCAAAATAGTTTGTAGACGTAATGCTGATAGAATATTCCGACCAACCCTTCCTGTTTATGGGGGCATTTCAAAAGGTAGCAGGGAACTTTTTTTTTTTTGGGCATATTTGAAAAAATGATATCAATAATCACATTACAGGGTGTGCAAAAAAAAAAAAAAGGCTTCATATATATGTATTTATAGGCTTTATATATTATAATCATTCTTTTCCTTTTTTTTTTCTTTAAAATCTAACTTTATTTTTGGCAAACCTACATGATTACAATTTTGTTTGTAAAAAATACCCTGTCATTTCCTTCACTCAAGGCAAACTTGTGTTAACACATCTGGAGTTATAACGCTACCTTGAATGCGTTCCCTAAAATGATCTTTGTGCTGTATCTTTTCCTGGAACACCATGGCCATGAGAATGATCTCTGTGCTTTCTGCTTTCTAACATTTAAAGGAATTTATATTTATGTTTATGTGTGTGTGTATACAGTATACGTATATGCACAAACTGTACAAAACCATTTCTGCTTGTCAAACATCAGTATTCCACTACAGTTCAATTAAAAGTAATTTATCAAAAATTGTTTGTAGGCCAGAATAGAAAGCATCATATTATATAAGTGATTGTTTTTTAGACCCCCCCCCCCCCCAAAAAAAAAAGAAAAAGAAAAAAAAAGGAAGCTACTGTGTTTTGCATGCAAAAAAAGAAGGAAGTGCAATCCTCTCAATTCGTCCACACAAATATAAAACCTGTTCATAAATGATTATGATTTTGGGATATTGTGTAGTATACAAAGCGGTGTAATTTTCTGCGAGTATTCTGGATATTGCGAGTATTTATACAACACTGACTTCATTACTATTACTATATACATTTCATTTGGATGTTTAAAATGTATGCAGAGTCTATTTTATTGTACTATTTAACATTGTATTACTATTTACTATTTACATCTATGCTACAATATGTATACATTTTAATAGTATCCCTTAAATTTGTATTTAATTAAATTTTTTTTTGTTTTCACAAATTTCAGTTATGTCAAAATGATTTCTTTATTTTACCTATACAGTATATTCTTACTGATCACTTAATTCAGTCAGATCATTTCAACTCACGCAGATGCATATTAACATGTGATGCATTAACATTCACATCACAAACAACAATGTGGGAAAAGATGTGTCATCTCAGTAACATCTCAGTAACTTTGGCCGTGGCATGGTTGTTAGTGCCAGGCTGGTTTGATGGGTTTTAAAGCGTTGATGCAGAATATTGATGAAAACAGACAAACTTTCAGCAAGCTGCAGTGCTACTGAGGAAATTGCTGTTGATGGGAGCAGAACGGCCACAGTAGTTTGAACCGACAGGAAGGCTTTGGTTTGCAATCAATAAGTCTGAGACTGAAGTCATTTTGATTTGAATAGCTGCCCCAAGGTAATTTGTGCTCACTCTCTTTAGCAAGTCTGAGGTAATTTTATTAACTTTCATCATCCATGGTGCATAATGTGCACTTGCATTCACCGTATAGTCTGAAGTTATTTATGTTAACATGTGAGCATTTTAACTAGTGTAATGTAAATTAACATTCTATAGTGTGAAAAAAAATACTTGGACATGATTTCAACAATGTTTTATGAGGAAATGGTGTGATATGTGATTTTCTGCAACATGCACAGTTTTCTTACACACTGCCGTCTTCCTTGATTGAGCTTTTATTACCTAATGATTTTTTTGGTTTGTTTGTTTAGTTTTAATGCAAGGTAATTTTTTTTTTTTTTACAATTTTGTAATAATTAGTATCTGCTTTTTTAGTACTATGTCACTACTAATACATTCACCGTGCTTAATTTATGCCACAGCACAGCCTGCTGATCACAGCGTGACCCCTGTCTGGCATTAAGAGGCCCCTTGGGGCAACACAGGAAACCAAAAGGTTTAGTATTGTCAAACAAAGCACTTTTTCTGACGGACTGTAACTTGTCCTTGACTTTGCCGCACTTTATTTTCGCAGAGTTCCTTTGCTATAAATTATTGAATAAAGCTCTAAATGTCAGAATGATTGGGGAGATGAGACAGTGCGCCAGAGTGTGACTTGTAAATGTGATTGCACAGAAGATTATTTAAATGCAGTTATTTAAGATGGGAGCAGGTTTTTAAAACGGAACAGTTCTTGTAATATTTTTGCAAAGCTGTCATGACTTCAAACACTTGAGTAGTGTGTGTGTGTGTGTGTGTGTGTGTGTGTGTGTGTGTGTGTGTGTGTGTGTGTGTGTTCGGTTTCATTGTCAAAAGGACAAATTCACAGCATTTATCTCAATATAGCTGATTAGACTATTTTTTTAAACAATTTTTAAAGTACTTTTACATAATTTATTTTCCTTCTATTCCTTGATAATGACTTGGTAGATTAATTTTAATAAAATGATGATATTCATTTAACTAAATTGGGTGGTGTAGTGGTTATCCTTGCAGGGTCCGGGTTCGATTCCGGGTTCGAGTTTGCATGTTCTCTCCATGCTTGGTGGGTTTCATGACATGGGGTTGGTGACATGTAGTCACAGTCCACGAATTGTGGTTTGGGCACAAGGTGGGGTACACCCATCGCAGGGCACACACACATACACGCACTATATTGTGAACACCGTATGCTTGAATTGTGGGAGGTAAACTGGAGTATCCGAAGAAAACCCACCTTGCATGGGGAGAACATGCAAACTCCATGCACACAGATTCGAGACGGAAATCAAACCCTGACCCTGGGGGTGCAAGGCGACAGTGCTAACCACTACGCCTCCTTGACCTTTATGTAAATACAGAATACCGTTTCCTAACATCAGTGGCCCTATTTAGCAGGATAATGTGCCCTGCCACATTGCAAAAATGGTTTAGAATTGGTTTGAGGATCATGATTCAGAGTTCAAGGTGTTGACTTGGTCTTCAAATTCCCCAGATTTCAATCTAATCAATCTGTGTGCTGAACCAACAAGTCTGATTTAGGCATATGGCAGACGCCCTTATACAGAGCGATTTACATTTTTATCCCATTATACATATGGGCAGTTGAGCCTTGCTCAAGGACCCAACAGGGGCAACTTGGTGGTCGTAGGCTTTGAACCTGGGACCTTCCGAACCGTAGTCCAATGCCTTGAGCACTAAGCTACCCCTGACCCTCTGATCAACAGAGGCCCTGTCTCGCTACATCCACAACTTAAAGGATCTGTTACATCTTGGTCCATCTTGATACCACAGCACGGCACCTTCAACACCTTCAGAGATCTTTTGGCAGCACAATATTTGGCAGGTGATTTTTATGTTATGGCTAAACAATGTATATTATATTTAAAACATACACAGCTGGATTGAGGTGTTCGTTGTGCATTTGTACAACACAGCTGGAGCTCCAGATGTGCAGTGTGACTCACAAGGCAGACACATTCTTCTCATCAGAAATAATTACTGTAGGTGTAATTGCAACATAAAACAGATAATTTGCCTGTTTAGCATGTAGGAATGTATGAAGTGTGCATAAATGTTGCAAAGGGAGATAAAAGGCAAGCACAACACGCCGCACACACTGCACTTGTCTTGATTCCTTATTTCATTTTCCGTTGTTTTGCATGCTTGTCTCCCAGAATTAAGTGTTTTTGTTGTGGTTTTGATAAAAATAGCAACACAGCAGGCTCCCAGGAGCTCCGAGAGCAGGTTTGTTTTGTCTGCCTTAGATGTTCAGAATCAATGTTCAGTAGAAGAAGTGAGAGCTACCCCTACTGTACAGTGCTCAGCCTCACACTGATGTCTGTACCTGAGGGGAAAACAAGAGCAAGTAATACAAAAATATGGTCTTACAGACAAACTCATTTATTGATGCGAAATATTCTAGAGTTGTAACATTTTTTTAACAAGTCAGATAAAATACGTTAAATAGATTTTTACTGGTTTGAGAATCTGCCAAAGTTTCTGATGATATGTAATACATGTGGGTTTACTGTAGAAGCTACATAGGCAGCTTTTTCGTCTCGGTGTTTCTGTAAGGCCATCACATCTGGTGTGTTTTTTATTTGTATTGTTTTATAAAACAATAAATCTTTTGTATTGTTTTTTTATATGTTGGCTGATTGAAAAACTGAAAGAAACAGCTTATGAATAGAGACACATGGTGACCGAGTGACAGCGTAAATGCATCGGTGAAATCGAAGTGAACCTTTGGAGAAAGCCCAGATAAAAAAAAAAAAAACAGTACAGGGAGAATAAAATGAACACTTGCTCAACTAGATGTAGAGTATACGTACAAAGATTACGACAAAAAAATAAAATAAAAATAAAAATTCTCAATAGTTACCGCCTCATTCTGGGACATCAGTCCATCACAGGATAACACATACACTTTCACACACACTCGTGATTTATAATGACCAGTCTATGCACTGGCTTGTTTTTGGTGGGTGGAGGATCAGGTTCTGTTATTTTGCTGGAAATGTGTAAGTTGGTCATTTAAAAGCATTTAATAAGTCCACACCTGTAACTTATAAGTTATCTATATTATATAATGTGTAATTTTTTAATTACAGTTGGCATATTAATGAAATTAGGGCTGTATTGATTGTAACATGTATGATGAAATAGACATATACTTTTATTTTCATGTAAAGTATGCAATTACAATTTCCCTTTTGGATTAATAATGCTATCTATCTATCTATCTATCTATCTATCTATCTATCTATCTATCTATCTATCTATCTATCTATCTATCTATCCATCCATCCATCCATCCATCCATCCATGGATAAGACGTCAGCACTTTCACACAGATGTGGACAGATTATTATTATTATTATTATTATTATTATTATTATTATTATTATTATTATTATTATGCCATTTCAACTTCTCGCATGTTTTGGAAGATGTGCGGAAGCTTTAGAACATTGAAGAATAGATGTTTTTTTAAATACATTTCTAATATACTGAAAATGCCATAAAAGTTATTAAATATATATTTTATTTCATATTTATTACATTATATGGCCAAAGGTTTGTGAACACCTGATCAGCACCAGACAAGCTTGTCAACAAGCAAGGCTTGATGCCTCAGGCCAGTAGGGGGCCCCGGAGGGCTGACAAACTTATTTATTATTTATAAGACAATGGTGATGAACGCTGGTTGGAGAAGCCCCCTGCAAGGTTTTGCCTATGGCTCCAACAAACGCTAGAATCACCTCTGATCAGCGCAGAATGCACATATGTAGGTTCTTCCCAAAGATTTACCACAAAGTTGGAAGCTACCTGTATAGCATGTCTTTGTATGTTGTAGTGTAACAATTCCCCTTCTCTTGAACTAAGCGGCTCAATCCTGTTCTAGCATGGCAGTGATCCTGTCCACAAACAGGGTCCATGAATGAGATTAGTTCTGCCAAGGTACGTGTGGAAGAATTTGAGTAGAAGTCAAAAAGCTCTGACCACAACGCCTTTAGAGTGAAACTCCTCACCTGGCATTAGTGGATGACCCCATTGATTCTCTTCCCACAACCACAAAACAAAATCTAGTGGAAAGTCACATCAGAAGAGTGGGGCTTATTATAACAGCAAAAAAAGAAGAGTGGGACTTAATGCACTTAATGAGCATATGGATTTGATGGGTAGGTGTCCATAAACTTTTTGCCTTATTGTGTATATGCACATAGTAGATTAAAATACCTAGTGAATATCATAATATTCAAATGAAAGCATAAAATTTTTTGCAAGTTTAAGTGCACTTAACCAAATTAAAGACTAGTTTTCATAATACTGTATATTTGTACAATTAAAGCATACTACAGTAAGTACTGAAATAGTTCCATTTAAACACACAAAGTGTAGCAATCACTACTGTGGCAACGATTAGATGCTACATTAAAATGTGCTGTAAGATAAATAACTAAAGTGTACATTTTTCACTGTATGTACAGGAAATGCACATCAACCTAATAATTGTTTCTTTATGGCCGAATAAAGTGGGTTATTGGTTAGCACTGTCACCTTACACCTCCAGGGTCCAGGTACGATTCCTGCCTCGGAGTCTGTGTCCATCTTCTCCCTGTGCCTGGTGGGTTTCCTCCAGGCGCTCCGGTTTCCTCCCACAGTCCAAAGACATGCAGGTTAGGCTAATTGGCGTTCCCAAATTGCCTGTAATGTGTGAATGAGTGTGTGTGCCCTGTGATGGATTGGCACCTCGTCCAGGCTGTACCCCGCCTCGTGCCCTAAGTCTCCTGGGATAGGCTCCGGGCCCCCAGAGACCCTGTACACAAGATAAAGAGGTATAGACGACGGATGAGTGAGTGAGTGTTTCTTTATGTTCCACCAGAGGGCAATAAAACACCATCAGAGCACATGCTCAACTTCACCACCAGGGAGCAGTGTTGGATGAAAGAAGAATCTTCAATAGATGTTTGCCTGTTTAGCTGTTTCGGGGACATTCTATCTCTGTCACGACAATAATGCTTTCTCCCTCTTACATATGTACGCCATACTTTATGTACATATTACACATATAGGAGAAGGGAAATGAATGCGATTAATATGTTTGCTGTGCACTGGTAGAATTTTTGCTGACAATTTCTCTGGCGAAACCACAGTGAGCGGTGAGTCACAGAGCACTGGTCAGCATGTTTCATGCACATTTAATAGCTTTAATAAGAATTATTGCTACCTGTGATCCCAACTTGGATGTTTGTCGTCCTCTTCTATAAATAGCTCCAGTACATGGATCATCTTGTAGAGTGGTTACAAAACCCCCTACACATGACTAAAATACTCATGCTGGAAGACAGACAGTCATTAAAGGGCTAAAAAAAATAGCACCAAGTCTATTTGTGTATGACTGTACAGTTTTTGTTCCACCTCCTATTTATATTGGTTTATTCTCGGAATCATTTGCACTCTGCGCCGACAAATTCGTCTAAAAGTGAATATTCTTCCGAGAAAGATGGGAATCAGGAGAGAGATGGAGCTTGTCAGTGGTCAGACGCGTGGTGAGATTCACTCTGACAGCTACCTCATTCTTTTCACACGTCCTCCGTCACAAGATCAAAAATCACAGAGGGCTCAGGTGTGTGAATCAGTAAGATAATAACGGGGTTTTATAAGTTCTTTACGCATTTCTGAACACGAGGGACATTTTTTAAAACAACTGCCATGGCGTATTTAATGCTCTCTCTCTCTCTCTCTCTCTCTCTCTCTCTCTCTGATTTTACTTCTTTTATTTAATGTATTCGTTATGTTTCTTAAACACATCTTGGGTAAAATTAGCAAAAGGCACTAGCGCAAGAATGATTCGTCTTCTATCATCCACATCGGTTTATTAGCTTGCTAGTTTCCATACTACAGTACTGTCTCAACCTGCATGGCCAGGTATAACAAGATCGGCTCTGAACACAAGAAATACTGGCATATACCAAATAACATAATGATCTGTTAATGCAAGGAAATCATTAACAAAAGGAAAAGGCCCATTTTTAATTTTAGACACACTAATCAATTTTACTATTCCCGAAGTAACCCGGTTTGCTAGCTATGTAGCTAACAAGATAAACTAAACTAAGATAGTAAACATATAAAACACATTGACAGATCAAAAAAAAAAAAGTATTCTCATAAATAAACAGGCAACACCATCAATAAGTGCATCATTTTGTCCATAACAGACAATGTAGCTTTTTCAGTGTCCACACTCAACCCCTTCACAGTGCTCTGGATATCCAGCGCTGTCATTTCATTTGTCTTGGCATTATTACATGGGATTTCGCCATGTCTGCTTGTGTCTATAACAACTGACCCTGACGACATAAAAGGAGCAGGAGTCCACCAAGGATCTAGTGTATTAGGTGCTAGTGTGGCCTTAGCTGCCTCCTGGTCCCTTCAGATTTATAATACATTTCTTTGAATATTGTTGTTTCAATAATATTTCATTTATTGCTCCCAAGATATTCCCATACTGCTTGTATCAGTAAGTAGCAGCACTGGTGTGTGATGGGTAAAATCTTACTGCTATGGCTAGGAGCATCGAAGTAACTGTCCACATGTAATATCTGCAGAGTGTTATGAATTAATTGTATGATTTGCTGTTCGGGTATAACAGGCAATTACGATATAGTATTTGCTCAGTCCATAGTGACATTCTGTAGTAACATATAATTAGTGAATTCAATGTGGGTTTGTGTCCTTGTAGTGGTGGAAACTACAATACAACATACTGTAGATTGCGAAAGACCTACATTCTTTGTAATCTTGCATTGAGCAATGACCTTTTTGAATTTATTGACCCATCTTTTATTTGCGCCTTTAGTGAGCGTAAGTCCTTTTATACCCTTTTATCCTTTTATCGCAACAGCCTCATTTGGTCACAGTTTAACTGCTTATTGTGGAATGATTTAAAGTGTTGTAACCTGAATGTGTTCTTTCCCCCCCAATATTGTTTACTCTTAATTTTCTCCCCTGTTCCAACATTTTTGAGTGCTTTACATGTTCAAAATACAATCAAGTTGGGCAGCCAAGCCACTGAAAATAATAGATTCTTTTACATTTTTTTTTTTTTTTTTGTGCAAATTGTCTGATTTACAAAATATCCAAGCTTTTTGGGGGTGGTTTGTATTTTAGACATACTGTACATATCACAGGTTGATAATAAATCAGCAGTCCAGAACTGGAGAAAGCTCATCCGCTATAGATGGTTCAACACCTGTAGACGTCATCTGCTGCTGAGAAACAAAACATTTCTCGGTTTCATGGACAGTTTAGTCAAACAACCAGCACTCGCCAAGACTATTATTCTGCTATGAATGGAGATTGCTGTACATTTTGACAAGAGATGTTCACTTTTACGCTCCATCAGTCTTCGCCTTTGTTTTCTCCTTCAATGCCAGTCCAATCAAACACAGCATGCTCATGAACTCAGCATGGGCAGAAACAAACCGGCCGTCGGGTCGAGTGAAGCCAGGAGAGAAGCGGAGATGAGAAAGATGATTATAAGAGTCAAAACTGCTGTACTTGTTTGACTTTTTGAACCAAAGCCTGAGATGAATGGTTACAAATTCTATTGAGGAGCGACTTACATAGTCACTAAGTACAGAATTTGTTTCAGCCAAATGTATGATGTGCTTCGAGCCAAAGATAATCTCTGGTCTCCGGCAAGAATCACATTTCTACTGGTCAAAAATGTGGAAGAAAAAAAATCGTTAAAAGTGTAGCTTTTGAAAAAGATTTTCATTTTTCTAGTGACTTGCGAAGGCAATTATAAGTTGATCATCCCTTTCATTTTTCTTTTTTGATTTTGTTTCTTATTAAGCCACAGTAATGTTATCTTCATGCCATTTTTAGATTACAGTAAGTCTATACTGTGGGACCTTAGGAGAGGTGTTATCATTTATGATTCAGTCATAGCATTCACAAGTTTGACCTCTTTCTTTGGCCAGATGCCATTCAAAGGTCAGACAAAAGATGACAAAAAAATCCATTGAAAGAATATTTCACTTTCCTAACATGGAGTCATCTTGACCACTGACAGGTTTTTTTTCTTTCTCTGCCTGCTATTATTTAAATTAAAGTAACAGTTTTAAATGTCTTCTTGCCAGTTAACTCTCAGTGCAGGTGAAAACAAAGCTTGAACAAAACAATTCGAGAGGGACAAAATATTAGTTTGTGTAATAACAGAATATAAAATTGATACATGTGATCTAGTTTTGTAATTATTGGATATAAATGAACTAAAAAACAAAATTCAGCACATCTAGCCCAACCCTTTCCACTAATTGCAAAACAGGATCACACACATTTTATACCTTCAGATGGTCGGATCTATGTGGCTTACAGTGCCTCACTGTGCTAAATTATAATGCTAGATCTGACACACAGACCACTTTTGCACCACTTTTGTAATATGATTACATACAAGGATTTATCCTACCCACAACGTTGTGCGTTTTGATAGTTGAAAGCCCTTCCAGGTGCCAGACTGCCTAGGCTTTGACCATGTTTGTCAGTATGAGACTATGCCTATGCTACCCACTGAGCCACCAGAGTGGAGTGCAGGAGGTATGAATCACGCCTCAGGTCAAATCCTAAGCAAGAATTTCAGGAAAGGATATTGTAGGGTGTCTGGCTTGATCTGCTAATACTCAGGAGAAACTGTTTAAAAATAGGTCAGCTCATGGGAGGTTTTGTGGCTTTGTGCCTTTTTCCTGTTGGGTGTCATTTTTATTAAAGATTAAGATTGCTTTTGGACGATAAACCTGCGAAACAAAAGCTTTTGTCAGCATTTATGGCTCAGCACTGTATGGTGCTGAACCTCGTGGTTTCACTGTTCAAGTAAGGATGAGAACCAAGCCCATAACAAAGAAACACCAAGATGAGATCTCATGTTAACCTCTTCTTTGTCTCCTAGACAGAAATGAGCCGTCTTTGAGACTTGAATGAGATTTAGGCGTTTTCTGCATCTTCTCAAACGTGTCTCAAACGTGGCTCATTACCTTTAAATCTCAGAGATAGTTTACATTTGTCTTGTGTGTGACTCACATATGCAGAAATGAACCATCTTTGAGACTTGAATGAGATTTTTGATTTTCATTACCTTTAAATCTCAGAGATGTTTCCTACACAAAGTATACAGTAATTGTAAACTGTGAATTTGGGTTTTCTGATATGTCCTGATATGATCCTTTTTAAACGTTTTGCCTAGTCATATGGGTATAGTTAGTTAAAATGAAATAAAATTGAGTTCTTTATATTGAGGAATATATTCTGCTGAAAAAAATGTCACTCTATATTGCACAATCCTGACTCATATACAGTATATTTATTCAAACAAAATAATGCAAATAATGGCTAAAAATGCTTTGGGGTTTAAGGGCTAGGGTTGTCTGACTAACAGTGCCATCTACACTAAAGACAGTTTAGTACTTTTTTATATACTACTTCTTACTCTTCACCTAAGGGTGGATTGAGGGGAGGGTTAGTTGGTTGGATCTCTGAAATAGAGATATGTAGATATGTATGTTGGTAACGAATAAAGTCAATTACAAAATTGCTTTGTAATAGATACCAGTTTTATTTCTAAATCTAACTTCTTTATTAAAAAAATAATAAAATAAAAAATCCAACCACCAGTTATATTATTGTACTGTACACCCAGGCGTCCCTAGTTGATCAACATGGCTAACCTTTTACAAATGTGTACACCTTAATTAATTTATTGAAATTAAACTGGCAAATGGCAAATTTACTTTACATTCTGTACAAATGTCATTACCAATAAAGAACTAAAATACAATATACAGAATATTTTTTATTGAGAAGTGAAGCAATGAGATAATGTTTGTGTTCAGTGATTTCTGTATACACTTATCATTTACCGCCAAACCTATTTTTGATTATATATTTATGACTAAATGTTTAACATTTTTTCATGACCAACCCAATTAAGCCTACAGTACATGTAGATTTTAATAACGACATAATTTTCCATAATTTCTCCCACACATGCTCCAAGCCTGTGAATGTTTAAGTGGCCAGTGTGTTAGAGAAATGTGCAGCGCATCAACAAGCCCTCGGTGTTAAAAAAAAACAAACGGTGTCTGTGGTAAAAAAAAAAAAAAAAAAAAAAAAAAAAAACCCGGTGGTATACTTACCTGAAAATTACACAGCTTCTGTTTGTTCTTAAATTGCAAAAGGAATTCAAGTGCTTCCTAAGGGTAGTTTAGCATGTGGATTAGCATATCTAGGTAACTAACACTTGTGAGGTTAAAAGGTTTTTTTATTGGTAAAATAAATCAAAACATATATCAGTCAGTTGGTTACAGTATTATTATTAGGCATGCCCTAAGTTAGCCAGTGTGGTTTGACATATTAAGTTACTTTTTACCTTTTTTTTTTTTTTTTTAATAGTAAGTTAATGTTACTGCATGATCAGTTTTTGAAAACCAGTAAATTTAGTGCTCAGTGTTTACCAGAACATGAACCTGTAGAGACATCGGTTAACTATAGTCTATAAATAAAGACCAATGTGCTTGTTTGTGGAAAGGTTATCTTGGTAATTATATACATTTTACTTTAACTGGGTTATTTTCAGGAGCAAGACACCTCAGAATCTCAACAAAGATAATGCAAGAGAATGTTCCAGAGGGACGGAGTATAAGTATCTCAGGGTCTTGTTTACGAATAAAGGAACATTGGAACGTGGGTTGGCCGGAGAATCTGAGCAGCATTGGGTCATGACCGAAAGGACAAGATCGCGAATACAAGTGGCCAAAATGGGTTTTCTCTTAGAGATAGGATGAGAACCTCAATTATCCATGTGAAGCTCAGAGTAAAGCCGCTACTTCTTTGCGTGGAAAGGAGTCTTTTGAGCTGGTTTGAGCATCTAGTAAGGATGTCACCAGGACACCTCCCTGGGAAGGTGTTTTTGGCACGTCCAGCTGGAAGGAGACCACGGGGCAAACCAAGGACTAGATGGAGAGAGTATATCTCCACACTGCCCTGGGAACGCCTCGGGATTCCCCAGTCAGAGTTAGCTGATGTGGCTGGGGCAAAGGAAGTTTGGGGTTCCCTGCTGGAACTGCTACCCCGCGACCCGATTTTGGATAAGCAATTGAAGATGGATGGATGTTCCAGAGTCTCTATCAGCACCATATCATCAGTCAGGTAAGCACCAGCCCATGAGCAAGCTCAAGCCCACCTTCAGAAAGTTGGGAATGGAGTAGCTGAATGGTGTTTAGGTAAATCTCAAATGCTTTAGTGTATATATATATATATATATATATATATATATATATATATATATATATATATATATATATATATATTTTTTTTTTTTCCAATAGTTCCATTAGATACTAAGCAACTCCAGGAGTTGCAGACTTTGGACAAACTTGGTGGACATCCACCACAAGAGAAGACTGATGTAGCCGGTGAGAAAGAACTTTTCTTGTTATTGTCCCGTTCTTGTAGCCCATACAGCAAGCAACCAATTTTTGCAGCAATGAAATTTTTTCATCTCCTTTTTGACTGATTCTTTTCATTGGAAGATTGTCACAATGCTTTGGCCTTTGTGTAACTCCTGAATGAATCATACTTTGAGCTGAGCAGTATGACACTTAATATCTTTGTCAGGTTGGGTGACATTTTGTATCATTTAGTGTCTTGATTTGCCAGATTTTGCTGGTGTCTGTTATATTGTGTGAATTGTAAATTAATTACACTGTATGCTGTTAATTGAGGATTTTTAATATGTTCAATAAAATTATATTTCTCATTTGTGTTTTATGCATCTCATTTATATCTTGCTTTAATCTCATTATGGTCTTGTATATGGCTCAATTGCTTCTCCTCTTCTCATGTACATCTCAGATTTCTCAAATGTTTCTCAAGTATGTCTCTGGTTGTGTCGCAGTTACGTCTCTTTGTTTCTCCTGAGTGGGGTTTAGGGGAAATAGAAAAGACAAAGTCGAGCTTGTAATGAGATTGCTCAATTCAGTCTCATGAGACCTGAAAAAGCTCATTCTGAGCAACAAAATTTTGCTATGGGAGGCCCTGAGCTTACATGAAAGTATATATTATCAATTTAGAGGAAAGATAAAATAGGTAGATAAAATCTCCATTAATGTGTAACTTTAATGTACAAGATAATGTACAGTCATGTTCAATTGTTAATATCCCGTCTCCTAATTCTATGATTTTTTTTTCTGTAAAAACATAAAAAATACATTTGATTATAGTGGGTCTTGGTATTCGCCAAAGATAACCTCAGACGAGTGACAACTTTTATCCCTGTGCAATTATTTATTTAACAAACATGAAGCTGAAAAGAATATAACCAATACTAAGTACCCCCTTATAGATAATATATAGTTATATGTTAACAATATCTCAGTGGAAGGAAATACCATAATGACATTGATGAAAGGATGGCTATAGTAACTCTTTACAACCATGGTGAGTAGAAAAGCATCTCAGGACACATAACCCACCAAATGTTGAAGCAATTGGATACAACAGCATTAAATTACATTGAGTGCTACTCCTGTTACCTAAGAATAGGAATCTGGGGCTAAAGTAGGCACAGGCTCACCAAAACTGGACAATTAAAGACAAGCAAATGATACTGTATGTAACAATGTATGTAAGCACTGGTCTGTTAGCATAGCCAGTATCACTCAGGCTGGTTGGGACTGGTCTAGCTCAATTGTTCTCAACCCTGATCCTGGAGGACCAACTGCTCTGCACATTTTAGTGTTTTCCCTGCCTTATCACACCTATTTCAATTAATAAAATGCTGTTGATTAGCTGACCAGTTAAATTAGGTGTGCTGGGAGCTGGGTGGTCTTCCAGGTCTGGAGTTGAGAACCACTATTCTAGCAGACTTAAAGGAAAGAAGGACTAAACAAGTCTAAACATGAGGAGTGCTGTGCAAAATGTAGAAGTAGCATTGCCATGTCATCAGACAGATTTGAAAAAGAAAATAGAGATGGTAAGGATGAGTAAAGTAAATGAATGAAGACAGGGACATGTTTTTAATGCTTCTTTTACCAGTAACAGGAGCAGTGGAAGAACATGGAGTGTTGAGAACCAGTGGAAGAGAAAATGACTCAAAGGAAGACTGTGATACAGTTGAGCTGCAACTAATTATTTTTTAAAAATCTTTTAATCTGTCAATTATTTTGCTAAGCCATTTTCTAAGCGATAGTTTTCTAAGCGTACTCAATTATGCCAATGTGTCATTGCAGCCAAGATACAAGAAAAAAGCTTCATAGTGAAATTTGATGTAATGAAGATTGGACATGTTCTCCATGTCTCTGTGAGAGACAAGACTTCATTGTTGTGCTTTCCTCATGGACTCTCACATGTAGAGTTCCTTGTCTTTTTCCAGACAGAGTGTGAGGGAAGAGAGACCTCTGCTACAGCTGCTGCTGTTCCAAACTTACTTAAAGAAATACTTCACAACTAATTAGCTTTGATTAGCCACCAGCTGGGAGAGCTGAATAATTGCTAATTGAGCAGTTTCAGGGTGCTAATAATACTTCACCCCCTATGGTACCACAAGGTAGCCTAAGATTCAAATCAAGCAGGAAACAATTGTAATTCGGATTACATGCCATGCTGGCTGGTGGAAAACTTATTGTTCATTAGACTCATTGTATAAATGAAATGGTTTTAAAAACGCTGGTGTCACGACAGTGCGTTTATCTTGTTCCTCTGTCTGGAAGACACCTTAATAGCCCTCAGACTGAGTTTAGACAAATCATTGAATGTCTAAATGTCTGTAAACCTGTAGTTACTGTACATGAGTGGCACATCCGTGTGAAAGGGTGGAAAGAGATATTTAATATGTTCTCATTCACCTTTTTTCAATAACACAAAACTTGTTTCAGATGAGGTACTGGGGTCCGTTGCTAGGTAACAGACTGATTAGAAAACAATTAGCAGTCTTACTTAAGAAAAGATTTGTCCTTGGTGGATATTTAAGTGACCGATTAACGTTCATGTCAATGTCAGTGGGTTTTATGGTATGGTTTTTGGATTTATAGTGGAATAAATTACTTTAAATTACTTCAAAATTATTAAAGCTATCTCATTCAGGATCAATGAATGGAAGTGAAAGCCTCATCTGCAGTGGTAACAGAGACCTTGGACACTAATCAATGGAAAAGCCTTTAAGTAAGTCAAGAGGAAAGGGGAAAGCAGAAACAGCTTCCCTCTGTGAAAGTTTGAGGTGCAAAGGGTTAACCATCTCCAGATTGAATCATCACCTGAAGTCTTTAATGTGTACATACATCTTATGAATAAGTAATAAAGGTCAGATAGGGTCATAGCCATACCAAACATGAAATACTGAATATTTAATGACTGAATATTTCAAAGGTAGATTTCTAAGTTGTTTTTTCCCCCCTTCATAATGCTGTATATGTTTGAATCTTGTGTGCCTAGATGAAATTGTTCTTTCATGACTGCAGCATCTACTGTATATTAAGGTCTTTTCAGAAGAAAAAAAAAGGTCCTGCAATACGTTTTTACAGGTAACAAGGCAAAAACAAGGCAAAAACAACAAAAAAAGGCTGTACGGCAAATAAAAATAAATGAAAGACGCTCAGAACTAGAAAATTAGAGCCAGAAAGGTGTTCAAGTAAGCGTTTAAGTGGTTTGCAACATTTAGTACAAGTACTTTTGCTACACTAAATTCATAAAGAAATCAATACAATTTTACTCTAAAAGTAATTAAAACCTTTCAGATACCCTTTCAAAACGGGAAAATTAGAGCTTAATCATTATAATTTTAATTATATTTATATTTTTTGTTTTGGCCAGCTTGTTAAAACTCTTGTTACCAACTAACAGTTGTGTTATGTGTATGTTCATTATAAGGTGATTATTATTAAAATCTTGCAATGAACCTTGGAGAAATGCCTTCTCTGATTGAATTTGAATTTGTTCCTCATTTAATAAAGAACCTGGACTTATAATTTCTGTCTAAATCATTTACTTTGAAATATTTTGGCCACTTTTCAACTTTTACTTTAGTCTAATTTATACAGTGCACCTGCTTAATTAGGAGAGCTTTTAGCACAACCTTTTACGAAATAAGATTTGATTTAGCAGAAGAATTGATTAAGCAGATACAATCGCATTATATTTCTTTCTCTTGTCTTTTTCTTGCTACTGTTGCATCTGGCTTAGGCACAAACTGATGAAGCATAAAATGTACATGTTTTGTAAAACTGCTTTGCGACAGTATTCATTGTTAAAAGTGCTATACAAATAAATTTGAAATAAAAATTCGAATGTTAAATTCAGATTCTGTTCATTTGTTCCGTCACCTAAAGGGAGGAAAATCAGGGCCTCAAGCAGGTGGGTGATAAAATGTATGTTTATTTTTCAGTGACCTTGTTACCACCAGCTGGGCCCAAATAACTCCGAGATAAGAAGACACAAGTAACCAACATGCCATGCAGCATTAACCAAGGACTCCAAAAAGCCACATGTTTGATTAAATTGCTGCAAAATAGCCTTATCTAAATACTCGGTGCCTGATTTCCTGAAAGCGTTCCGGAACAATGAGAAGAATAGAGAGGGGATATTAGCACTTTGGTAAAAATCAGGCCAGATAAGAAAGAATCAATATTGCAGGCTAAAGCCTACAGCACAGAACAAATAAAGGAGAGCTTCTCTGAGTCCTCCATGAGTGTGTCTGTAGTGTAGTGTTGTGTGATGTATGATAAGGACTAACGCTCCCCTGACAAGTGTCCACGATCACAACAGCAGGCGAATCTCGAATTCATCACACATAACAGGTGTTAATTCATTCTCTCACACCAATCTCTGCTTTCCACAACCTCCTCTCTCTCTCTCTCTCTCTCTCTCTCTCTCATGCCTAGCATCATGTCCTTTTTTCTTTCAGACTTTACAGTCATCTGAGATGGTGTATCTTATTTGAACACCGAACTAGAGACCCGGGCTTTCTTCGGGGAGCTTTTAAAATGCAGATATAGTGCTATCTGTGAGTCATCTCAGAGCTCTTTCTCTTTTAGTATTGAACGCTTGTCAGGAACAAATCATGACCTTCAATCGAATGATCTATTTTCCATTCAGCTTTCATCGAAATAGTATGGTTCCAAAATATTAGGCTTTCTAGGGCCTTTAAGATGACAAAGAATATAAGAAAAATGTGGTTGGGCATAGTTTGTGCTTTTGTCTAACATTCGCTGCTTGATGATATAATCATCACATGTTGTAAATGGCTTAAGGAGGGCTTAAACATTTAATAACAATTTAAACCAAAAAAAAAAATGTAAATAAGAGTTTAGAATGCAGAATTTGCTAATTTGGTGCACTACATGAAATGCAGTTGGATAAACATCAGGGAAAGCTAGAGGCTTTTCTTTAACCACATTTGTAGTGCAGTTATTCAAACCCTTCAGCACCAATGCACACAGCACTGACATAAATAACATCTCTGTTTGCATTGTCAGTTGTTCCCATGGCAGCAACAAAGTGAGGAAACCTCACGAGAAACTCTTCTAAGAATTTAGAAACTTGAAAACAAATGTCATATTTTGACATGACAACCGTGGCTCTTTTATGTTATATAAGGGCAGTTTTCTCACATTTGTTCTGTCCACTTGTCCTCTTAGACTGAACACTGCAAATCAACTTTATTCTATAATAAATCATTTCTATTATGGCCTTCCAGTATGACCCCATCACCTTCCAGAATACACCATAGCCCACTGAATGATTTGATAAGGATAGAAATGGTGTAAATGTTATGCTATGGCCTTCATGGTCAATGGATGTTAAATGGATGTATCTTTTTGGGAGAATGCCTCAGTGTTCAGACAGCACATGGTGGTCACACAACTAGCAAACCCACATAGTTGTATTTCCCTTTATTCTGTCACCTTCTATGTGTTACGTTTCAAATGGTTTCGTCTACAATATTAAAAAAAAAAATTCTTGTATTATTTTTAGATAGATGGATTAATAATTGAGATATCCTTGCATGAAATCCACAGACTTATATGCTTATATGCCTGTAGATTTAGTAAGTTTGCCCACTTACAAAGAAATGGAGGTATAATTTTTTAAACATAGGTTTATTTTAAAGTATAGAGAGTGATGTGTCATTCAGCACTTTTGGGTCATCAGCTGACTTAATTTTATTGCCACATTACTTTGCTGAGTCTACACCTGACCAACTGAAGAACCCCAGGTCACATCACTGCTTCCAGAGGCTTGTACAATGGGCACTATGCATGATTGGTGCATCACTTTATGCGCTTCCCTTCTTACCCTGACACACCTATTGCTTTGGAATAGGGTCACCCTGGACTCATCAGACCACATGCCTGGTTTTTCTTGGTACGTCAATGCCCAATCTTTATACTCCATAGAAAACAGGGGAAGCCTTTTTAGCATCACTAACACGTGGTTTTCTTAGAGTCACGTTGTGATGTATGAGGTAATGCTCTTATTTCCACTATTAATCAGAGCTCTGATTTTCAATGTCGATTTGTTTTATGATGCAAGTTCACCAAACATTCAAGTGATCACATTTCTTCTACAAAGTTTTTGGGATGATATGAGGGAAAAGCCTACCATCTATCAATGACTGTGTAACTATGAGGTTACTATGGCTAATCCTTACAGCACGGGGTCTTGTCATAGGCCTAAAGCTACAAAGCATATGCAAAGGTGCATCGGACCACCTCATTAAACGACAGCTCATGTTGCTCCCATATTACTATCATAATAAACAGAAAATGTAAATTATAAATTACAGTATAATCATAAAATTATGATTTTGTTATTTGTCACTTGGAGTATGGTAAATTTAAGCTGAACATGGATAAAAAAAAAACAGAAAATAATATAGCTTTTATAGTTTATTACACCTAATTGTGTATTTTACATACAATCACTGTTACATTATGTTGTGTTATGGGTGTGTTGGAAATGATGGCTGAAATAAATTAACTCAACTGCACAAGAAATGTATGGGAGTTTCCTCCAATATAATTCCTTCAAATGATTGTCTATTGACATAACAAACATAACACAGATATCACATATTTAGATTTTTACTTGAAAGTATGGAAGGTTATTTATATGAGCCAGCCCATTTAGTATTTATTATTGCTTATGTTACACATACACACAAACCAATACAAATTCTGTCACTGTTGTTGTGATCTGCTGTAATATTGTCTGTCCATGAGGAATTAAAGCGACTGGCCAGTATAAAGTAGGAGGGACTGCTGAGATGGATGGTATAGGGATGATGCATGATTGGCTTCCTGACTAATGCTCATGGTGAGTTAGAGTGACACAGCGGGAGAAACATGGAGTCACGAAACGATTATGGCATGGGGGGGGGATGGGGGGGGTGACAGCCTCTCTGACGTCTCTCCTAGTGCCCAACCACATGAGACAGAGTGATAGGGAAAGCCATTCAGATAAAGCCTCAGTGCCTCGCTGCCCTATGAGCTGTGTGCTACAGGCTCCACCACCCCCGAAGAAGCACTGTGATCTTTAGGGCCTTTTATGTTTCTGACAGTTTGCGCTATCATATCGTGTATGATGTGCTTGATATGCTTGAAATGGAACATTGGTCAATCTTTGTACAATTATACATGCTTGGCATGCACCTCTAGTCATTGTCTGTCATTAGCAGATTACGGTTTATAGCTAATCCGTTCATAGCCAGAAGCATGTACAATTCGCACGGTTGCTAAAAACAGGAAGGCCAATATATCTCAGTTGAAACACATCCTCGGGATCTCATCCGCCAAGCTCCTTTCAAAACATCATTCTAGTTCCTCGCTCAATCATTGTCGACGGCAGAGTTGTCCCGAATGTCAGACTGGCAGGCTTGCACTGTGAATCAGAAGAGTTTCTTGGCAGGTTGACTTTCTGCCCTCAGATTTATTCAAATGTAGCACTGAGTTGCGCGTTTCACTGTGAGCAGAGCTGCTCAAAGGACATGATGGCTGCCTCTGATATTCAGATCTGGCACTTCACCTGGAAGAGTTCCCAGACATCTGGAGCATAATGCACATGCTGAATACGATCAAACAGCCACATGTCCTCTTCAGCCAAAAAGGGTCCCCCTTCCCATGCCTTAATTTCCCTCTCATACATTTCCATTTCCTAACAGATTTCAAATTCCCTTTTGATATCTGATTTCCAATTTCACTTCCACTCTGCGGCACGACTTATTGTCAGCCCTCAGGTCTGCAGGTATTATCAGACATGGCAGCGTCTAAAGACCCTGCCATTTACATTCCATCCAGGGAAATGTCACAGTGCAGACGTGTCCCGTTGAGGTAGACAGATGGACCTTAGCTATGCAGTGGTGCTGGAAATAGAAATGGTCCTACACTGACCTGTGGAGAACATTGATGAAGTTCAAGAAAGAGATCAATAAAAAAAAAAAAAAACTGACATCTTCAATTACAACCTGACACACATCACACATTTAAGGAGCAAGTAAAATGCTGTACTGAATGTGCAAAAAAGCGCAAAAAAAAAAAAAAAAAGAAACAAAGAAAGATGGCAAATATTTGTAAAAGCTAATATTCAAAAATAGGAAGGAAAGAAACAGGAAATAAATGTAGATATATGTTCCAACTAAGTCTTAAAATAACCAGGTCCTGTTTTTGTTGAATGCTCGTGTTTGTGCTGCAATAATCTTAAGCCTATTGCTTTTTAATATACCACCTACACTGTCTGGTCAAAAAGTCTGTTCAGAAGAGTGAAATTATTGACCCGCATCAAGCAAAGAAAAGTACAGAAGTTTGAATTTCCTGGAATTGGCCCTTTTGACCCCTCCAACATATTATTGTGATAAACTGTCTATTTTGCGGAAGTAATGTGGTCAAAAAAAGGAAATCATAGATGGAGAGCACTTACAGTAGATGCTTGATGAAGATGCAGAGTAAAACATTGACAGGAGAAATCATGGCTATGTTAAACCATGGATGCAGGTGCATTTCCATACACGATGAAACAGCTTGATGAAAACTCACAGGATTGGGAGTAAATAGCTGTGTGGCCATAGTGAGACTAATCAGAAAGGAAGGGCCTTCATTTGCATGATAGCAATAAACATTGGAGCTTGGAACAATGGAAAGCGGTCTTTTCCTCTTCGAAGGGTGCACCAGGGAAAGAAGGCAATAAGTGATGCACCCATCGTGCAAAGTGGCTACGGTACAAGCTGTGGAGACACGAATGATCTGGGGTTGCTTCAGTTGGTCAGGTATAGGCTCAGTAATGCTATGTGGCAATAAAATAAAGTCAGCTGATGACCTGAAAGTACTGATTGACCAGGTTATCACATCAACGGAGTCTTTTGTCTTTTCTCTTTCGGGGCAGTGGTGGCTCAGAGGACTAAGACACTGAGCTACTGATCGGAAGATCGGTGGTTCGATTCCCAGCTCAGCCAGGTTGGGCCCTTGAGCAAGGCCCTTAACCCTAACTGCTCCAGGGGCGCTGTACCATGGCTGATCCTGCGCTCTGACCCCAGTTACACTGGGATATGCAAAGAAGGAATTTCACTGTGCTGTAATGTATATGTGACAAAATAAAAAGGCTTTACTTACTTACCTTTTCTTCCCTGGTGGCACAGGCATATTCCAGGATACAAATTGTGAAAGAGTGGGAGTACAGTATGAGGTCACTACATTACAACTTAGTGTGGTGGAATAAAGTCTTAGAGTGTGCAGGGTTATTTTTTATTTTTTTTGACAAGGCAGTGTAGTTTAACATTTAATTTTTCCAACTTGTACAGCGAATGTATCTTTTTCTTGTTACCCACTAAATAAAAGAAAGGTTTTGTCTTTCCATCGGTCAGAACTCGCTCTTTCAATGATATCTTTATATTTCATACGTTGTAGGACCCAAAACCAGTCTCAAAAAAATGTGTCTGTTTGTCTGTCCAACTCATTTTGTCACAGCAGCACGTACTGTACAACGGTCTTGACAGAATGAAACTTTGCCAGTCCGTCTGTATTTGCCTGAATTCAAGTCTGCGCCATAAATTAGATCAAAATGTTGAGTAGAATGGACATAATGAGCAGTTTTGTGCCCGATTACCTTACAGCAGCCAGCGCTTTCGCTCCCTTAAAATGGGCGTGGCTATATGCGTCACTCAATATTGCCAATCATTGTGATAGTTTACTGTGAATTCACATAATGTGTGGAAGACACAGAAATGACCGTAATGCCCCTACAAAGCATTTATTAAACATGCTGTTAGTTTATTTCTGACTTTTACTTTAAAAGTAGCTTCTATAGTTTCTACAGTTTCTACAAATGAACCCCTGGGCAATATGTGGAGCTTTGTGGTTAGTAATAACCAGCAACCGTGAAAAAATCTCTTGATGAGGATCCAATTATTTAGTTGTTTAAGACAGGTTCATGCTATACATCTTGTAATATGCCTGCTCCATACATTGCACACACTCTCTCATGTGCATTGGTCAAAAAATGGTCAAAACAGTGTACACATTTCATGCGCCGACTCTTTTCTTTTTGTCTTCCCTCAGTAACTTAATTTGTTGGATGTAAACAAGTCATGTGCAGCATAGAACTCATGAATATGTTTAATAAGCAACCACAACACCCCTGATAAGATAGCAAGGTCATACATCATGCTAACTAGGCCGCTAGTATATGCATCCTGGCTCGTGATATTATATACATTTCTGGTATGTCAGAAATCATTGTGACGACTGACAGGTAGATTGAATGCATTTGCAGTCGACTGGTTGAAAGCATTTGAATATACTGTTTATCCTCTCACATGGTTCAATTCACACATGAAAAATAAGTGTGATACCTGTGACAGAAAACAGCAGGTGAGAATTGTTCCAAAATCATAGTGTAGGGCTCTGCCTTAGTTTTTGGTCCAATCCAAAAATACAATAGTCTTATTTCAAACATCAATTAAAAAATGGACACACAGTCCAAAACACAAACCAGAAAACCTGCATATCTACACACAAATATATTTGAATTAGCATTTTCTAATAAGGTGGCTTAGTGGTTAGCACTGTCTTGTTGCTCATTCAGGGTTCGGGTTCGACTCCTGTCTCAGGTCTGTGTGCATGGAGTTTGCATGTTCTCCCTGTGCTTGATAGGTCTTCTTTCTTTTCTTTTCTTTCTTCCAAAGACATGCAGTTCAGGCATACAAATGGCATTAACAGGCAAGAATCGAACCCTCAACCTTGGAGGTGTGAGGCCTCAGCGTTACCCACTATATCACAATGCTGCCATTGAATCTAATCAGTACTACTGAAAAAACAAACCAACTTACAATGGTGATTGAGTCTGGAGAGGTGACGTAGACTGTTATGTTATGTGTCTGTTTTGACCACCTTATGGTGATACATATTAAAGTACAGTAGATATGCCACATTTTATCATATATTATTTATGTTAAGCAAATCACTTTATCCTGATTAGTGTCGCAGTGGTTCTATAGCCTATATCATGTGAACACTTGGGGTGAGGTGAGAATACCTTATACCTATAAGACACTCGAATTATACCGAGGGTAAATTAGGCATTAACATACTATCATCTAATCCAAAGTAAACCCATGTGAATCTGTGAACTGGCAATTCTACCCACTGTGCACCACTGGGGCACTCATATGCTAGAGTTATTCTACTTAAAATTTCCAACACAGCTGTGTATTCATAAAACGTTACCCATGCTGTAGAGAGGGACTCTTGTGGATCATTAAAAAAAATAATAAATTAAGCACATCTGAGACTATGCAAATTGTTACACTGATTAGATTGAGTAGAGAAACCACATATTTAAACATTCACAACTTGCAGTGAATTACAAGCGGCCTAAGCTGTAAGTTTCACTACTGAGACTGGAAAAGAAATAAGGAGATGAAAAAGAGAACATTAGATATAAAAGAGCAGCTAATGACAGAGACAAAAAGAAAATGAGGACAGAAGAGGCAGGCAATAAGAATAAGTTGGAAATCCGTCCAAAAGTGTTACTCCGGTCTTTCATGCAAGCGCTTATGTAAATGTAATAATTTCTTTTTCTTATCTGCAGACAAGGTTCTTTTAGTCTTTTTCTAAGATGCATACACCTCTGAGATTTGTGTTTGTAATTAGGGGCATGTAACGACACAGCAGCTCTGCTGGAGCATTACTGTGACACCATGTGGAAAGCAATGAAGATTTATTGCAAAATTATGCACATCTACATGTGACTTTCCACCATTTTATCTTGCAGAACAATCCTCTAAATGATTTTATTTTAGCTTGTTTGTTAAAAAAAATTAAAAAGAAAAAAAAAAAGGAAAAAAAAATATATATAACCATATAAAACCCTTCAGAATGAGAAATCACTACACAATACATTCTAACCATAGTCCTATCTCTTCACTGATGGACACCCTGATCACATTTCCAACAATTATATAAAACACAATAAAACTAAATAGTGGTTACATTCAGTTAAACACGATGAGAAAGGCTTTGCGTCCACTTTTAGTTCAGAATGGTTGATGGGATTTTTGAGTGTTATCAATGTAATCGGAGTAAAACAAGGACCATATGGCTCTCCTGCTGAAAAACAATCATCTAGTATGTAGTGAACACCGTTTTATGGTACATAAGCTTGATGGGTCCATCTTACCCACCTTTACAGATGGGGAACTAGGCAAATGACAAAGCCATAGGCATCCCACAGGGCTTCACTGATATTGCTGTCGTAATGTGTGTTCAAAATGAGATTGGTAAGTGATATTTGAAATGGAATCGCTTGTGCTTTATACAGTATATTCATATCAAATACTAAGATAATAACAACAAATAACGGCAATGACGTTAAAAGTGTTCCCCGTATTTCCCGCTGATTAAGAATTTTTTTTAACAAGGTGGGATTATTCACTAGTGAGACATTAACAGGAGTTTTTGGGGAGAGAGAGAGAGAGAGGCTGAAATACTGATAGAAGAGACAACTATATAAAGGAAATATATTATCTGCTGAAAAGTGCTTGGTCATTTTTCAAAATGTCTAAAAAGTGTCTCCTAACTATGTTTTTGAATGTCTGAGGTACAACAACAGTCCTTTTATTGTGTACAGCAAGTGAAAAAAAAAAGCCTCATAAGACGCAACTGGACAAAGCTGTGATGAATGACTGGATTTATTCAAGAATAAAACCTGAACATATCCCAACCTGTGGATTGTAAATATCTTTTGACTGTGAAAAGGGTAAATGGTACATAGAGAACAAGTTTTGTAGAAAGTATGGTAAAATAACAAAAATGCTGCCTGCCTTGATCGAGTCTGACAGGTGACACATGGTGATGTATTTTTAAAAAGAAAACTTTTGATCTATTGGCAAATGTAAAGCATTTAACACATATGCATGTCTAGAAATGGTCACTAAAAGGAATATAGATAAACTACACTGAAGTTCTACAATTTTTAAACGTATAAATAAAAGAATACTAACTGTCATAACACACAGACAGTGTTTCACTTCCACACGTCATACTTACTTTTTTTTTATGGCATTCTGACAGATAAATGCGCAAATAATGATACACTTAATTAATAAACCACGACAATGTGAATATTACATATTACACCGGAGCAAATTCTTTAAATAAATAATTGATTATTTTCACTGTGATACATTTTGTAGTATTTGCTCCACACAGTCCATACTGCAGATTTTTTGCTTTTCACATTTACCTGCTTGTCACGTACTGTATAAGGAAACAAACTATCTTGTACTTTATGCTATATAATCTGCTGCCCCTATCATTCTCTTGTTTTATACTCCTTGGTTATAATCATACTGCTGCAGTCACCAATCATTTTATATTGCTTGTATGTATTTGTACATTTTCTTTTGTAATTCTTACTTATTTTGTTTGCAGTGTCAATGTTATTTTTACTTTAATATTTATTTTTAGATCACAGAAAGTTGTGATGATTTCACTGCAGGTTGCACTGTATGTGGTTGTGTGTAATACTTTTTTTCACTTTATTGAATTTAAAAGTAGGTAGTTATTGATATGAAAGGAACAAAGTCTAGACTGGACAACAGAAAAATGAAGGTTAAATAAATGTAATAAAATTGAATATAAATTATTAAATGTAAAATAAATTACCAACAAAATTAATAAAATGTAAAAAATCACACACCAATGTCTGTACATTGTATCAAAATAAATATTTTGATACAAAATTTATTGCTATACGATATACACACACACACACACGCACACGCACACACACACACACACACACACACACACACACACACACACACAGTGACAAGTTTACTGGAAGAACATATTTTCTAGCACACTCGGTAAACATCTGTTTTACTTACAGTACTGTGCAAATGTTTTAGTTGTGTGTAAACATTCACAGATTTGTGCAGTTTTATATAAAACAACTGGATATCTTGCTGGAGAATATTCCAGAGCTCTTCTGATAACTATGTCACAATCGGTTTTCTTTTCATGCAAAACCCAGTACGGTACCCAATATGGTGCCTAAGACGTTTACACAGTACTACTGTACACACACACACACACACACACACACACACACACACACACACACACACACACACACACACATTTTTCCCCTTTCTTTTCTTTTCTTTTCTTTTCTTTCTTTCTTTCTTTCTTTTATTTTTTTATTTTTTACATATTTACACTCACATTGCTTTCGGACAATGTTGCGCTGATTTTCTCAAATTTCTAGGTCTTGGACAAGCATGGGGCAGTGTGCTCTCTGCCCTATTGAGACTCCACAGAGTTATCATTGCAGCAAGTGGTCGAAAATGGCATCCGAATCAAGTGCTAATACGAGTCTGCTGAGACAGGAATCACTCTGCCCCATGCTTCCTCTATGAAGATTATCAGTGACAGAGGAGCAGTTACTGACGGGATTGACAAAATGATGGGTTTATGTCGAACTTGGCCAAGATCTTGTTTTATAGCAAGTAACAGGAATGAAATGAAATACATTTCTGCCAACAAAGGGAAAATGGAAGTGCAATGTTTCTATGATGTACCAGAACCGTTTATATTATCTAATATGTTGCAAAGATTGGATAGAAGGGAAAGGTTATTATAGAGCAGACAATGTCTGTATATCAGAAATGCCTGTGGACCATAGTGACCTTGTTTTGCACGCAGGTTTCGAAAAAGAACTAAAATGTGACTTCCTTTTCCACTGCCCAATTTTTAGAGATTAATATTTATTTATTTATTTATTTATTGTGTGTGTGTAGGTGGGCTGGAAATTTTACTGAAACCTAGCAACCCTGGTTAATGATATTAGCCTTTCAAAATGCACCTAATGTTGCACCAATATTAAGGCTGTCCTGCCTCATCAAAATCTATGGTCACCTTATCTTATTCCAGAACAATCGTAATTCATCACCTTTCTATGGGTTTCATAAAGGTTTCATACAAAAATATCTCTCGGGTGCATGCATTGTGGTTATGCTGTGTTGCAGATTGAAAATATTTTACTGCTTTTATACAGTGGGAATTTGTAAATTTATGAATTTATGAAGTCCTTACAGAGCTGTACCTCATGACCAATTTATGCAATGCTTTCTTAAGTATGGAGCATTAGAGTTTGCAAATGAACTAACTACTTTCCATTCCATTACCTCTCTCTCTCTCTCTCTATTGGTTCCCTTTAAGCCTTCTATTCAAGGACATAAAAGCAACAAGGTTTAGATTTTACAGGGTAACACAATTCATGCCTTTATCATTGTGTGAGAACAGACTTGAAAAAGGCCCAGGGCGATGCACAGACTATAGGCAAGTCCAAACACAAAATGCATTAGTGAGGCTCTGTAGATCAGAGAGGAAGAAGCATGGGGAACATTTAGAGTGAGCTGTTAACTTGAGGAGAAAGAGACGGCGGGAGAAGAGGTCGACTTAAAAAAAAAAAAAAAAAAAAAAACCTAGTCCCATAAGAGTGCTGAAAGTCCGCCTTACCCAAGATCCACAATCAAAGCTCAGATAAGGATGTCAACCTCACTCCAGCGCACCAGTGCCACTTCTGAAATATGACTCTGCATCCTGTAATAACACAACACAGAGAGCATTCAATTACAACCATGCCTTTGCCAAGGTCCCTCTCTGGGGGAGGGGGTGGGGGGGGGCAGGGGTGTTGTATATACACCAGTCTGCCCATATCTGTTCCCCCCTGGGTTGAGTTATGGCCCTCCATCCAGACTACTGCAGCTCAGATGAGCTCCACACATACCCCCCACCCCCTCCACCCCCCAACTTCACACAACTCCAGATAACACACCACCTCCCATTTAATTAAAAGTACACAATTATTTCATAATGATTTATAGGGCTGTCATCAGGCAGGGGGAACGAGATAGAGGCAGAATGTGAACTTCTCATTTTTTCCCCCTTCTCATTTTGACAGGGAAGGCAGAGCAAAGTCAATTGTTTTGTCTCTCTCCTTGTAATCTGTTGAGGCTTCTGAAGACTTCAATAAAATTGTGCAGCACATCACGACATGACCTGCTATTTGCAGTAATTGAGGTAGAGTAAAAGTATTTTGTGCTTAGAGCTGGGAAAGAATGATAAGACAAGCTTGTCAGAGTGCCCCTGAGCAGATGGCCAGCCAAAGAACATAATTATATGGAAACAGGAGTTAGAGGAGTTAATTAAAGGCATTGCTCATATCTAATACTGTTAATATAGATGCCCAGATATTCCCTACTTCAGCATTTCTGCCTGCACAATTCATCCTCATTCCTATAGCAGCTGTGACAGATGTGAGTTGTTTGTGCAGGGACTTGCAGGAAATGAGCTGAAATTGTCCATTCAGGACTTTGTGCCCAAGACCCAACTTTCAGATTTTGCATTTCTTTCTAACCTCATAAGACCTAAAAATTTAAATTTTGTCTGCCTTGTCATGTCTTCTCACTATTTGCAATCATTAGAACCTAAATATAGAAAACCAATAAATGTCATCAAACACAACGATGTTTGGAGGGTGGAATAATATCTGTCCTATGAGCACATATACTACATACATGCACACACCCAACATAGTAAACTATTGAATATTAATTTCCAGAATATACCAATTTGTTAGGCATAGCTGTATTTTTTTAGAAGAGTGTTTATTTAACACATTCATCTAATAGTGCCTTATGTAGAACTGTTTGATAACAATGATCATTTCTGGATATTATTTTTCACACTCAAAATTTCTTTCACACAAAAACATGGTTCAATCTATGACAGAATATGTGATAAAGTCTGTTCTCCATATGAGATTAAGCAATAAAGATCCTCTAATGATGACCTGTAATTAAAGAAAATGATTGCCTCTGGCTTGCATTATCAATTAGAGGGCACCAGCATCTAGCAAATTTGAAACCATTTTTTTTTTCAAAAAATAAAACTGTTCTTCAAAGCCTGCTTTATATACACTACTCACAATAAGTTAGGGATATAGTTATTTACATGAGTGCTTTTACTTATTTCATATTAATGAAATAAGTAAAAGTTCCCTTTGATATTATTAATAATGTATGAGAAGAAACACCATTTTCATTAGTTTAATATTTAGTACACCAAAAGTTTAGACAATAACAAGGATAGCCCCAAAAAATAAAAATTGACAGTCAGTAGCGGGTGTTTCCACCATTTGCTGCAATGACAGCTCAATAGCGAAGTCTCATGCTCCTCACTAGCCTCATGATGTTGTTCTCAGGCAATGCGTTTCCACTCTTCCACAAGTGCTACACGCAGTTCTGCCAGTTCACGTGTGGGTGAGGTACGATCATCCAGTCTCTGCTTCAACTGGTCCCAGACGTGCTCTATGGGGTTCAGGTCAGGGGACATTCATGGCCATACCATATGAGACAACTTCCTGAAGTGGAGCTGTGACAATTCTGCTACGATGTGATGGATTATTATCATCCATGAACAGAAAGCTGGGGGTGTGATGGCGGAATGGGGGGATGATGATGGGTTCTATGATGTCTCTGAGGTAAGAACATGCAGTGACTGAGCCATCTACAATAACCAAATCTGTTTTGCGCTGACTGGTGAAGCCTGCCCAGACTGTTGCACCTCCTCCACCAAAGCAAACCCTGGGGACCATGTTGACCTCAGCTTATCGCTCACCTCGCCTTCTCCAGCAACGGTGACGACCATCATTTCTGTGCAAGGTGACCCGACACTCATCAGTGAACAGGACGGTAAACCACTGCTGCATTGTCCAGGTCACATGGTCTTGTGCTCACTGCAAATGGTCTTGGTGTCAGTGGAGTCACCTGCAATTCAAGCCAAAGCGGTGGAGTTGCAAATGGTTTGTCTGGAAACCCTAGTACCCCTCACATCTCGTAAATGTTCTGTCACTCGTGGGGCTCCACTCCTGGGTCTGTCATGAACTCTGCCAGTAGTCTGTGTCTTGATGCAAGTCTGCTGATGACACTTTGAGACGCACCAAGTTCACGAACATGGCTGTGTTTATGGCTGTTTGAATGATGAACTTGGAATGACTTACTGACAATACCAACTTTTTATACCCACAGAATGTTGAAATTGATGCCACATTACAATGAGACCATTACATAGAAAACACAAAAAGAGGTTTGTCTATGACCCCAATGCAATTGCCCCCCTACCCTAAACAAACACTGTATGTATGACATCCACTGAGTCTCTCAAAATATTCCTAACTTATTGTGAGTAGTCATATATATTATATAGTGTGGCTCAATGGTAGGTACTGTATCTCTGTAAACCCTGGATAGGATACTTACCCAATATGCTCAAACCTTAGCGTCAGGAAGGGCATCTGGAATGAAACTGGAAAGTTAATTGTGGCAACTTCTTAAAGGGATCAGACGAAGGAGCAACAATAACTTCAGGTAATAAGAATGTCTTCCCATTCATTAGCAGTTTTTGTTTAGATCAGGGGTGTCCAAATCCAGTCCTGGTGGGCCAGTGACCAGCACAGTTTGTAATTCACCAACACCTAAACACACCCACTGAACCTAGTAATGAACAGATTAGTTAAATCAGCTGTGTTTGAGAAGAAGAAGCACCAAACTGTGTTGGACACTGGCCCTCCAGGACTGGATTTGGACACCCCTGGTTTAGATTTTTACCACTCCTGATAATATTGTAGCTGTCCTTTGAGTTTCACATCATCCGTAGTCAGGGATGTTCAAAGTCCAGCCGCAGGGCCAAATGCAGTCAAGTACAGATGCTAACACACAGGCCTCTCTCTTAAATTTTTGCTACGTAGATGGCTTGCTGGCCAACGAATTTTTTGCTGGCCAAGCGATTTTAACATAGTTAAACTAAAATTAAAGTGCCTTTTATTCTATGACTATACCTGCAAATTAATACAGCATATGTCAAAAGACTGTTGTGGTATTTAAGGAATTAAATATAATGAGACCGTATTAAACAATTTAAAAGCTATTAAAAATATTCCTCAAAAGCTGAAATTGAAATAGCTAGAAGCTTTACAAGCGCAAATAGTGACAACGCTTCCAAACACTAAGCACAGAAAACCTTTTACAAGTTCTTGAAAGAGGTCTTAGCTAAAATGGATTTGCAACCCATGTTTGGGGGAACGTATTAAAAGCGCCATAATTGCTAAAATTTTCACCCAATTTGGATGTAAATACCCTCAAATTAAGGTTGAAGGTCTACACTTCAATTCTGTGCCGTGGTAGAAATTTATGATTCAAGGACCAACTGTGTATGCATGGTGTTTTTTTAAAGCATATATTTAGCATAATACATATAGGGACTAGCTGACAAGTATTTTAATGTGGTCTGATCTGCACCTCCCTTTATACAGTAAAAACATCCCTGTCCTATGTATGACTTCTACGGGGGCCATTATAGCAGTGCTCCAATTACGTGATTTTCGTCTAATTTTCAGTCACAATGGCACCAAATCAGCTTCAGTGAGCTTGCTCATATTATAAATTCTAATACCATGAAGCTCATGACCAATGAATGATTTTATACACTACTGTTTTGCTTTGCATGAGCAAAAACGGGGTGAAAATCTTACATTGTAAATGCAGATTTTAAATATTGTATATTGTTTGGAAATTTAATTAAATGTATTTAACTACTATTAATTAAATACAGTAAAAGTAATGACAGTAAATGAAAATCTGGAGCTGCCTGAAAATAATGATATTTTTGCAATGCAAATATGCATTAAACAGCCAACCATATTGGTTTAAAAACTGGAACTGTTTAGCAGATGAATGCACCAGAAATTGAGTGTGTAAGTCACAGAGAGGAGAGGATGCGGAGGAGATTTTGTTTGGAATATTTATTATTTTTTTTGACAACGACAGTCTTCCATTATCTGAAAGCAGTTCTCATAAGTTTTCTTTTCATTCAGAGATGATGGTAAGAAAAGGCAATTGCAGGTAACTTAATACAATAACTGACCACATCTTCTAGCTGCTTACCATCTTTTTATTCAAAAGCAGGCACAATATCCATGACAACCTTTACCCACCTGAATGAATGTTTGAAGAATAAAGCAGCTAAAGGTCACCTACCTTGTAACTGCAGCATTCAGAATGGATGCTACATTACTGGGAATTAGTGAATCGATTTGTGGGTTGATACTACAATCTGGATACAATGCGGAACTTCATTAGACATCTGAGTTGCCTTGGTAACGGTGTCTGCTGCTGGGATTCTAAGTTATTTCAGTCCAGATAAAACCTGTCCTCTGCTGTCAAGATTCCCTTTTAGCATACACTCATACCTCAAATTCTATATATTTTAATACATTAATAAATTGTACATGTTCAACACATTTACAAAGTTCACTGTATGACAATTATCAATGTTTTATAATATAATTATATCAAAGTGTATAATCAGTCACCCCAAATAAGATGGGTTCTGATTAACTGGGCAGAGAAGACGGGTTCCTTACCTTAAAACCTCATTCTTGGGTCTTCTTGCCCCTTCTTGCTTATTAGGGATTTCAGTCTAGGCCCAGAATTACCTGACAATGATGTATACCAATATCTATTGTCAAAACTGACTATACAAATTAAATGCTTTAAGTTGAAATTAAATTAATTGCCTCAGCTCAGATCTAGTCACTGACATCATTTCAAGAACACTGTAAGATACATAAACTATATTATTCTAGATTAAGGACTTGTCATAGCAACTATTGTGTGTGTGTGTGTGTGTTGTTTTTACATTTAAATAAAATATTTTGAAATACCACTTCAAAATTCAACTATGAAAATTGGAAACAGTTGTTGATGGTGAAAATCGAACATGTTTCATTACTAGCAGAGTTAAAAAAAACAAAAAAAAAAAACAGATGAAAGTTTCCCCAAAACATCAAAATATTGAAAGAGATTAAAGCACCATGCAGTGCCATTTCACGTTCACATTCGAAACCATTTTAAGATGAGTGTGAAACATAACAAAATAGAGAAACTTAAAAGGGTCTGAAAACATTTAATTACTGTATTATTCCCAAAACAATGCTTGTCCCAGACACTTTGTGTATCTCACAGACTGGAAAGAGAAAGATTAAACCAACAAAGTAAAGATAAAAAAAATCTTATGATATAGATATTTATATAATTTTTCCATAAAAAAAGAAGATGACTTTAGCTTCTTAGCAGAGCATAAAGAATCACAGTCTGCCCTGCTTTATAGTCACATCATAGGTCTGTTTAGTACTCAGTAACAGCAGGATTCTGTCAGTTCCTTTCAGATGAGAACAAAAA
Source organism: Clarias macrocephalus (assembly GCA_011419295.1). NCBI lineage: Eukaryota > Metazoa > Chordata > Actinopteri > Siluriformes > Clariidae > Clarias > Clarias macrocephalus. The sequence continues at coordinate 196,650 of JAAGKR010000087.1, forward strand.
GAAATCGTCAATACTAGTCTCAGGTGAACAGCTGGATACATATCAAAATGAGTTGGCTTTCTTCTGTATGAAATTCAGCCCCTAGATGACCCAGGTTTGCCGCTCTTTAAAGTGTCTACCGATGCATGATATTTATTTTAGGCCATCTGTTATGTTCCCAAATGTTCCCCACTATCTTAACTCAATTCACTTACTTGCAGTTATAAAATTACTTTTCAGTTATAAAAATAATAATTCTGGCATATATTTGGATATTACTGCTTACTTTTAAAGACTAGACCAACAAAACAGGAGCAGAGCCCTGAAAAATCTTTGATCATTAAAAATCTATAATATGGTCACTTTAAAAAACAAAACAAAACATCATCACCGTTAGGCCTAGCAGAGATAGATGTTGGGATTCCATACAGGCAGCATAAAACCGAAAAGCATTGGTGTGTTTGGTTATTTGTACAAAAATCTCGTTTTTCTGACCCACAATTACCATTCAGGAAAAGTGAAGGCTAACAGGCATGTCCTTACAGTCACTTCCTCCTGCTCCATGACATTAATGGGCAGTGTAGCACACTTGGAAGAAAGCAATAGCTATTCTTTTCAGCATACATGAGCTCACAAATCCTGTGATTGGCAGGTAAGAGAAAGAAGTCCTTCCTTCTGTCTAGAGAACATGGACAATTCTGCGGCCTTGGCTCATGGCCATGGATGGCGTTGCCAGTGTCAAGATTCAAACCTGCATCTCCTGGCTAACAAGGTCAATGCTTTTCTATTGAATCTGTTGAATGGAGCCAGCACAAGCCTTATATGGAAAATCCAAGGAATCAATAAAATTGGACTCTGGAATCAGGGAGAGGGAAAATGATCGGATTAACAAAGATTAAGCAAAATCAAAGGAAATGGAAGAAACAAAAGTCAAACCAGAAAACAACTTTTATTCAACCAGTTTAATCAGTACAGCTTAGCTTTTAATAGATTATCAACTCCTGCTTAGCTCCTGCTGGACTAAAACCCTGCATCAAAACCAGCACCATTGTGGATATGACTGGACACTGGTAAGACACTTAGTCTAAAGCTGGATCCAAGTATAAGCTGATAGAATTTATGAAATATCCCAATGGTTAAGTATAGAATGCACTGGAATATTTATAAGGCAAAAAATATTAGTCAATATCCCTAGTAACCTACAAGCTCTGTGATCTCAGGAGATCTTATTTCTATTTCAGTTCAGTACAATTATTTTTGTAGAGCACTTTTAACAATAGGCATTTCACAAAGTAGGATTACAGAAATCTCCATGTGGAAGCAACCCTGAGATAGAGGTTAAAAAAGCAACCCATCCACTTCTATAAATCTTTACAATATACAGTTGAGAAAAATTAAAGGCAAACAGTAATAAGTTCGTGATGGAAGGATATTCAATATATGAGCATATTGTGAGTAAGAGACTTTGGATATCACAGAGCAGCCTAAATAAGATTAGTTTGGCTTAGTGGTTAGCACTGTCACCTTGTAACTCCAGGGCCTGGGTTTGATTTCTGCCTCGGGTCTGTGTGCATGGAGTTTGCATGTTCTTCCTGTGCTTGATGTGTTTCCTCTGTGTACTCTGCTTTCCTTCCACAGTCCAAATACATGCAGATTAAACTAACTGCCACTCCCAAATTGCCCATAGTGTGTAAATGAGAGGGTGAATGTGTGTGTGTCCTGTGATGGATTGACACCCCATCCGGGTGTATCCCATCTTGTGCCCTAAATCTCCTGAGATGAGAGACTCCAGGCCCACATGGCTCTGTATACAGGATAAAGCGGTATAGATGATAACTGAGTGAGCTACTATACGTAGGAACATAACACAAGTATATACAAAAATTTGATTTTAATGAACACAGCATGTTCCTGACTATAAGCTTTGTTTATCAAAAAAAGATTCTTCTGTTCTCTCTGTGCTTGGTGCGTTTCGGATAAAGAACATCTTGTGCATTTTTTTTTCTTGCAAAGGTGTTAAAAGTTACAAGGGTGTTAAAAGCACAAATGCCAAAAAATAAAAAAATAAAAATAAATAAATAAATAAATTTTTGTGAATGTGAATTTTGTGTTTTGTGTAAAACCCTATAAATCAATCTTCCACAGTTCTTTTCACAATGGATAAATCAACTTGCAGTTCTTTTTGTGGCTATATAACCATGCAATTTAGTATCAGTAATATAAAGCACCGTAATAATTAGGGTATAACAGTGTGCCGTTTAATAGCCACTTGTTTGACTGCATACATTTCTGAGGTCCTTTAAAGGTACATAATAAAACAGAGCATTGCGGACACAACCGGACATACCATAGCAAACACAGCTCCCCAAATAGCGCATGTATCTCCTGTCTCTTGTATACAGACTTTGTGCGACTTTAGAGTGTTTGTTAAGTGTATAAAATGGTGCCTGCACAATCAGAGGTGGGTAGTAACGAGTTGCATTTACTCTGTGTCTGTAATCTAGACTCTTTACTTCTCTAAACATTTATAAACATGCAGCCGGTGGATCTTCCGCAAGACTATTTCACCAATCAGACGCAGCAACAATAATCACATGACTCCGGTTGACCAATCAATTCAGGCGGCATAGTGAGGGAAAAAAAAACACCAGCCGGTGTTCTATAAATTCATCCTACCTGCGAATCCGTACTACATACGCCCACTGCGCATGCGCAAAAGTTTCCAGTTCTTTCTCTAATTCTTCGGAACGCCCATGAATCCATGCTGCTACCAGTGGGATCTTGCATTTACTGTACAATCTTGCGGTGAGTGTAGAATGCTTTTTTTCATGTTTGTGTGATTATATGTTAACTTTAATTGTACAAATAATGTTACTTTAGCAGTTTATGAATATATAAGTATATTTCAGTACAGAATTAATCACCAACACACGTGCACACATGAATCCCTGGCATCATATATACAGCAAAGCATGTTTCGCTTGCAAAAGAACAGCTTCATATTGCTGTGTCTTCTCTAACTGCTAAAACAGACAAACACAGCATATACAGTACAGACCAAAAGTTTGGACACACCTTCTCATTCAAAGAGGTTGAATTTGTATTATGGCAAGCAAAAAAAGCAGCTAAGTGAAGAAAAAAGCGAGTGGCCATCATTACTTTAAGAAATGAAGGTCAGTCAGTCTGAAAAATTGGGAAAGCTTTGAAAGTGTCCCCAAGTGCAGTCACAAAAACCCTCAAGCGCTACAAAGAAACTGGCTCACATGCAGACCGCCCCAGGAAAGGAAGACCAAGAGTCACCTCTGCTGCGGAGGATAAGTTCATCCGAGTCACCAGCCTCAGAAATCGAAGGTTAACAGCAGCTCAGATCAGAGAGCAGGTCAATGCCACACAGAGTTCTAGCAGCAGACACGTCTCTAGAACAACTGTTAAGAGGAGACTGTGTGAATCAGGCCTTCATGGTAGAATATCTGCTAGGAAACCACTGCTAAGGACAGGCAACAAGGAGAAGAGACGCGTTTAGGCTAAAGAACACAATAAAGAACACAATAAAGAAAACTCTTTGAATGAGAAGGTGTGTCCAAACTTTTGCTCTGTACTGTATATATTAAAAAAAATAAAAAAAAAATAAAAAAAAATAAATGAGACATTGCTGTTGAAACAGTTACTCAGTACTTGATTATCTTTTCACCAAATACTTTTTTACTCTTACTTGAGTAATATTTTGGATGACTACTTTTTACTTCTACTTGAGTAATATTATTTTAAAGTACAGCTACTCTTACTTGAGTAAATTTTTTTGGCTACACTACCCACCTCTGTGCACAATATCCGAATTGCATAATGTCACATTACACATAACATATTGCAGGAGCTAAGCAATGCAGATCTGTGGTCCATCAATACTGGAGTGACTGCAATGGCAGTAAAAGATTGTAAATGTTTTTTTTCTTGGTTTCAGCATTTTCCGAAATCCTCTGAACACATTTAATTCCCTCATGGCAGCCACTATTTTGCAGAACATCACTGATCATTTGATAGAAAGAAGCGATGTACTGTAATTGCCTTCTCATGATACACCAGTTTTGCAATGAATTGCAGCCACTGTGTGTCATTGTTTGCCTAAAGCATGGATATTTAGTGTTTCTTAAGGAAGAATAATCATCACTTTTCAAATTAAACAATTTCTTAAAGACAGTCTTTAAAAACTGGGTAAAAGTCAGAAAATGGTGTTTCGCTGTAAAACTTCATAAAAATACATAGATTGATACAGTAGATAGAAATATAGATGAATAGATATATAGGTATAGAAATTATTTAAAACAAATCATATGTTTGAACATATTTTTGTAGTATATGTTTAAAATCAAGGAAAAACCCTCATGCTCACCCTATATGAGAAAATAATCATGTGACAGTAGTGTAAGGGCGGTGCTGTCAGATTAAAAATAAATCAGCAACAATATTCTGATGTTTTTGAATTCTGTACTAACTATCATCTCTCACAAACTACAGTGTATAGAATAAATTGAAATGTATAATAAGCCTGTAGCATGCACATAACAAAGAATCAAATACTCCTCCTTATTAAAATTGTAAAGCACTGTAGTTATGCGCTGCTGGTAGCAGAGGGGCGCATTGATGCATGTATGTTAACTACGATGATGCCAGCAGTGTGGGTGGATTTGGACCGTGGCAAAGAGCTGAAGCTACATCTACTGAGATCCCAAGTTTTCTGTTTCACAGAGTCGTGATGTAATTGGCATTTTTGTCGCAAGTTTGCTGCAAGACCTTCAGTCTGTTTCTCACCAGTGATTGAGATTTACATAATTTAAAATGCAAGATGAAATTCCATAACGCTGTGAAGTAGTTTTCACAAGAAATCGCAAGAAAAATATAATTCATCTTTGACATTTAATGGATTTGTGCAGTGAGTTATTTTAAATCTGTGCCTTAAAATAAAATATTTCTCATTCGATCGTTTTGCCATAACAACAAATTTAGTCATATTGAAAGAATGAAATTGCACGGTTTCTGTTTTAGTACCCCAAAGTGTAGAGGAATAAAACAAGTGTATTATATAAGGCAATGATCTGCTCTGTTAAATGTGTGCATTCTGCAATGCAGATCTCTGCCTTTGCCTCTGGGAATGAAACTACCAGGAATTTCTTTTTTTTTTCATTTTGCCTTTAATACTGAGGCATATGAAGCATGCTGACTTGCTTTTGAATTCCATTCTGTCTAAAAATAATATTTCTCACGTTATTGCTTTTACACAAGGCATATCTTCTTCCAGCCCAAACACGTCTAATCTGATGTAAAATTATTTGCACAGCCATGTTACAGAATCCGGTTAATGACTAAGGCTCAGTTACACAATGAGATGATTTAGTTGTCCTGTGGAACACAGTAGAGCTGCTGAGGTTAATAGATTTCTGGTCATAATCATTTGCACCACGGTACAATGAATAAAAGCTATTAAAGAGCATTCAGTCTGATGTACAGTGACATCTCATCATGAAAATGTAACTGGCGTATTGTTCAAAAAAGAAAAATGATCATCAGCAATCGTGTGCAGGAAAGGCCCACTGAGAAACTACTGCAGCAAATAAAGAACACTTTTAGTATGCACTTCTATAATAAGGTAGTGTAAAAGCTTGATCACAAGTGGTTCCTTAAATGTTTTTTGACATAGTGTATCAATCCTTGGAGAATCCTTTGCTTCTTTAAAAAGTACTCTACTTGAGATCCTTTCTGATAAATGAAGCATTTTGTTCCACATAGCTCTTTATACTAGTAGATGCATATACAATTGCACTTTTGCCCTTAACACACAGAGTTTTAAAAGGGATTAATTTATGGTCAGCTGTCTGGTATCCCCAAATGTACAGCCCTTATTCCCTCCCTCAGGGAGTTTTTTCATGCCACTGTCACCTCTGGCTTTTTGTTCCTGTAAAGCTGCTTTGACACAATGCACACAAAAATTATTTGGGACAGAAACCAAATCGTATATATACTCATGAATGTTGAATACACATTTTGATTACTTGGCATTCAATTAACATTACATTACATAGCATGCAATAATACGCACATACTGTACATACATATCAAAACGATTTTAACAAATTGCAGTCCAAAGACATGCAGATTAGGCAAACTGGTGATCCCAAACTGCCCGTAGGGTGTACCCCGCCTTGTGCCCTAAGTCTCTTAGGATGGATTCCAGGCCCCCCCCGTGATATAGGATAGAGCGTGATCAAGGATGAGTGACTGAATATTAAAGCGATAATATTAGCCAAACAAAGTCTTCTAGCACATGTACAATACACACACATGCCTACAAACATCTGCTAAATTTGTGCTTTACAGACTTTTCTGTGCTTCTGATAAAGCAGATAAACCTGTAGAAGAAACAAGACCAGAAAAACTGAAGTGATGAAAACACAAGATGTCTGAGGAGACTGTATTTCATATTAACTTAAACACCTCTCTTATTATATGGAACTTTCAGCCTCATAGAACACAGTATGACTGCAAATCAATCCCTGCTATATCTGTCTGATATCACCCAAATGAGGATGGGTTCCCTGTTGAGTCTGGTTTCTCTCAAGGCTGCTTCCTATTGTTTTCTTAGGGAGTTTTTTGTGCAGGTGTGTGTTTGTGTGTTTTTGTCTTAGCACTGTCATTGCTTGCTTCGGGATGCAACTAAAATCCTGGTGGTGCAGATCCAGGCCCATATCCTAATTAATAGTAGTAGTCCTTTATCCTCTAAAATTTAGACTTTTACAAAAGTACTTGCCTTTAAATGTATTTAAACATCAAAACTTAACGTAATGATTACTGATTTAGTACGGCTCTAATGTTATATTATTATTTTTGGAACTAGGCTCTTCTTGCTAAATCTACCCATTTAACTGAGAAAGCTGTAATGATGCTCTTGGCACACAGCTCTGTTAAGATAAGTACATTAAATTAGTCTGATGCTGATGTCAATTACACCTGAACAATCAACATGCAGGTGAACAGTTTCTATTAGGGAGATCTGAAAGGCTGTGAAATAACTGAATTTAAGAACAAGATAACTTTTTTTTTTTTATTTTTTTTTTTTTTTAAAGATTTACTCACTGCACATAACTGCCATGATTTCTCTTCAAGTAATGGAACATGTTTCAAACCAAATATCTGCAATATCAGATGTATGTCTTCGATTCTTTAATAAATAAAGCATACCTGCATCATGTGTTTTAGCATTTAATAGATGTACTGTACTGAGGATTGTTTCATATAGTTGGTAATAGAAGTAACACGTTCCTTTTTTAGTAACTAGTAATATATTGCATTACTTTCTAAATAGTATATTACTTTTTTTTACACAGGTCTTTAAAATTGGTGAGAATAATATAAAATGGTAAAATAGTTTAGGCTTAACTCCTAAACAGGCTTAGGTAATGTCCTGATGCATACATTATGCTGTTATTTTATTTTTTATTTTTTGTGATATACATTATTGCAGTGCATATACATCTACAATTATTCAAAGAGGTTTGTATGGTTCCAGTCCAGAAAATTTGAGAAATTGTGCATAATGACCAGTCTTATATCCTATGATTCTAAGTGTGATCCTTTGGTTGGGGAAAGGGAGTTCGCCCAGAGTTCAGTACATGCTAGCAGATCTTGGTCTCTTGTTGGGTGAAGGTGTTAGTAAGGCCTTGTTGCTGGTAGTCCCCTTGAGAATAGTTTTAGTGCTCTAAGGAGGCTTAAGACATGGCATAGATCACCAGTGAGTCAAACAAGGCTGAATAATGTGACCATATGTCATGTGAATCAGGAGAAACTGGACAGACTGGACCTTGAAGGAATATGCCCATCTTTTATCACATCATCCATAGGTGGACTTTTGGATCCTTTGCTTGAAAAATTATTTGGTCCAATATTGACTCTATGGTTCTGGATAAATGCTCTGGTGCTGCTTCTGCATTACAACTGCATCCTTCCACCATCATCCTGACTCGTTTAGAATAATCATAAAATTACTATAGAGTATATGACTCTAAATTTCTTTAGAAAAAGAATAGCAAATAAAAATTAAACACAAAACGAATGCCTTACTTTAGATATTAACCCTTAATAGTAATATATTATTTGTATAAAAGAGTAATAGGTATTAGTGATATATTACATCACTTAAATTTAATTATCTAAATCACTTACTAAATTAAATTAAATTACATTTATAAGTAACAAGCACAACACGGGTCATAGTTTAGCACAGGTTATTCCAGAGTAATTTGAATTTCTGGAAAGAGCAATCTCAGTTGGTTAAAGTAAACCTACACACCACTCATCAACTGTGTTGGCATCATCAGCTGAATTCAAAGCTAGTCCAAATAAATTCTAGTTCCACAAGTGTTAACAATGAGATTTTTACCATTTTGCAAGCTTAGTTTAGCTGAAAAGCTTTGTATATTACAAACTGAGGTAAAACAACTAGCTACAGTAGCTAATAAAATCGCTAACTTCCTGTAATGGAAAAAACTTCACATGCTTGCTATGTTTAACCTGCATTGCTTCTGTTATATTGGTAATGCTTGGATACTCAAGAGTTACAATTACCTCGGAAACTAACTATCCAGGCATACAACACAAAAATACTAATGACATTTTTATTTTAAACGCTGATGCAAAGAAAGATGTCTCTGCTGCAAGCTAACATTAGATGTCTTATTGAAGAACATAACCACTAGCACAAAAATGGGCTTACCTTTATATGTTTGCTTGGATTTAAAGAAGGATTTAAAGTAAAATCCATATGGGAATAAGATAGGAAGAGAAGACATTCTTAGAATAAACAACTCTCTCTTCTATTTAGCATTAAAAAAAAACATTCAAGTAAGACCACAGATGTTGAAGTGGTAAGTTTGAGTCAGGACTTCCTACAGTTATTTTCCAAATGCTCAGTGTTTTATGCTATCGACTGATCTTGTATTAGTAATGGTCTGTGTTTTTTAAGTATATGTGTCTAATAGGTGCTACAAAAACTGGTCAAAGCAAATTGGCCAAATTACATGATGCACTGTACACTGATTGCTGTCTTCACTGTGCTTCACTATGGACAAAGTTTTTTATTGCTACATTTATAAGTAAGAAGGAACAACAGATGTTGCATAATGCAGTTGAGTAGAAAGTAGAATATTTTACTTTTAAATGTGGTGAGGTTAAAGTAAAAAGTTCCCTCAAATGGAATACTTATTTTCTTCAGTTAAGTTCTTATGTACGGTAACAGATTACATTTACTTCATTATTGTCCACCATAATGAGTTCAACGTTCAACAATGATCACTACTCTTACCTCACATACAGTATACCGTAAGAAATGGTGTCAAATGTTGTTTGGTAATCGATTTTGGTTGGGTACAACTATGGGTTAATTCATCTTTCTTTAAAAAATTTTTTTTTCTTTATTAAAACGCTTAAATTTGCATATTTTTGAGCAAATTTGGGTTGCTTTAGAAAGAGAATTTCGACCAAATAGCTATTAAAATACGATCATAATACAATGCCTGGTCAAAAAAGTGTCACCACCTGGATTTAACTAATCAAATAGTTACTACTGTTAAATAGTTAATACTGCAGTGATTAATATGTGTCAGCTGGCAGCAAGTTATTTAACCCTAACTGATACAATTAGTAGTTTTTCATTTCTTAACAACCATATAGGAAGACATATCCTCTGGTCATGGCAAAGATTCAAAGGGTCAAATTATTAGTCTTCCTCAAGGAAAGTAAACAACTAAGGAGTTTGATGAAACTACTAAAATTAGGTTAAGAACTGTCTAACACTTTATTAAAACCTGGAAAAATCATAGTGGACAATCTTCTAGGAAGAAATGTGGTTGGATTTTTTTTTTTTGTTGAGTGATTGTGATTGTCACTTAAATGACATGAAATCAAATTGTTAAAAAAACACCACAGTAGAACTCAGTGCTATGTTTAATAGAGAAAATAATAGTATTTCCACATGTACAATGCAACGAGAATTCAGGGGATTGGTAATAAACAGCTGTGTAGCCTAAAGAACCACATATCAGTGATGCTAATCAGAAAAAGGCTTCAACAGACTCTGGAGCTTTGGAAAAAGGTCATGCAGTCTGATGAGTCCAGATGTAGCCTGTTCCAGAGTGATGGGTGCATGAGGGTAAGAAGAAAGGCGGATGAAGTGATGCACCCATCATGCCTACTTAGTACCATAAATACACATGGGAGCAGTGTTATGATTTGGGTTTGTTTCAGTTGGTCAGGTCTAGGTTCAGCAACATTATGTGGCCAAAAAATCAGCTGACTACTTGAAAATACTGAATGACCAGATTTTTCTATCAGTGTTCTTTTTTTCTTCCCTGATGGCACGGGCATATTCCGAGATGATGATGCCAGGATTAATCGTGCTCAGATTGTGAAAGAGTGGTCCAGGGAACAAGACGTCATTTTCCCACATGAATTGGCCACCACAGAGTCCAGACCTTACCCGCACTGAGAATCTTTGAGATGTGCTGGAGAGAGCATTACGCAGAGATCCGACTCTCCCATCATCAATACAAGATCTAGGAGAGAATTCTAATCCAAATAATGCCATGGCAAATGTGTGCAATAACCGAAAAGGCAGTCCAACAAAATGGCAGGCTAGTATAATGGGAAAAACAACAAGTATAGTTTATTTTGCATTTTTTGAAACGTTTACTTGAATTTTATCAGTGAAAACAGTAAGAATCGTATGTGCTTAGCAGAGTCAGGAACTGAAGTCCAGGCCACAGAATGGTTTAAAGCCATCAGTCAAGGGTGTCAGAATCGCATCCTGGAAGGTCACAGCACTGCTGAGTTTGCTGTTCCACTTCATTTAACACACCTGATTCAACTCCCTGGCTAATTTACAAAGGCTTCATGGACTGAAGATGGTATGCAATAGTAGGAAAACACAAATCTGTGTAGCTGTCACCCTTCCTGACCTGAGTTTGAACTTCTTTCCCTAAGTAAATTTTCCACAGGACCATCTTCAGACCCTCATTACCCTCTCCACGTACTCTGCCCTCCCTCCCTCAGCAAAGTCGAAATGATGCCTGATAAACGGTCTGTGGCTGCTGGGAATAATTCATGAACCATAAATTGGCGAGGATGCTTCCCTATAGTGGTGGTTATTTCATGCAAGTTGTTCCCTCGCCTCCTCCTGTGCAGAAAATGAAAAAGCCGCTTCAACCTGCAGGTCTAGCGTTGTGACCGTGAGCCCACAGCATCCAGCTCTCTAAGGGCACAGCACTGTTCTTGTTCAGCCATGCATGGTGTATAAGTGATGTTCATTATCATACTGGATCAATGACCTCCTGCAGGATGAAGACTCAGTATGAAGCCATGTGAGATGACCAAAGAAGGCCTAAAACAGTTTGTGATGTGAATGACATACTAATTTATATACTGTGTGTCTTTCTATCTATCTATCTATAGATAGATAGATAGGTTTTTCACTAGATTATATAGATTAAAATCAAGACGTGGAACAAATTCAAGAAATGGTAACAAAGTGGCGAAAGATGCCATTTAAAAATTGGTTGTTTATGTAACAACCTCAGCAGCAATTTCCCCTCTCGTCTCTTCCAACCACTCAGTATTCATCATCACCAATATACTACTCCTGATTATCTTTTATCCTCTGAACCTGTTTCTCATTGGTTCATGGCCTAAATTAGATGTTTCTTTTATGCTTGAATAATTCACACACACACACACACACACACACACACACACACACACACACACACACACACACACACACACTATGTGTCTCAACAGACATAAAACATTGCTCTGGAACTGGTCAGGTACAGGCACTGAAAAAAAAGTCCTTTAGGAAGCCTGGAGAAGTAGTCATTGGGATTACATTAAAAAAATACAAGAAAGTTTGGCTCTCTAGAATCAAAACAGGTATATATAGCCTCAGATTCCTGTTCTTGGCTGACAGGAGTGGAACCTGATGCGGGCTTCCACTGCTGTTGCTCATCCTTCTCAAGGTTCAGTGTTTTGTGCATAATAACATGCTTTTCTGCTCATCGTGATTTCATGAGTTTTTATATCCTTCCTGGCAGCTGGAACCAATCTGACAATTAACTTCTGGCCTCTCATCAACAAGTCATTTACAAGTCATTTACATTCAGAACTGTCACTCACTTTTCACACAATTCTGTGTAAACTCTAGAGACTGTTGTGTCTGAAGTCCCCAGAAGATCAACAGTTTCTTAAATAACTAAAATGATCCCATCTGTAACCAACCACTAAATGGAAAAGATCAACGGTCACAGATCACACTTCATACTTATGTCCATTATGAACATTAACCGAAACACTGTACCTGCAAAATAGCAGATAGATAGGTAGATAGATGGATGGATATATATATATAGATATATGGATGGATAGATAGATAGATGGATAACAATATTTGATCAATATACAGTACAGACCAAAAGTTTGGACACACCTTCTCATTCAAAGAGGTTGAATTTGTATTATGGCAAGAAAAAAGCAGCCAAGTGGAGAAAAACGAGTGGCCATCATTACTTTAAGAAATGAAGGTCGGTCAGTCCAAAAAATTGGGGAAAAAATTTAAAGTGTCCCCAAGTGCAGTCACAAAAACCATCAAGCGCTACAAAGAAACTGGCGCACATGCGGACCGCCCTAGGAAAGGAAGACCAAGAGTCACCTCTGCTGCGGAGGATAAGTTCATCCGAGTCACCAGCCTCAGAAATCACAGGTTAACAGCAGCTCAGATCAGAGAGCAGGTCAATGCCACACAGAGTTCTAGCAGCAGACACATCTCTAGAACAACTGTTAAGAGGAGACTGTGTGAATCAGGCCTTCATGGTAGAATATCTGCTAGGAAACCACTGCTAAGGACAGACAACAAGCAGAAGAGACGCGTTTGGGCTAAAGAACACAATAAAGAACACAATAAAGAAAACTCTTTGAATGAGAAGGTGTGTCCAAACTTTTGGTCTGTACTGTGTATTAATCAATATATATAGATTAAAATATGGATAGATATATAGATATATGGATATATGAATAGATAGATAGATGGATAGATGGATAGATGGATATATGATTAGATATATAGATACATAGATAGATAAGCAACTTACGAAAGCCTGAAATTCACACGCTCTTTACCCATTACCTTTACGGGAAGATTGTCTAGGCAGGTAAATATTTAATTGAAATCTTTTTGTGCTATTTGAGACATGAACATGCTTTAGGCAGAAAACCCCATTTTTAGTCAAAACTTTTTTTTTCTTTCTCTTTTTCTCTTTTTGACAGAATTCATTCACACATATAGTTCCATAAACTGAAAAAAGACAGAGACTGATCCAAACCTCAAGGCACACCCCATGCTGCCATCCAAGCACATTGTGTAAAAAGAAGAGCCCTATTCCCTACTAACTGCAAAGTGCATTATGGTTACTCTCCAAACCCAAGACACCCCACAGGTCCAAACCCACGCCATGTTCACTATTCAGTGAGTTTTGCCAGTTTGCACTCATGCACCAAATCATCCAGTAAAGGGAACATCCGGTGCGCCAGTGAAATCACAAAGGACAAGGCATTACAACAGACGAATGTCCAACTGTCATGCCCTAGTAGGTATAGAGTACCCACAATGCACCTTGCAGGGTGGTAGGGTTAGCTTGTGCTTTCTGACAGAAGGATAGCAGCATGAACAAATTTCCCTTGAGTTCTCAGTATGTTTTTTGCAGAACTCGAGGCAGATAAAAAAGAGAAAAAAAAAAAACATAAAAAAAAAAAACCCTGAAGTGCCAGTGGAGATGTGTCTCTGCTTTTCACTGCCAACTGCTCTTCCTCTTCACACTCTTCGCTGTTTTTTCTGACACTCTATCTAACAGAACTCATCTTTTTCAGTCTAACAGCTTACAGCAGCAGCGGTTCTGCCTGTTCACATGTGTATGTTTTTGTTTTGCTTTTACTCTAATGATGTCACCTATACAAACAAACAAATACACATGCAGCAATATACAGTGTTCAAGTCAAATCGGGACTTTTGATTGTGCAGAATAACAGAACACAGTTATAAAAGTAAAACTCACTTTATTTCTCTATGAAATCACCTGCCACACTAATCTACTGATCCCAGTGATTCACTAGTGCTTGAATACCGGTAGTATGCCGCAGCCATGATCAGACTGCCTACTTCACATTTGAAACGCTGGCCTCCCAGGAACTCCTTTAATCGCCCGAACATGTGGAAATCAATTGGAGTGAGGTCAGGACTGTAATGTTCCTGTAATGTGCAAGTGATATTGGTGAATAATTGTGAGTACTATGCCCAAAGACAGATGTGTCACTTCTTCATGTTGGCAACAGATTATTATATAACTGTACTGTGCTTGAAGTCTTCTGTAAATGGCAAGTTTTTTTTTTTTTTGTTCCTGCATTCATGAGAAATTTCATCACACTTCTTGGTTTGGCTTGGACGCCCCTTGTACAAATAAAATAAAGGAAAAAGAAGTAATAATTAAATGATGTGCAGCAAAACCAAGACCAAGTAATTTTTTAAAATCCAATTTAATAACCAAGCTTTTTGATATCAGGCGGTCTGGTGTTAACATGAACAATAAGAGACAATAGCTTTAAGTCTTAATTAATATTTTATTTATTTGTTCGATTTTTCAAAACTATTTTTTCATAATAAATCTTCACTTTGAGGTCGTTAAAGAATTGTCACAATAAAAACAAAAGAAGGTATCATAGAAAAATTGTACACAAATAAAAACACAAATAAAAAAACAAACAAACAAAAAAAAATCTAACATTTATTCTAAAATTGTATGTATTTTGTGCCTCTTGTGCATTCGGTGTAGTACAATATAGCAAAGAGGAGTGTTCACAAACAATACACTTTTAGTTCTCGTTGAGATTTGTTTCTTCTGGCTGAAATATTTTTAATGCAGAATATTTTGGGATCCGGTTCACCATTTATTTATTTTTACATCAAGATGTCACCTCATAACAAATCCATGTCAGAAGAGCAAAATGATGTTACCTAAACAATTCCAATCGGTTTACTTCGTGACTGTTTGCTTTTTCCCAAACCCAGATTAGTGTTTGTGTGTTTTTTATTTTATTTTATTTTATGTTGACACATAAGGAGTAGTTGCAAAAATAAAATGTAATGGCAGAAATAAAATACTGGCGTTGAAGGTGCGCAGAAAGGTGAAAAAAAAATACAGGAGCCCAAATGTTCATAGCTAATGGCAGAAACGGTTCTATCTCTATAGCAACACATTAACATTTAGTTTTTTTGTTTTTAATCGTTTTCCCAGTTGCTTTTACTAGAAAATGTTTGAAGAGCAGGTATACTGTAGTTGGCATCATCTATATAACAGGCTATAAAACACCACTTCAGCCACAGTCCAGAGAGCACACATAGATAGTCTTTGCACCGTATATAAACATATGTAATAAGATACTTCACGTGCATGGAGTATTTCTCAAACTATCACCAAGCGACCCTACCGTTCGTTACCTTAATCGTCAGCATCGCCACCTCGTCGTTGCCGTCGTCATCATGACAAAGATACCGGCAAAAGACACAATTTTACACTTTGCTTTAAAATAAGGCCTCCACAGTCCTCTTTGACACAAGGTTTGCATCCTTGATATTGACTTACGTTTGGATCCTTTATCTTTATTTTCAGTTTGGTTCTGTCTCCAGATGGCCAATACTGCCGTTAGAAAAGAGGGGGAGCGAATACTTTGGCTGATTGAACAATCATACAGTAGGTAGCTTCTCAATGTAATAAGTCACATTTTCCTCTTGTTTAGTGAATGTCTTTTTAGACATTTTTTTCCAGATGTTTATGGATTTTCTGCATGTAGAGGGCGTGTCCCAGTAACACATACACAGGCAACATAATATGAAACACAGTAAGACCTCAGTCCTGACCAGCGGCCATGTCTTTAAGAGTTTCACCCTAACATACAGGGTTGGACTGGCTCGTCCCTGTCCAGAGGATCGCTTTTCATTTCTCATTTTCAAGGTTCCTTTCGATCTCACTCAATTCGCTTTCGTACACACTCTTAGCTTCGTGTAGTTCTCGTGTGCTTGAGTATAAAGTATATGTTCTTATTGTTAGTAACAGTATATCTGCGTCTCAGTTAAAACTAAGACTGTGCTTTTTTTCCTCTTAATTACTATACACAGGGTTGGTGACTCCTCCCTTTCGCCCGTGTGCTTCCGAACACAGGACCCGGGAGGGCAAAAAGTCTGCGGGATCAGACGTAGTACTCTTTGTCTTTGTTCTTTTTGTTCTTGCTGGAGATCTTGGCCACGCCGATGGGTTTTTCTTTGACGGCCGCTCCGTTGGGCTGCGTGGCTGAGTTACTGATGTAGTTCCGGCTCTCGTCCACGTGGTACGAGCCCTCGTCGCGGTTGCGGTATTTGTACATGGCGTAGAGGAGGATGAGGATGCAGAGGGCGGCGGCTGCTACGATGCCCACCACCATGCCCGTGGTACTGCTGGACTCGCGGATCACCTCCGGGCTCGGGTAACCCTTCGCTTCCGGCAGGGGAGGGTGTGCTGCATGTACAACGGAGACAGAGACACCGAGGCTGTTCATTATAAACATCAATCTTTCTGCTTTCCAGCAGCAGCAGCCTTTTATCATTGATTAGCCGAGCACTAATGAGTAATTAACCCAAATATTTACTCTATGCAAATACAGTGTATGGAGTGGTACGGTTAGTGAAAGGCCTGTCATGATTGTAAGCCGGATCACTTTATTAGGAAATACGAAAGAGAGGATAAATGCTAGACATGAAAAAATTCAATGCTAGGATTGTATGTATCTGATGGTTTTGCTTAATCCGATTGACTGATAATTCGCTAGCTGCTTTGTAGCATGTACAGTGCAAAAAAATAAATCCACGAAAATATTGATATGGGCATCTTCAAGGCGTTGGCCTTTCGCCTGCATTCACTTTATAGTTGTAATGCAATCTACTCATCACATTGACTCTAGCAGGCCATAAAGTGCATCTTGTTATTGGCTGATGCACTAACACACAGTGATTAAATTGGATGTGCCAGACATTTTTTATCTCTGCCGACCACTGAGCGAGGCTTCATTTACTCGCTGTTTATTTCCGAGCAGAGAGATAGCGATCCCTTTTCGTGATTTATGTCATGATTTGCTTTAAGTCACAACGAGAAGGGGGAGTAATTCAAAATCTGCATGGCTGCAGGCGGGACATAAAACCCGTAGTGGTATGACACATGAAACAAACAAGTCCCCTTACTCTCGCTGAGTCGACTGAAGCCTGCAGGTGTGGCAAAATATGATGATAAATGTGTCTGACAAACAAATCTGGTTTTCGGCCCATGCGGTTGGGTACCGGCGTGATCACATCACGATGCGGGAAAACAACAGAAACTTAATTCCTGATAACATCAGTATTCAGCTTCATCTTTGTTTTCGAACTATAACGGCCTCATTCGTATTATTCACTAGACCGTTCTGCATAATCGGAAATCTTTGAGTTCTTGCCTCAGGAGGGAATTTTCATTATTTCTTTGACATGCTTACAACGCTACTGTAAACAGAAGGACTGCATGGATCACTTGCAGCTTACAATTGAGCTGCTGAATAAAGCCTAACCTTTATTCTTTTAATCCTTTTAAAAAAGCAGTCGACAGCTTTAGCATGTAGCTACACTGCTAAGAGATTCGGAAAAGGTGTTCAGCCCGTGCTCAGTGGCCTTTTCCTCACATCTCTGTTCCTCACATCAAACACCAATATACTGTATAAACCACGAACCTGAATCGGATGAAATCACGACAGAACTCGAGGTGATTTTAAAAAGGAATCTCTTTAAACTATGTTAATGGATGAATTTGAAATGAAAAAAAAAAATTGGGAACAAAACAGAACTATGATTCATTGTACAATCCAAAATAATGACGTCCATATGGGCTGTATGGATAGATAATGGTTCTTAAAGCGTTTCTACTTAAAACTCTCTACTGAGGCTGTACATGTACATAAAACCTCGAAATACTTTCCATTTAAACGTGGAACCATATCATTGTATTCATATATGTATTAAGTGTTATGCATTAGAAAATGTTCTTGGTAGCTCCTTGCACTATAATCAATTATTAGTTCTTGCATTAGAGCTGCAGTAGTGCCCTGAATTTCTATATTGAATAACCCTCAGATATGTATTTTGCTGCACTTGCATAGATCCAATATGTTAAATATGTGATTAAAATTATATATTGATATTTTTGGTAAAAAAAAAAAAAAAAAGACAGTAACAACAATCTTTTCCTGGCTGGAGTCTGTTAAATGGTGTACGTTTCTGATCAAATGCTGATTTTCGGCAGTTGAATCCGATTAGCCGAATGCCAAATTATTTGATTTTATCATAACAGGAAGTTTGGAATGAACTGACTCACGATTAACTGCTGTAGACTTTCTTTGACTGGCTGACTTTAAGGTTATTATGGAAAATGAGCTAAAGCGAAAGAAAGACACACGGACAGCAATAATAAAAAAGAAAGATGACTAACCTAACCCACCTGAGGTTGGGTCACACGGGTCGATGTCTTCATCATCAGTGGGACATTCAGCTGATGCTACTAAAAGATCGTCCTGGAGTTGAGACAGAGAGAGACACAGAGAAAGAGAGGGAGAGAGAGAGAGAGAGGAATCATTATTATTTTTTAAATTCCCAACATGAAGCTTTTATATGTTGGCTGTCTTATCAGAGTCTCAAGCCTGTGTGTGTGTGTTTCAGACACACAGACAGAGACGGCTGGTGCTGTTTGAAGAGAAGCACAATGGCCGTTAAAGAGAGATTTGATGTGATCTCTACACTCCCTGTGTACTGTATATCCACAGGCCTAGCACTATCACTACCAAAGGAGGTTTGACCAAAGGCAATAAAATTTACATTTTTCAGTATCCTCATGGAAATACTATATACACCATGCACTCATATTTTCCATCAAACACCACCATACAGATTTCGAACGTTATTTGAATATGGATGAATATTATTACATTTTTTACCCTAAATGTAATTTTTAAAATACTTTTTATGTTCACATCCGAGACAGTGTTAAGATATCTGCAGATTAAACCGAGATAAAATTGCATAAATCCGGACCAGCATTATTTTGTAGCAAACACACACACACACACACAACAACTGCAGTTACTTCTTTTTTTTTTTTTTTTACAAGATGCACATAAAACATTAATCCCATCCCTCACTGGAAACCAAAAGCAATTGGAACAAGGCCATATACACACGCAAACGTACAAACTAACGAACAACACACATCAAAATCTTGCCTCTGTTCCGGTAATAGTCCCAAAAGGAAAGAAAGCCATTGCTGCGATCTTTCAATCGATGGAATCCCACTGCAGATGATCGACACAGAAATCAACTTAGATGATCGTCCGCGCCTGTAAAGCTGAACTGCTCTGTGTGGAGAACGTTAGTGCTACATTCTGCTCTGTTCTCCTGCAAGAATCCGACGATGTGAAGTGGTGGCATTCATTCAGCGCCAGCATTCACACCTCTCTGATTAGCCCTGTGTGGATTTGACGCCAGCTGGCGCATGCCTGTCTGCGTGTGAGTCGACAGAAAGGCAGAGATGGATATAACATCGATCTGCCTCTATGTAGTCTCTCGCACACACACACACACACACACATGCACACTACCCACGGGCATCAGGGCAGTGCCCACTCCAGTCAGGACATCTCATCCGCATTACAGACTTCCACCCCACACAACTAATGGTGGGAGAGAGAGAAAGAGCGCATGATGGTGGGAGTGGGAGTGCCCCCTGCACAGTTATATCAGCGTCGTTGCCATAACCACACGGCAGCCTTTTTGCTCACAGCAATATCTCTTCAACTCCCAACTCTCAAATGCTCTAAAGTAGGTCAGTGCGGGTAAATAATTTAGATCTCTGGTGCTGGGGCAGTGGGTAGATACTGCTAGGATAGTGAGAGAGAGGGAGAAAGAGAGAGAGTGAAAAGCTCTACTCAGACAATTTAATGCACCTTAGCTTGCGCTTTACTGGCAAGACACATTATCACATGCACTGATGCATGATATTAGTCTTGGGTTACTGACGTTAGGAAAATTATTTTAAGCCTAATGAAATCTGAGAAATATTACTATTGAATTAACCGTTAATGAGACTGGGCTATGATTTATACTCCTGCATAGTATACAGGCCATGTGTGTTTGCCTTTAAGCCTGATTTCACTCTAGCTTTCTTTCATTCTTCATTTTGTCTCGGTTTATACAGTAGAGCTACATTTGGATCCTTTTTAAAAATTGATCTGGACGGTAAACTATTTTGATCATAAACACCTCATTCTACAGTATAATAGGATCATATGGATGAATATCTATGTAAACTTTTGGTCATTATAGAATGAAACATATCGAACAAAAAAGTACTTTCCGGGAAAACCTTTAAAAAGATCTCGAATATTAGTTATGTGGTAGATACTAGATACATTTAGGCATGATTAAAAGAGTCATATTGATATATTGATTTTTCACTTTTAACTGTGAAAGTTGCAGCTATTATCTTGGCCATTTTTTCCACTCATCAGGGACGTCACATAAGAAATCATCCTGATTATGACATCATCTAGTACTTACATATTTTTGAAAATATGTGTGAAGATTATCACACAGAGAATCTCACCACAGATGTACCAGCCCACAAAGAAAAGTAATATTTGGTATTTGGAAGAACAAAAAAAAAAAAAAAAATTCTGGTTGGTCTACCCTCTACCGTGTACTTAGGTTCAGATAAACTTTTGAATTTAATCTGATTGTTGGAGCTTGTGCATTATTTAGGGAATGGAAATGCACTCAGGGGTCTTACTCATACTCTTACACCACATCTGCACGCCCTGGGTTCTCTCTCTCTCGCTTTTACTTTGTTTCCTTGCTCTCTTTCTTCCCTATCAGAAGAGAAATGTCTCACCGAAGTGTCAGGACTAAAATCAGACTCCTCAGATGTGGTATTACACAAGCAGTGAGCATGAGGCTCCATAAAAGTCAAATATGACTAAGACTGAGCTCTCAGCCTCCATCTGCTGTGCTTTACCATCCTCCTCTGCCTACTCAACAGCTGTGCTGAGTTGGACATGGGGACAACGGGGGGAACGGAGGCAGAAAATGGGTTAAAGTGTAGTACAAAGAGAAGATAGTTTGCACTAACTTAGAAAGGGTTCCTGGTCAAAGCATCTCCGTGGAGGATTCTCTTCGCTACGTTGACATTACCAGCCTGAAGTGACTTAAATTACCCCAATATAAGACAGGACAGACCTGATTTTATTATTACTGTCCGATCAGATTTTTTTTCAGATCGGATCTGAGTCAATATCATACCTGATATCCGATAAGTGGTCATGTGACTTCAATGAAATCGGTGTGTCTTTTTGCCTCCGCCCATGCGTGGCGCGCTCGCTGGCGTCATCAGTCATCGCCGGCAGTACAGGGATTTCATAGCACTGCTAGCAATAGCTGCTAAAACAGCTAAATCGAGCTGTCTGGCTTTCTCCCTCAGCAAGTACTGTACAACCGACTTCCTGCTTGCCATCATCCGGAGCAAAATCCCAAGCATATTTTTGCTACAATCACATTCATTGTCTGAAATGAATCAGTGATCAAGCAAATATTATGTGTTTTATACCCAGACAGCACAAGCAAAAACAAGTCAATGTACTGTATGCATGTGTGACGTTTCTACTAGGCAGCGATGAAGCGCGATAAAATGCCTGACATGGTTCCAACATCAAATGGGTGGGGAAAGCATGTGGGCCAGAGAGTGGACACGCATAGAGAAAGGTAAAAGCAACAGCTCAGCCCACCTATGGACATACTGAGAACCTGCTGTGCTCTAATTAGAAAGCACCAACCCTGTTCACTCGGTCCAGCTTCCCCCCCGACTGCTGGAGGGAGCCACGGTGTTAAAGTAAAAAGAGTGAAAGTACAGTAAAAAGAGCTGACACAGGCTCAACAATCTCTCTGTCTTCTCCTGAGTCCTAAACCCTATTCCTATCCCTAGACCTCCAGGCCCTAATTTTAACACCTGCCACCCAACGGGGTAGTCAAAATGAGTATTACTGCAAACGAGTGCTATCCATTTACCACTAATAGACATCACGCCCTTGTCTCCCTTTTATAGCTCTTGTTTCAGCTCTATAATAATCCTCCACTCTAAAAACCCCAATCTATATTTCACAGCCTGCTGTTGGAGTGCCATCTTCTGTAGCTCAGATTCCTACAGTAGCTCATCCTTGACTAACTCTCTTTCTCTCTTCAGAGACGGTGCGAGCGTTTCAATTCTATTCGTGCTACCTTCAACGCGCACGACCGTCTGTTTCTGTTGCCATGGAGATGCAGACCGTTACAAATGGCAGGAAAAAATAAAACTCCATGGCTCTGCTGGGACCTGCAAATCCAAGCCAAGCATTGATTTCTTTCCCTGTTTCTTGGGTACGAGTGGGAGAAAGTCTGAGCTCGAGTAATAACATCAAAGTACCTTGGCTTAGCTTAGCTCTTTACTAATGAGAGGCGAATATTCATGCAGCAGTCCTGGTGCTAAAGTGAGCTTGGTTTTGCTCTCAGCTGTTACCACCAAGAGCGGTGTGTTTTAATAAAAATGTAAGCTCACATGCATGGATTAAGCACTGTGTTTGGAGGGAGACACTGCAGCGTTTCACACAACCGGGTCCGTTTGCAGAAACCATGACGGAGAAAAGGTTTTATAATGAACAGGAAAAAAAATTAAGGGGGGCAGAAGCAAAGAAAGGCCTAGGGACACTGATACTCTCTCACTTTTTAATAAAGAAAAAGTCTAGCGATGCCAATTCTTAAAACCAAAGTAATGAAAGAGGGAAATGCTGACTTCTGTGCTTGTTTTGCACTTCTTCTCGTCCCCCTCTAGGATTTAGAACTTGTAATATAGTAAAAGACTGGATTTTCATAGGGTGAAAGTCAACAAGCCTGCCTAGAGAACATGCACGATCACAGCTGGATGTTCACAATAAATAAATAAATTCATTACTGAAAATAAAACAAAATAAAATCTTCCAATCATATATGCTCAAAATGACAATCAGTATTTCAGTCGGTTATTTATTTTACACTTTTAATGTACATGAGCAGAATAGCTTTTTATGATTTAATCACTATTTATAGCTGTAGTGGTGAAGCAGGGATCAGGAAGCACGAGTGGCGCAGGAGTGGCGGATCAAACATCAACCCACATGGCTGTAGAAACTCCAGAACTCCATAGCTCAAGCTTGTCCCCAAATCCAGCCCTGGCAAAGAGAAACAAGCTACAGCTGGAGGAATGTTGGACTTTATGAGCTCAGTTTGGCTCTGCAATCTTATGGGACAATCGCCTGTTGCCATGAGCAACGGTACATACTTTACATGATCTTATGATCAGTCTTTTATATAATGTTAGGCTCTGAACGGTCTTGAGAACAATATTAAAGGCAGGAAAGCTGTAGGGAAAGGAAGGAGTGGGGACGAACTGGAGATGGTGCCATGCAGTTCAGGAAGCTGGATGAAGAATGTAAGTACAAAAAAAAAAAAAAACAGTTGCCGGCTGGAGAAGAGAAACCAGTGTTAATGCATTTGGGGAAAAAAAAAAAAGAAACAACATCAATGATTGTTTCTTTTCAAAGCACTACAACTTTTCCTTATGTCCTTTCTCCTCCTCATCCTTCTCCCAGCACTGTGTAGACAGACGGTGCATGCCTCTTCCCACTGCATGAATATGGAAAAAAAAAAAAAAGCCTCTGCATGCGAAGATGGCTAGATGGG
Organism: Clarias macrocephalus; assembly: GCA_011419295.1. Taxonomy (NCBI): domain Eukaryota; kingdom Metazoa; phylum Chordata; class Actinopteri; order Siluriformes; family Clariidae; genus Clarias; species Clarias macrocephalus. The sequence goes on from JAAGKR010000087.1 coordinate 220,567, forward strand.
TGAGCGACCGTGAGAAAGAGAAACTACCTGGGATGAGGAACAATGCCATCTCGCATCCATAGCAGCCTGGCTACTCTGCCTGCTTCCTTTACACAGCTGATGTCTTTGTCTTTTTTTGTTCTCTTTTAAGTAAGAGTGTGTCCTGGCTTTTTCTCTTTCCCCTTTTCTGGCTTCCTGTTGTCTCTGCTCCTAAAGCAAGACGCGTAAATTCAGTCCGCTCTGTGAGATCAATAGTGATGCCAGGAGAAGTCCTACTCTGGTAGGGAGATGAGGAAGATAAATTGTCTGCGCATCAGGAGAGCCTATCAGTGCCTTCTACAGAGTATGAGAGAAAGAGAGCGAGCGAGTGAGAGAGGAAGGCAAGTGGAGCAGCAGTGGAGGAGAGAAAACGAGAAAGAGAGTGATATACATGGAGAGAGAGAGAGAGAGAGAGAGAGATGGAAAAAAGATGGTACGAGTGTGAGCGGTCTATCTGGATCACCTGACTAACTTTGGCCAATCAGAGACCCGCTGAGCCAGAGGTTACTAAGGGTTGGTTACTAGGACTGTTTTTTTATGCCCTTAAAAAAAACTCTTTCTATATGAGTATCGATTCCCATGTTGTCCCCTGTCACAGGGACACAACCTACAATCTACTATCAAAGATTACACACCCTTAAAATAGGCTTCCACAGCAAAGACGTCACCCTGGGAGTCACGTTTCACAATGTGTGTTACACAACACACAGCGAACAGAATCAACATGACCGAGAGACGATGCTCACTGCAGCACAGGCTACAGTATCTCACACGCTCGCTCCATATCTAAGGGAGGGACTCTCCATGTAGGACTATCACCATGCCGGGTAATATTAAGCGCCATAAAGCGGAAAACGCAGGATTTTTTCGCATTGGGAACATTAACACGTCGACATATGCGCAGTGGAAGATCTTCCCTTGTGTTTCTGCACTTTTTCACATCGCCGTCGATTTTGTTTGTTGTACTGCAGAGTCTACAAGCGGTGATGAAGTGCAGCCATAGATTATGAATGTAATTTCAAGAATTTATGAAAAAGAATAAAACCCAACAACCACACCACAGTGCATCAGAGACGAGTCATGGCGGTGATGGTTGTGCTGGCGGATTTTGGGTGTATTTCAGGAGATATTTATATTATACATATATATTATATATTTATATTTTAAAAAATTTTGGAAGATTCAGTCATTACACAATTTAAATTGCATCAATCAATTCACCAGGATCTAAAGTAATTATATGATTAAAGTGCAATTTCTAATGGAAAAAAACATGTATAAAGAAGTGGAGAGTGAGAGGGAGAGATTTTTATTTCATTAACCCACTTATTGCAAGTTCAAACATTGCTATTGACTGCTTGATTTGAGTGCAAATGAAGCCCTGGGACAATAGGTCCAAAAAAAAAAAAAAATCAGTATCCATTATACACACAAGACCTGAAGGGTTCACGCCATTTAGCCCGGGCGGTTAAAGGATTTCTATGCAGGGCTGAGGTTTTTTTTTTTCCTGCTTTTTTTTTCTCATGATGCAACGGCAGGAAACTGTTTAGAGTCTTCATGAGAAGTTAGGTGACAGACTTGTGACACTTACAGTAACTGATGAATTCGGATCCCACTGAGGCACATGGAGCTTCTTCTCAGCTCTAAATGATTTACAGTACTGGAACCAAAAAAATCGAGTTTTGTAATTACAGTCATAATTAGAGATGGGAATCAGTAATCATTTCATCATCGTGCATGGGTTAGAGTAAATCAGTCGAAGATCGATTAATAACCGGTTTCACCGAACCATACTACTGTATGCTTCTTTGGTAGTTTGATTTTTTTCAAGTCTATCAATCAAAAACAAATCGAACCTGAAGGGCATATGAGTTACCATACTCTAGAGGGACTTGACTGTTATACTTTTTCTTGACCATGAAGTTTGTCACCTGGAATGTGGGTGCAATGTACTGTAACTAATGTTAATTCCACAAAAATGCTCATATCTTCTGCAGTCCCACTGAGCTAAATCATGTTGGTATCTTTCAATTCTAACAGTTTTTTTTTCCTGGTTAGCCGTATGGCTAGTTCCAGTTAGTCATGCACACCTAGTAGTGAGCATTCGCAGGTATCGGCGTTATACTCACGCAGGATGAGCAAAAAAAAAAAAAAAACACCTGTTTTAGGGTTGTTTTTTTTTACGATAAAATTTGATCGCCATTTTGTCATAATCAGCTGCTTCATATGCACAGGATCATTCCATCAATAGTAATAGCAGCGTATAATAACTGATACACATCTCCTATCAGACAGTCTTAGAAATTAAGTGTTCCTGTAGGTTTCTTCGGGAAAGCGTTCTCAGTTCATTAATCGATTCAACATGAATCCTTCTCTTACAGAAGAGTAAATCACACAGAGAGGTGATATAGGTGAATAGGATCACACAGAGAGGTGAACACTATACTGTATTTGCACTCAGACAGCCACTCTGCACTCCTATCTCAGAGCTTGAAAAAAAATACTAGAAAACATCTCTTTTGTGTGTTTAATGATATGCATTGTGCATCTTTTATTATTTAAAGCTTTGCAAGTATCACACTGTCCTATTATAATAAACACATTTCTTCAATCAGATCAGTCCTGCTGAGCCTAAAATGCACATCCACACGTAGAGAGATTTGTTGGAAGATAATGCGCCACTATCATAAAAAAGCTCCATCTGAGAATTGCATGGTGAGAGAACGAGATAAGGTGGTATAAAAGGAATCTAGACGGTGATAACAAGAAAGAAAAGAAATAAAAAAAAAGGAGCTGTGATCAAACGGAGCTACACATCCAGCGCTCAGTTGTCCTGAACTCAACTCGCAAAAAAGGGATCTGACAGAAATATTAAACAGATCATCTACAACGAAGACGCAAATACTGGAACTGTGAAATGAGTTGTTTTTTTTTTCCCTCCACAACCACTTTCTTCCTTTGAGAATTATTGTTTATTTATAGCTGTTTGAACATGAAACTGAATCTAGCACACTGTCGTCACCAAAAGCTTAATACCTTTCTGAATAAAAAGCTCTGCAGTGCGAGAAGTGCTATTTATAACTCGTCTTATTCAACGATAATACACTCCCTTTGAAATAAAGAAGTTTAAATGATACAAGTAATGTTTCACATTAGGTTTTTTTTTTTAAGAACTATATTGACAGATCTGAATAAATGAATTAATGTTGTATATGAGCAGCTCTGACAGCAGCGCTGGCTGCAATTCAAATGACAGGTTTATATTAACGCACATGTTGCAATACGTTATTGTTTCTATAGCAACAGCTCATTCACAGGGTCTATTCACAGGGCTAAAAATAAACAGATGTGTAAAAACGTGTTGTTTATCGAAGAAAATCATATAATTCTGGTTAATGCTGGTGAAATGGCGAAGCCAAAATATATTTTTTCCCCCAGAAATTGAATAAAGAACAATAGGACATTTTATAGCTGTTATAAATAATAACCAGGACTAACTTGTTCCATATCATTAAATATGACTATGAACTCAAAGAAAGGAAAGATTTTTATTCTCGAATTAATTAAAGGACTTTGTTGCAAATTTCTGTAGCAGAAGAAGGAATATAACTTCATACTTCAGTTACTATATAATTATCAACTTCAGGGTGGTCACAATAGCAACATCTGTTATCTGTACTATTACAGCACACCCCATTGTGTTGTATTATATATGCTTCATAACATGCTGCGATTTATTTAAATTTTATATATATATTTATATATATATATATTATATATATATATATATCATGCTTTCTCCAGCACTGATGGTATGGTATGGATTAATCCAGTAAGATAATGTATACATACTCCAACAGTTGTTACCTATGCCAGTTTTTAAAACTAGAATTGAATTATGGGAACAATTTGTAGTATTATGTTTTCTCTAAAGATGTCAGTAATCACACCATCACTGATCACAATCATGTGAACATCAGTAGAGGTGTACAGTATATATCCACAAAAGGCCAAGACTTTACTATTGCAATTTCCATTGCAATTTCTTCTCGCTGTTTTTCTTTATTCATAGCTGATAACCCTCAATTTAATCAATGTCCTCAACCATAACCATAAACCATAACCATGATACAATTAAAGGACTTTCTATGTACAGTATCACAGGAGGCAACTTGGGGAATTAGGATACAACCTGGACAGGGTGCCGATCCATCACTGAGCACAAGGACTGGCAATTTGGAAACACAAACAGTATTAGCCTAATCTGTATGTGTTTGGACTGTGGAGAACTGGAGGAAACAAGAACATGCAAATTTCACACACACACAGACATTCCCGTGGCGGGAATTGAACCCTCCACACAGAGGTGTGAGATCCCAGTGCTAACCACTACACCAATATACCGCCTAGATTCAGTTTCTTAACGTGTTAATCTCTATCTTGCTGCAAAAGTATGGTGTTAATGAACAGACTGGTTTCAATTTTCAGCAGTTGATACAAATGAATGCATTAACCAAGTATGCACTCTTAAGCCTAGTAGGGCAAATGATTTGACAAATTCAACAACCGGATGTCAGAAACAGTTCTGAGAACAGTTTATGATCACAACACTGGTCTAATCTAATAAGCCCTGATTCTAAATCAGTTCTTAGAATCTGCCCAATCAAATGCACCATGCATTACATTTAGTTAGTTTGAGGAATCTCAATTTATTGAATCATTTTTTCTTGGCCTTTGTCCTTTTGTCCTATGGGTTGCCACATCAAATCATGTGATCTGGCATAACCACGAGATCTGGCATAGGATTTTCTATCCTATCCAGGCTGCATTTTCTAACCTGTCTGGGATTGGCCATTGCATGCAGCGGCTGGGTTGTATGGGGAATAGGGTTAAGGGCCTTGTCCAAGCACCCAACAGTGGCAGGGCTTGAAACCCTGACCCACAACTTTCTAGAAGCCTAACCGTCTGAGCCACAACTTCTTCTGAATTTATTCAATCATTAATGCAATTAAATATTTAAAAAATATGGAGGATTTTGAATTAATAGCAAGCATTAACATGTTAACGCTGACAGGGCTAAATTTAAATATCACCCCAGTGTTGAGTTTAACAAACACTCTGGTTGGAGTATTAAGAACATATTATACTGTAAATATTGAAAAACTCTCTGATTATATTGTGGTTTGCAGTTCTACACTCACAGGCTGATTATTCTAATATATGAAACCCAGCAGACCTTTTGTCCATTAGTCATGATATGATGTGCTTCCTAAGCACGCCTAAACACCACAGCGGTTTATTAGTTTGAAGTAAAATGAACACGAGCAAGAGGAGGAATAGAAAGCTATGCTGGAATGATTGTATATGTATGTGTTACTCCAGAGAGCTGTTCCAGATTTGTTGATGCCTGACCTCCAAGCAGCACTGCGGCGGAGATGATGAAGTACGCGCAGTAATTTTGTTCAATGTTGCACGATGTTGCGTTAGACCAACGAATCGTGATGTAAATACAGTTTTGATTTTTCTTTAACAACATATTATGCCATAATTCTGATAACTATACTCACGCAAAAAGATCAATAGACAAATGTGATTTTTTTTTTTGTTTATTACTGATTACGAGTACGTCACATGAAGCATATAGGAATTTTCGGCTTGCCATTTCTAAACCTCTAAATGCCTTATCCATGTCTACACACTTTATAAAGACTAAAAACTCTGTATATAAGGAGATAAAAATCTCCATTTCTCTTGATTCTCTAATTAAAGTATTCTGTCTGATGAGAATTACTCCACATGGACATGCGTCAAAAGGGGACAGCAAAGACTGGACAACGTATTAGTAGTGATTACAAAGAGCTCTTGTACTTAAATGGAAACTATACACATCTGTAATCAGCATCTGTCTGAGATAACACAGCTCAAATACCACCTCTTGTCTCTATAGCTCTCCACACTGATTGGACATTTAAGCTCAATTACTGCATTAGATATTACCTAAATGAAGTGCTCGCTTTAGGACAGAGACAGAGAGTGATTGGGGGGGACAGAGTGGGAATAGACACGGTAGCGTTAAGAGAAGTGGAGTTGTACATTTCCATAGCAACCACATCACATTCTCCTGTGCGCATGGCGGCGTGCCCACCATTTTGTATCAGGGTCTGCTCCGATCAAGCTGCGATAAGCTGGCATTACATCTTAGCTGTCACAGGTCAAACGATATCCACCATTGTATAACCAACAATTTCACACAACGTGCCTGGGGTGCCTTTGAGCCAAGAGGTAATTTAATACATAAGCCCTGGAATTAGTTTTAACCACAGCAAATTATGATTTCATTGTCATGGAGGCTGAATCACGGTATGTGGCATCACGCATGAGAAGACAAGACCATCAGCTTGGCCTGGCCTCGGCAGGACTGTCAATCAGCCTGCTCAGCCCTCCAGCACTGATATGTAATTACAGAACGGCAATTAGGGTTCACTGTCAACGCCTGAGTGATGCCTCGTACAACACCCACTGCACCAGAAACAGAGCGAGGGAGAGAGAGAGAAAGAGAGAGGGGCAGTGCAATAAGGAGAAATATAAAGAGACATATACTGTAGAGAGGACAGCTCTCTATAACCAATAAAAAAAAGAAAAAAAGCTGCTCACACCTCTGAACGACTGCGCCCTCTATTCCTCTTTATGTGACTTTACCTCATACATTCACTGTCTAATCTTCCACTGACCTCTCTGTTTCTCTCCCTATCATTGTTAGCTGGGCAGGAGACCATGAATCAGTCCTCAGACAAAAGCTTTGGTGAAGCCTAAACAATTCACTTCATCCACAACCTATAATCCTCCTCCTGCTATTCCATTCAATCCTACAGATTCCTTCAGCATGGGAGGGTGCTGATCTCAGTTAAACCTGGAGCTGTCCTTCTACCCATCCATCATTCGTATAGATAATCTATACTCACCTCCAGAGTTATGGGGACCTTACAAAGGAATGGGCACAAATATTGAAAAAATGAAACATCACATTGATGTTCCATTCATACAACCCGAACAAACAGTTTACTTTCTGCTACCTAACAAAAATACAAAAACAGTATTTTTCTCATTAACATATGTGCCACTTATATTGGCGTCCTAAAGAATATTTAAGTCACCCAAATATGTGGTCACTGACGGTTATTATCAATGAACCCATATTGGGCATATTAGGCAACATGGAGAATAAATCCCAATAGACGCTGTCTGACATGTTGGAGGATAACTGATGCTTTTTCAATCGACTCATTCATTCCTTAACGACTTTATCTTGAGTCTCATATACAGTACATATACTTTTACCCTTATGGTAAATGTAGCATAGCCAATACATCAACCTGGCATTGCTTACAATGCTTCTGTAAAGCTGAAATACCTACATGAAGCCCATGTGACCAGGCTCAAACAGAAGACCATGTCACACTACTCACTCACTCACACACTCACTCACTCACTCATCATCTATACCGCTTCATCCTGTATTCAAGGTGGCGGGCGGCCTGAAGCCTATCTCAGGAGACTTAGAGCACGAGGCAGGGTACAACCCTGGACATGGTGCCAATCCATCACAGGGTGCACACACACTCATTCACTCACTATGGGCAATTTGGGAATGCCAAATAGCCTAATCTGCAGGTTTTTGGACTGTGGGAGGAAACCAGAGAACCTGGAGGAAACCCACCAAGCAAGGGGAGAACATGCAAACTCCATGCACGCAGAGAAGGGAATCGAGCCTGGCTGGGAATCAAACCCGGACCCTGGAGGTGCAAGGCCACGGTGCTAACCACTACACCACCGTGCCGCCCACTACATATACGGTATAATTATATAGTTGCTCATTTTCAAAAAGGTGCCATTACTTCTTGATCAGCAGCCACGAACACGGCTATGAGACCCGGAATGCTGACTAACCTGTGGCGTTGTGGTCTGCTTGCCCTGTCGGTTGGACGCCGTGGTGGTGGTGATGTCCGTCAATGAGGGCGAAGCTTCAGAACGGTTGCCCGAGGCAGAGGCACTGGACTGGGGTGTAATAGACGAGGAGGGCAAGTCACCGACCAGACGGGCGCTGCCCTCCACGCGCACGTTGGGTTCGCCCTCGGCAGCCATGTTGAGCACTTTGAGGCCGTTGTAGTAGAGGCCAGACAACTGGCCTTGAAATGGCCGACTGCCTCTTTCACCACCACCGATCTTTATGGTAGTCTGGCTGTTGAAGATGGTGAGCTGCCGACCTGCCAATGGACAACGTTACACAAATACAGGAGTGTTCAACAGCTCGCTCACGCCATGAGTGCATACAGACATACACACACACACGCATTCTACGTCTCTCTCTCACACGCACACGTACAGTATACACACACATGCATACTGAGGAGCGATGAAAGCTGGCGGTGAAACACACAACAAAAATATCCTTATTCTTCCCGAGGAAGCATGGAAGCAATAAATTACTCTAATGCTAACAGCAACACCGGTAATTTATCGACTCTGATTTAATGGGCTGCTGTAGACAATGCAAACAAATGGAGACGATGAAGACACTGACTCCTGGGTAATCAATGGAGCTTTGCTAAAAGGACAATCAAATGCTTTTGGGTGGTAAAAAAAAAAAAAAAGATTCACCCTCTGTTTGTAAAGTAACAAGCAGAAGCCAGAGAATACAGATGGAAATGATTTGTTTTCACAGTTCATGAGCAAAACTTTGCCGTTGATGAGATTGCCTTTCAGCAAGGGCAGTGGCAATTGAAATTAATTAGACTGAAATAAGGCGCATGTGGGATGGTTTTACAACTACATGACACATAAACCATTCATCATGATAATAACTTCATTAAAAAGAAAAAACAAAGAATCAAGCAAAGTTCAAAATCAATCACTCTGAACATTTCAATTTATTACATACATTACAGCATGCACTCAGAAGTCTTTTCCTTTCTTATGGGTTTAATTTGCTTGTTAAAGGGACTTCATATCTGATGCCAATAATCATTGAAGCTATTTAAGATGCATTTGCTTTGATTTTTTAAGCTCTGCACTTTAGCAGTTTCCAAAAGCAATACGTTTAGCATGACATAAATGTACATAAATGAATTAAACATCATTGTCATCACTATGAATTGAAAATGTAAACAAAAGTACTTTAACTGCTGATTTATATTTTACATTTGCAAACATTATTTAAGTATTTTAATGATATGTATATATATAGATATAGATATAGATATGGATATAGAGATATAATTTTAATGATTGAACTAACTTTATTATCAGTATATTACCAGTCCCTTTAACCTGTAATTGCCAGGTAAACTGATTACATATGCAGTATATAAACACACATTATTCTACTGTACAATGCAAATATTACAGACTACATTGGTTTAAAGTTTTAAAATTTGTTATACAGGGGATTTATGTTTTAGATGGTTTATTATTTATGCAGTATATCACTTGCTTATGATGAAATTATCTTTTATTTAAAGTTTTAATCAATGTTTTTACCTTTGTCGAGTAGCCATTCGTCAACTACTCGACCGAGCCGATATGGGATTCGCTGTCTAGCAATCGCCAGGCGTTCGTTATCAATGTTGCCTTTAAAGTTTAAAGAGACATTTCATTGTTAAAATCTGAAAGGTGAAAGATTAAAACCGTGAACAAACTGCCTCAACTATCTAATTTTTTGGTTTGAAAATTTGGTACATCAAGATTACATACATAACACTGAGAAAGCTTTTCAATCAGTCAATTAACTTTTATTATTTAAGCCAACAAATTATCCCTATATTAAGATAACTACTGCAAGATATGTTAAATATTCACCTACTCTCTTAAGGTTATGAGAAAACAAGCAAAAGCAGACGTTTAAATACAATATCACTCATTTACAAAATACATTTACAAAATGATAATCCTTTTAAATTTGTTTTTTAAAGCAGATTTTTCATCTAGTTATATACACTGTTAACATTTTTTAACCTAGACATTGTCATTGCAGTACATTCAAACTTTTGGAAAGCCAATTCGATTTTAGTAACACAACTACTATCTGAAAGAGAAAAAAAATATATATATATATATATATATTCATTTACATTACACTAAAATCTTACTCTAATTAAAAACAACACATTTAGACAGCAAAAAAGACAGCAATTAAATATCAGCAAAAACACTCCAGAATATAGGCAGCAGGGAAATAATCATAGTTAAAACAATGAAAGTGTTATCAGTCATTTTTCAGCAGAACATATTTGTGAATTGGAGAATTGGCGCTGACAAAGCTTTGTCCTCAGAGATTCATCACAGGAATATATCTGTTTTTCCCCTCCCTTTCTTTTTCCTTTTCTAATCCCAAATCCTTTAACAATACCAGACAAAGCTGTGTTGTCACCTGGGAATGAGCTGCTCTCACATGTGGATATCTGAACGCCATACCAGGTTGCAAGATTGACAGGTTTTGCTTTTATACACACGACAATGTGTTAGCTACTTATTGCTCTCTGGGATTCGGCTCGGTCGAAAACATTTACTCCACTTCCATTACAGCCTGCATGTAACTGTTACTCCTATATGGCGTCTGACAAAAGAAAAGGGAAGCTGATTCCTAGGAGCGCATAATTACGATCTGCAACTTGACCCCCCGGAGTCATTAACCTGTTATTTCGCAATCGTCTTTCTTTGTGTTTCTCCTACTTACTGTGTTATTGTGTAACGACACGATGTGGAACAAAAAAACATTTCCAATTCCAATCAATAATCAGAAAGGGCTAAAGATATGGCGGAGACCCCCCCCCAACACCCCCTCCCCCCCCAAAAAAAAAGGATATCCCAATTTCCCAGACGCAGATTTCTGTTTAAACACTGAATATGAGAACTGTTCTAGTGCTCAATAATATGGCGGACAGGAAATAGCTAAAACGTACGATTTCGAACAGCGTCCTCTTTATCTTTTCATGCAGTGTTCAGAATTCTCAATTCGGCTAAAAGAGCATGACTTGCGTCTCAGACACAGCATTAAACTGTTAGGACGGCATGAGACCGCATCTGTGGCGTGATTTAATTCGGGAGGAAAGTGAGAAATAAAGGAAGATTTTGGTAAACATATGCTCCTAATCGTATTAGGGCTATTCATCTTCCTCGGTGTCACTGTGTTTATATATTTCAGTAATCACCAGACAAATAGATAAACAACGGTGAAACCAATTAAAAGTGAAAATATAAGGAGAACACACTGGGATGGTAGGATATTAATGGAAATGGTGGTGTTTTACATATTTTCAGCAACCAAAATATACAGTAAATTGTATTTCAATGAATGTTATGAAATTACAGTAATAGTTATAATAATATAACAATTACTTTTAAAACACTGTTAAACTTTACGAGCTGCATACTGTATATAGCCACCAGGCCAGCTGAGTAGGGCAGAAATGTGGTACAGGGCACAGGTGTTATGTTATGCTATGTTATGGATAGGTGGTCTGTAAAGCAGGCATTAAATGCTTGATTTAAAGGTAAGTCCTATGTATATGAGTACCGGACACTTGCATAAGCCTTTTGTGAGACCATAAGCATTTTTAAAGCAAAAATAAAACCAAATAGTCATCATTCTGTTATTATAGTTCCCCTGAGATGGCATCATGCCTAGGCAACAGAAATTAATATACAAAACTTGTGTCTTTACAATTTCATGCTTTTGTTATAGTTTGCCACAGTATTGTACAGAGTTATGCAAACTGTGGCAATGTAAAAAAAAAATGTAGTATCTAAAAATAAATAAATAAATAAATCACAGACATTCTAAAGTAGGTCAGCCCTGAAAGTGCCTTAACACAACCTGATGCCAATGAAAATATATTACTTCACTCAGGCGTTACGTTACCCTGACATGGAAATCATTTGGAATTAACCTTTAAAATGATGTGTTGATTTACAGTATATGGTTCGATGAAGGACGCACTGGAGTAATGGAAGATACGGCAGAGTCTAGTGACCAAGTTCGGCTTAAAAGTCTGTTCAAAACCCCCAAATACAGTAACCGGATATATGGGCTAATAGAGAGTCCCTGACCACTTTGCTTTGACCATATCCCAGGATTAAATATGGGCTTGACCTTTATGGCCTGGCATACAGTAGCTACACCAAGCAGAAATGCACCGAATGCACTAATCATCTCAGCACACCTTCATCATCATCATCATCAAAGGCTTATGCAGGGGCATGAAAAGCGGCAGTCGAACTAAATGAACACTGCGCTTAAGTACTATGTTAAAAAATAGTCTCAAAAGAAAGGAAGACCGACACAGTGATCTGGATTTGGTTTGTTTGATTAATTACTTGCATGATGGAAGCTATGTAAAGTCAATTAAGGATAAATGAGGGGTGTAACATACTGTACTCACATATCTGCTCTCTACAGTGGACTAACCTAATCATTTCCTCCTCCTGCTGCTTTAAATTCACAATAAGTATGCAGCATGTCAGAGTAAATGAGAGAACACGAAAACTGTTTTAGAAAAAAAAAAAGAAAAAAAGAAGAAGAAGAAGAAGAAGAACTCATAATAACTGATTGAGGCGAAACACATTGTCATTATCATTCTTGTAGTTAATTCAAATTCGGGTTGGTTTATCAGCCCTTTCCTGCGAAGCAGCGTCAATCAAGCTCTGATTAAATGGAATCATCATGGGCTTTTTTTTGGTGGTGGTGGTGGTGGTGGTGGGGGGGGGGAGGGTTTTGGAGAAAAAGTTTTGCTCCTGCTGTCTCTGACACTGTGTTAATTAGCACCGAGACACTGATTCATGGGGTTCGTTTTTCGTTCTCTAGATTCGCCCAAATATCATATCTGAACAGATCCACATGAACATGATCTCTGACTGACTGCTTGACTGACAGCAGGTTGAGGCAATTGTTTAGATCATGTACTGAATAGTTAACAATTAATATTAACAACATTAACAAAAATAATCAGGATCCTCCCGATCCCTCTTTTCCTTTGTACCTTATATACCTTATTCTGTGCATGTGACAGACAAGAACAGTGCTTCACAAAAGCAACCCAGTGACGCTGTATGCTGGATGATGTAAACGTGAGAAAGCCTGATTCTTTTAGCTGCCTCGCCTTGGACTGCTTGAAATACAAAATATCTGACCATGGATTAGAGTAATCCTGTTAGGTTCCTTTTATATGAACGCTGAATCTGATCGAGGATTTGGCCAGAAACTCACATCCAAGGCTGTAATGATTGTTTGATTTATCTTTACCTTGGGGGGGGGACATGGTGATACGGTTTAACCATAAACTTAAGATACAGGATTTAATGAGTCTGCAAGTCAAATATTCGAAAATGCTTGGAAGGGGAAAGAGAAAAAGAAGTCTGGGGGAATGCAAAAGACGGGGCTGCCGTCAAAGCGATTCAGCGCAAACTGGATCTGATTTTGTCGGCTCTCTCCTCTCTCCCTGTCCAAGCATAATTGAGGATGTGCTTGAAGTCTGCATTCAAATTCATCTGCATAATGGAAGTGATATCTATGAAAAAACCTTGACATTAACTGGAAACAAACAGTTCCCTTTTCATTGTGATTGACAAACGAGAGCAATAGGATTATTTCTCATCTCTGATCTCTAGTTAAGCTTTTGTCTGGGCTTCTCCCGCCAGCTCCGAGGCTACTGAATTGGATAACCTGTTCTATGACATTTCCAGCCTTATAACCCACTACTCCCCCCCCCCCTCCCCCCGTCCTGTCCTTCCAGCCATCATCACTGTTGACATTTAAAAAGGAGAGCAGGGTTACCATTTTAGACCTGAGAGAGAAAGAATAAACACAGACAAAAAAAGGAATTTTGTCCTTAACCCTGCAATTGAAAGTCTGGTCCAAAGCTCCAACAGCCTTTATTACTGATATTGCGAATGTCTATGAGAAGTGTGTGTGTGTGTGTGTGTGTGTGTGTGTGTGTGTGTGTGTGTGTCTGTGGATAAAAAAGGTAACAGAATTTATGTGTGTAAGACGATGTGGATGGGGCTTACCTGTTGGGTATCGCTCAATGACTGGCAGATCGTCCACCTGCAAAGTGGCATTACCACCACTCCTTGTAAAGCGAACTATGTGGTACTTTCCATCATTTACAAACTTTGAAGTCTCTTCAATATTTATGTCATCTGTGCCCACATTGAACACCACTCTGATATTGCCTTTGTCCTGCGCAAAATGACAGAAGGAAAGAAGAAAAGCAGTAAAAACGTTAAAACAACAACAGTAATAATAATAATAATAATAATAATAATAATAATAATAATAATAATAAAGCACAATATTGTTCTAGAATCCTGTGTATTCACCAGTTATTATACAGTATAATTAATTTGCTATTCAGTGGCCTATTTTAGCACATAAATACAGTATAACAAACCGTACGTGTGTGTAAACATGAATTTCAAAATAGTGAGGTTTTTTTTTCTTCTTCCCAAAGTGATGTGCAGCTAAGCTTTATATTAACAAACAGACGAACAAACAATGCTGTAACTAAAATGATTCACTGAACACGAAAACAAATCCATATTTTACTGGTCCATGCGTAATTAATCTGCAAGCACAATGCATCAAAAAGATTTACTGACACTATAATGGACTCTCAAATAGCAGCATTTATATTTCATAAGTTAATCTCTTCGGGTTCTATTTTAATTAGGCTGCTACGTGAAGGAAATGCATGACGAAGGAGGAATGAAGATGTACTTTTCTTTCTTGTATTCGTGCATCCTGTTTCTTAATGGCATACGGTATTCATGAATTGATACGCAGGCAAATTAAAAACGGTGAATACTTAATACTTACACTCCAGCCGCACTGACGCTAATAGGGAGGTTGAATATTAATGAGGGAAGGTCAAACGAGGATGCTGAAGGAATTATTCCTTGATTTTCTGCTTGGTTTAATGTGCCGTTTTTTGAATTTAAGGTTGCGGGCATGAAAGATAGAAGCGGTGACGTGTGACGGGACTATGACTCGATGCATTATTCGCTTTGTTCATGTCAGGGTACGATTCGTCCGTAATAAATATGATGCATAATGCTAATAAACAACACAGCAGCACTAACTTTTATTTAAGATTTAATAAAAATGTTACATAAACAGATCATGTATAAATATTTAATATCAAACTCGCTTTGGCCATTTTATGCACATTAATCTGAGGCTCACCGGGTTATTGAACATAAGGCTGCTGTTTTTATATTGATTCTTGTCACTGACTGTTAACATTCATCAGGCAATGTGATACGCATCTACACCACTAGATGGCCTCAAATATTAATTACTGTTTGGTCAAACTGTGATACAGCAGCGTGTTTTTTGTTTTTTTTCTTCACTTCCATCATTTCCATGGAAATGGTTTAAAAGAAAAGGGAAAAAAAAAAAGCAGACGTACCTAATTAATTCATCAAATGTGATGTAATGGCCATGCTGTCATTACAGTTAAACAGAGATGCAAACACACACGGCAGTGCTCATGTATACAAAGCTGCCCTCTTCTCATAATTGCTCTATTTGCATGTACACCGCTTGCTGTTTGTTTTTGTAGATAAAGTGTCAGAAAGCATTTTTATCCGACCCCACTCAGACCCTGTTTTTGCTGAAACTGTCACTACAACTAGCATTCAATAAACAAAGCTTGCTCCAGTTCGAGTTAAGTGAATGGGCCAGATGTTAGTCAGAAAGCAAGGCTAATGATGAATATTATTGAGATTTCTCAAAAAAAAAAAAGTGCTAGGTATAAATAATCAGAAATATGAGAAAAAATATGAGTGCGGGGCATGAGAGCAAATCCATTCGTGAACATGACTCATTCACGCCTTATTCACAGGGCCGAGCCTGACACCAGAGTTCATTCATTACCTTCCCCAAGAGAGGCATGGCTCTTCTGACTGTCTCAGGCTCTAAATTCAGCAGATCTCAGTCTGAGCAGAGTCGCTCATCCCACTTGACGCTGCTCGGGCAGAAACAGGATGTTCCTCTAGCTCATCACAGCTCATAATGAGGCCACATTGTCTGTTAGCCGTAGCCTTTCCTTACAGCCAGTGTCAATAAGACGTTGCCTGCGCTTCACCCTCATCACCTCAGCCTCTCTCTGTCTCTAATAACATTCTTCCCTGTTCCAATTTCTGTCCATTTTTTGCTTTCTTTTATTTTGCCCAGTGAAGTGATGTGGAGAGAAAAGGTTGTGCTCTGATGAGCCGTGACGTACAATGCCCCGCTCTAAATGGGAGACTGACCTCGCTTTCACCAGCCACTCTGAGCAAGAGGATGACCTCAACCCGGCGGCCGTGCCGTAAAGGCTCCTTGACATTGTTCTGGTGGGAAGGGAGGAACTTACAGATTGAAAAAGTACAAAGAGAAGAATTGAATTTGACCGCAACAGTAGAAAGAAAGTAAACACATCACGGTGCAGCTCCACCGTCTTTCTGGGAATAAGCAAACATGAACAACGGGCTGCGTCAGAGTGTGACCAGGGGCCGTGATTTTCACCCCGTCTGACTTCAGACTGGGCTTAATTACAGGAAGCATGTACGAGGCCATAGTTTAAGAGATTCCAGTAGCACTGTGGAGATGTCTCTGTCCTACATTCTGTCCCAAGCGAAACAGTGTCCCAGATTAGACACACTTCACTTAAAAAGCTCCAACATTAATGCCTTGGAGGCGAAAGAGAGAAAAGATGATAGAGGAAATGAGCCATGACACCAAAGCCCAAATTGCTATGAAACAATAAATGCTTTGGGTTGTACAGTACGTTTCACCATGTGGTGTTCTGTACACGAAGCATAAAGTAAATAATACAATTATCATAATAAATACAGTCAATCGATGGCTTCTTTTTAATCTCTGAGAATAATTTATTATTTTTTTTTTTTACAAAGGAGACCTAAAATCAGTTCTCAATGGCTCCACTGGGTAAAACTGGTTTGAGCATCAAAGTGACATTATCTCGAGCAATGCCGGTTTTATCCATTAATCCAAATGTTATGCATTAATTTTGAAATTTTGAAAATTAAACATTTGCAAGCAGAATCAGTGCAATAACTGTGCTCAATAAAAAAAATTGCTTTGATCACTTAAAATTAGTAAATAATAATAATAATAATAATAATAATAAAAAACATATTTAATCACTTTATATTTCACTGTCTTTAACCTCACAGGTGACCCAGCACATCAAATCAGGTATTAAGTCCCATTTGGGATGTCTGTATTTATGCATATTTTCAGATTTGCAGCCCAATAAACTCAGTTTTAATGGCAAGTTTATGATCGTATTATATCCATGTCCAAGTTATGGCCATGGCGAGTTTGATTAACTCAGAATCCTATTTTAAGGATATTTAAATGAGGATTCTGTG
Organism: Clarias macrocephalus; assembly: GCA_011419295.1. Taxonomy (NCBI): domain Eukaryota; kingdom Metazoa; phylum Chordata; class Actinopteri; order Siluriformes; family Clariidae; genus Clarias; species Clarias macrocephalus. Next base: position 238,012 of record JAAGKR010000087.1, read on the forward strand.
ACATTGTAAGAAGCCTCAGGCTCACTTTGACACCAGGATTTCCCTCCTATCCCTTAAATATACTGTCGCTTTACAAAGAAAAATATAATACAGTTTTATAGCAAAAAAAAAAAATGCATGTCACAATTAAGGTAACCAGCTCAGAGAGCATTAATTAAAGTGCTTTTAAGAATGTTCAGGATTGAGATTGTCTCAGGAAGATGAGATATTTGATATTAATTCAACTTTTAATCAGTAATAAGCCTACTTTATATTGTACACATCACCCCACCGCCAGGTCTCTGTGACAACATACAGTAATGTGATTGTTTTTATATTGTGTATCTAATCCTGTAACTGTTCCTCTCCCAAACTGGTGCAATTGTGGTCTGAACAAACACTGCTGATCCGACACAGCTGACTCCCACAGCCGACTGCACTTTAGTGATATTGCTTTTAGTTATATTAGTATTTAGTTACGACACGTTTTCAAAAAACCAGTGAATACGGTGCTTTTGTGCTGGATATTGTTCATGTTTGCCGTCCATTGTGCAGAATGAGTTTTCTGTTGTTGACTCCAAGGACCATCACCGATCCAATGCAAACACACCCACATACACATCATGGATTTTGTTCTGAATGCAGCCTCCCGAGTTTTCTCCCTTCTTGTGGGCAATTAGGCAACAGCCTCTGTGCCACCCTGACTGACTGATGGAGCATTTTAAACTCACTGTGAATGGCTACAATCTTCTCGTGCCAAAAAACAAAATGAGGCAATTGTTCCCAACATGTGAAAGCAGAGATTACAATGAGCCTGAAAGAGGCGAGTGGAAAGCGGCTCTGATTACATGATTGTTACAAAACTGCAGCATTCTTTCGGCGCTCGTGGCTCTAGCTCAGGGCAGAATAATACATTTATGCTATAATTGTTTTGGAGTAATTGGTGTTACTCTGGACGTAAATGCAAATTAATAAGTTATTATTATTATTATTATTATTATTATTATTATTATTATTATTAATGCACCTCTAGGTATAGAGGGGTGCGAATCTTGCCTCAGTTCTAGTTTGCATGTTCTCCCAGTGCGTGGTGGGATTACTCCGCGTACTCTGGTTTCCTCCCACAGAGTACGCTGACTGGCATTTCCAAATTGCCTCTAGTGTGTGACTGATTTCATGTTCGTGCACTGCACAGGGTAAGCAGTATTGACAATGGATGGATGGATTATTAATGCATTTGCATGTTTGCAGTGTTGCATGGACAGCAATTACTGATGTAAGGTGATGAACACTCGCACACAAAAACACACACACACACACACACACACACATACATACATACATCGTGTATCACGTAAAGACACACAGCTGCCAAATCCCGAAGGCCTGATACGGTGTTGCTTCAGGAGCCACTAATGATGTGTCTCATTTAGCGAATAGTGCAGGCTGTAGCTGCTGGAATGTGACAGCGTACGTGTGTGTGTGTGTGTGTGTGTGTGTATGTGTGCGCACTGCTGAGGAGCCATGGCATTCAGCCCAAATGAGGCAGAGCAACTGTGAAACCTCAGCCATTTTACATGAAGAGCCTCTCTGCAACACTCAGGCTAATGCCTACGGCTAATGCCTAGGGAGAGTGTTTAATTGGACCAAACACAAAGAAAAGCGATACGTGCTTTTATAAATAAATAGTGGGCGATATCAAAATAACACAATCACACTCGACACTATCCATAATGAATGCGCCATAATGTACTGGCTCTGCAAGTCTGGGGATGTGACTAGAACCCAGTCTGCAGTGTGTGCAGAATACAGAATGTGCTAAGTAAAATCATCCACAGCACTCTCTCTCTCTCTCTCTCACACACACACACACACACACACACACACACACACACACACACACACACACACACACACACACACACACACACAGCAAATTTATGTCCTTATGAGAGACAGATCTAGACCATACAAGTAAAAAAAATTCTGTTTGGGCTCCTCTGAGAATAGCACTCGTCCCCACTTCCTCTTAATGCCGGAAGCCGTCCAGACGAGCTCTCATCGGCCGTCCATCCCTGCAGCGCTCATCTCCCATTCTCTGAGAGCCGAGCAGCAGAGATGAAATCTCATAAAGCACTTTCCTATCAGTCCCTTCCACAAATCTGTACCCAGACGGATATACTAGCAGCCTGCTATTTTTATCTTTTTTCCTCATCCACCTGTCATTAGACTTTAATAGTTAGATCTGGATGATGCTCTGAACTGACAAGTTGTTAAATAACAAGGTGAGCATACTTTTCTTTTCTTTTCTTTTCTTTTCCCAGTGAAAATTCCACCTTTTTTAAAATTCATTTTGATTTAAAATAATATTCTGTCTGGTCGTGTAATAGTGCAAAGTTTAAGCTTTTCACAAACAGCACTTTGTTTATTCCAGGCATATTTACACCATCATCGTATTTCCATTCTGATGGTTTGCCTTATAGCTACAAAAGTGATTAAGACAGTTAGGGGATGTAAAATCGGGAAATGGCCAAGCTGGGCTTCTGTCCATGGAGGGAAATTAAAATAATTCCAAACTTGCTTCAGATGATTAAATGCTTTAAGCAGAATTCATTTCAAGACGCAGGAGACTGGTCAGAGTTTCAGTGGCATGGCTTAGGTTTATTTATTTATATAACGCGGGGATAAATGAATCGAAGTTAGAGACGAACACCGGCAAGTGTTATTACCACAGTGGAGATACGGTTCATCACTTACTTTGAGGTGCTTGCGATTTTGCTTAAACAAAGTCTAAGGAAGGGATAGCACTTCTCAGGGCATTCTGATATATAGTACAATAATCACATTGTGGTTGAATGGGATTTTTCAGTTTATTTGAAATCATTTGAAATCCACCATGAATTGGATGATTTTTCATTTAAAAACGGGCTAATCTAGAGATGCACGGATCCATGCCAGAAATGCAACATTGACTAATGACTGATTTGCCAAACCAAATATATATATATATATATATATATATATATATATATATATATATATATATATATATATATAATTTATTAACAATAGTGCATCATACATTACATTAATTTAACCTACAGTATGTTTAATGTCTTGAACTGCTTTTCGAAGCACGTTATTACATACTGTATGTTATTCACATTTTAAAAAACAGCTTCTGATCCTCTATCCTGACTTAAGACTTTCCTATGTAAGAAAAATGAAAAAGTTTAAGCTTTACCTCTGGTACAAACCACTAAGACTGGAGGCTCATTCGAAAAACTGCTTAATAAATGTCACAGAAATGTTCTCCACATCAGCGATCAGGCGTTTATTAATCTGTTTATGCGGAGCTTCCACTATACAAGTCCTTAAATTAATACTAGAAATGATAAAACACTAGAAAACACTAAACACACTGATGCAAAACGTTGCAGGAATATCGTCAGAGCGTCTGCTATAGGAAATGAATCACCAATCAGAATGGAACACTGATCATAATTGTCTGTAATAATGATACTGTAATAATTGTCTGATGATACAATAATACATATATGAAATATACCCTGAGATCCTTTTATCAAATAGAAAAAAGTCTTTTGTCAAGCTCTACATAAACCCAACTGATGGATTCAATCACCGAAATAGTGTAGGACTCTGACATGTAATTTCTCACCGGATCCCCATGAGCTCACCGTAACGTGGGACCGCCACCCACAGCCTTGTCAAATGTTAATCTATTCATCTCAGTTCATCTTTATCTGAACAAATCTTGACCACTATATCATAACTTTCTCATCTCCCACTTTCCTATTACTCTTCTCCTCTCTCCTGTATATGGTCTCTTTATCAGAATTTCTCAGTATCTGCTTGTTCTGTGTGCCTTCCTGCTGAGCTAGACCTTGTCTGCCATCAATCTTCAAGACTCACAGGTTCATTAGCTGCACACACACACACACACACACACACACACACACACACACACACACACACACACACAACACAACACATTTGGCATTAAGAAGTGTGCCAGCTTGGCAAGTTAAAACAACTAGGGCTTGGAAATTTATAATTATGTCTTTTGGCCGCCCTTAGCCTTGTAGATTCTGACTGAATGGTGAATCTCATAACTGTTACAGAGTCAGAACAGTTGCAGTTAATGTTACCATTAACCTCACTATCAAGCACAGAATATGGCAAACTGTATGCCAGTATGTGTGAATTTCCAAAATCAATACCTTTTTTAAATAATGTAAAATATTTTTACTCAAGATCTATTTTTCATAATGTCTTTATATTTTTATAAATGATAAAAAAATCATTATAGTCCTTATAATAAGCGCTTGGTACTAAGTGATGAAACTGGGCTGTGCTGTGGACACGTGAATGTGACTTCCAGACTCGTAAAAAAAAAAAAAAAAAGTGACTCGGTGCATTAATTTTATGTTTTGTAACGTGTCAAATTAAAATTATATGTACACTATTCTAAGCAATTTGGTCACAGACATTTGTAATTTAATCATTTTTATGACGATACACTACATTACACACCAGACACCCAAAGATTAGCTTATCTTCTAAGGCGTAAAGACATTCTTCTCTTTGAATTTTTAAATGACATTTTCAAAGACTGTAAAGTTCCACCATGGAGTTAGAGATGTTGGGTATTGGCTGTATAAAACCTCTATTCGTTCCACCTTCTCCTACCCCCCCAATATTTTCTGTCTGTGATGTTTTGGCAGCGAGAGCAAATGAGTAAATGCTTGGAAGTGAAGAATGATGGACGCCTCACTGATAATGATATGATGGGATTAAATGAACTCGATCACAAATGTTGAGGGTCGTGCACGTGACTGGACGTGGAGGTGACACTGTCTGTTTGAGAAATCGAGACATCATGGCCTACTTGTTAACATGGTCAGCGGGCCCAGGTTAATTCACTTTTCACGGACGCGGTCAGTGGATAATGATATCCTCCGTGCCTTCAGGCAGGTTTATCAAAACTTAGAGCAACATTACCACAGGGCCCATTAATGTCAATACTGACAGCCTTAATCTAACTGGCGTCTAAACACAGTTAATGAGACAGCAGGGGAAAGCACTTTTCAATTAATTATTGGTACAAAAAAAATAAAAAAATGACACTAGGTGTTTGCAGCGGTGTCAATAATACTGGAAGTGCACTTAACGATGATGCAGGTACGGTACATTTCCTCTCCTACGCTTTAGTGATTCATTTAGGAAAATGTCTTTATGCTGGGTTAGAAATTAATATATCGAAAATATGCACGAAGAACACATATTAAGAAATGTTGCAAAAAAAACTATGGCACATTTAAACATTAGGCTGCACACTTACACACATTAACAGCGACTTGATTTTACAATGCGACGAGGTGGTAACACACACACACACACACACACACACACACACACACACACACACACACACACACACACACACACACACACACACACACACACACACACACACACACACACACACACATACCCAAAATTGCCATAAAACAAAAAGTCTATTTGTTGCTATACTATTAGAATAGAAGATATTGTATATTAAAGCTGAAAATAATATATAGCATGAACACTATTGTATTATTAAATTTTCATTGCACTGTGGTCCTGAACATTTCATAAAACATTCAAAGCTTCACTATATCACATATTTCTAGCTGTAAGATTTATACTCTGAGTACAAAATAATTTATATATATATATATATATATATATATAAAACCTTAAAGGTACTTCTGCTGAAGTACCTTTAAGAGGTACAGTGTAGTACCTTGTTTATGTGACAGAGAATATTAATCACTTTCTGCAAGTCGAGCCATGTTTGGATGCAAATAAATCCATGCCTTATCTTTGACCTTTAAATAGCTGCATGCGTCCTTTCCTGATGATTAATGTACGTAAATATTAAGTAACATTATTTCTTTTCTGGAATGGAAAAGCACGCAATTTCCATTAAGAAACAACACTTCTAATACTTTCAACATATCAGATATTTGGGACTGGGACCATGTGGAAAAGCTGACCGAACAAGCCAGAAAAGGGGGTAAAATGAGATCAGGGGAACATCTTGGGGAATACGTGCTGTGTGATCGGGATGCTCGGACACCTCTTTCACATCTCAGCACACTGGCTGTTCACTAATTCATGTATCAATAATATATTTAAAACCCACAGACCAGGCTGGTGAAATAGTCTCTAGCTGGCAGAGCTGGATTTGTGCATGTGTGTGTGTGTGTGTGTGTGTGCGCGCGTGTGTGTATAAATGAGAGACAGCACATTGACTAAGACTAAGACAGAAGCTTTGAAGCTGTGCTCATGTTCATATGTTCAGCCACCAGTGCTCAACTGCAGTCTGTAAAAATCACAAGGGCTCAGCTGGAGGAAATGCAGAGTGATGTCACTCCTCAGAGAGAGAGAGAGAGAGAGAGAGAGAGAGGCTGATTGTTCTGAGTAGTGCTTCATGATTACAGAGAGTTTGGGTTCAAAAAAAAAAAAAAAGAAACGTTCTACCACTACCAGCTCATCTTTTTGCTCTTTCCCTTTTCGTCTCATCCTCCTCCCCTTATATCCCAGTGTTCCTCATAATCTGATGCAGAGTCAGAGAGGAGAAGCACAATAAATGAGCACAGCCCACTGTCCCAGGGGTGATGCAGGCCTCCATCAAAGTGCTGTGTGAAGCCGAGAGAGCCGAGGAGAGCACTCTCTGCAAAAACTCACTGCATGCTGTCATGGTTATTCATGCTAGAAATGTGAAAGTGCTGGAACATTTGTGTGTAAAGCTGTTCTCAGTATGTGGGAAGAGACCTGAAACATCATCACTCTACCCATTTGCACCAACGCTTTCTGATCATCTGGCTGATGAGTGTCTGTGTGTTTGCATTGTATCGCTTGTTTGGAAGAAAGTTGTGCGCTTGAAGCAAGTGATCCCACCCTAATTTTAATCCACTTGGGTTTTTTTTTTACCGCAGCAGTAATTTGCCACACCCCTTCGAAGAGGAAAAAAGAGCATCCGATCTGGCAACCTTGCTGCGAGTGTATTTGTGTGTGTATACAGCACTCACTATCTGCAACTGCAAGTAATCTCCAAGGCCAGATGAGCTGTCCACTCTGACCAGAACTGCGTCCTTCTGCTGCGTACTGAAGCCCACCGCGAGACGGTCCGCCCTCGTGCTCGGCCTGTCATTGGGTGGCCAGGTGTACACGATCAGCCCGCCGTCACGCCCGAATATATACGTAGTTCCCGCTGCAGAAAGAAAGAGCAGACTTTGTTAAAAGGAACTTAAGACATGTGCAAAATTGTTTAATGTTTTAATGCATTTTGCCATAATGATTGAATCACTATGTGGTTTGATACTGAATCAAACAAACAGAACAAACCATTACCAGCAACACTACACTATCAGTTTGTATGACATAATCCAGTGAGTTAAAATGGTTGCTTTTATAAACAAGAAATTACAAGGACATCATATAGTAATTTTATATAAAACATTAAATCCTAAAATAAGTCATTATTCGCATTGACAATCCGTTCAAATGATATATGATCACAAAACAGACCAATTATGCATATTTTATGCAATTCATGCAACAATCCTTCATTTTTTTTTAATAATCAAAAAGGCTTCTTATGCTCCCTATAAGGTGGCACTACACCAACACATTAATATTTACAGCATTTGGTAGACGCCCTTACCCAGAGCAACTTTTATATTTATCTCATTATACATCTGAGCAGTTGAGGGCCTTGCTGAAGGGGCCAACAGTGCCAATAGGACTTTCCAAGCAACAGTTCAACTCCTTAACCACTGAGCTACCCCTGACCCAATCCCCTGTGATATGTGATTTTATTTGATCTCAAAAAACATTGGGTAAGATGTTATAAATATTTGGATGGGTGAGGATAGGTAAGTTTCCTGATTAGATATTTGCGTTAAGTAAATGCCTGAAAGTATCTTATTTAAAGTGACTTATGTGCAACCGATCAAGGAAATGAAATATCATAATTTAAATATGTAAATGTGCATGAATGTCCTTATATCCTTTATATGGTTTTCTTTCTTTTACTCGACTTACAAAACTGGATAAGGTATGACAATGTTAAACAGAGTCGACGTCGGACACTGTGGAGTCACCGGTAGCGTTTCTGAGACAGAAGAAGTCTAATAATGCCTTACGTGTACTGTACAATCATTGTGGAACACAGAATGAGCTTCTTGAATTCCTTTGAACTTTCAGTCCTACATTGATTCCTTTTGTAATGACGGTTTTTCTCCTAGTTTAACAGTAGCTACTGAATAATAAGCTGGAACACTGAGGGTTGAAAACCTGTTAGAAACCCATCAAAACAATTAGCGTATCCTGTCGGTTCATTGTGTTTACTTCAGCACATCGTGTTACTCCAGCTGGTAACACGTTGTTCATTTATCCATTCAATTTCGCACATGTGTATTAATTTTATGCGTATTTAGCTTTAGCTCTAGCGTACGGTACTTGTTGTGTGTTTTATATATATATATATATATATATAAACAATTCGTAGCCTATTTGTATGTTGTGTGTGAGTGAGTGCATGCATTTGCAGCCGATTACAGTTTTACAGCCGGGAGTGTAGGAGTATCTTGATGAGTCCATCAGTGGGTCAGACAGCCCCTGCTGTTTCCTGATTGGAATAATTACAGCCCTCGTGTGACCCTCACGGTGCCGATGACACTTGGGAACACCTGCATGTTCGCAATGACTGTCACCAGATGAGGCCTGGTTGTGTGCATACACACACACACACACACACACACACACACACACACACACACACACACACACACACACACACACTTACAGTATGCATCCACACACACAGCACCTAAATCACTGAGCTGATTTACCATTCTATTCTGAGCTGCCCTCTGTGCCTGCCAACACAGCGGACAATCAATCTAGCCCCGCAGTCAGTGTGAAGTGCTCCGGTGCACTGTTTTAACATGCCTTTAATCTGGTAGAGGTGAGCAAACGCACATACGGACACACACTTACGGAATAGGATCAGACATCTATTTCTGCTCAGTGCAAGCCTTGGCCTGATGGAGCTAATTATAGTGAGACATGCAGACAGTCCACTGAGCCGCTGATTTGCTCCATGATTCTCGCAGAGACAGAATCAGGAAAATGGAGCTTATTTGGAGGAAACAGATAGAGATCGAGTGAAAGATGCGGATTTAAAGTGGAAGCCGCGTTTGCGTCTGATGATGTACGGTATATTACTCTTAATGGAGTTGCTCTCATTAGTCCAGCTCCTGCACCAGATCTTTTCATTCACCGTGACTTCCATAGTAATAAGCATGTGCAAAAATCATGGCATGCCAGGTGCTTTAGGGCAAAAACACAGGAAAAAAAAAAAAACTCTAGTTAGGCTTGAGCTGTTGGATGTGAGATGCATTTTAACTCTGCGGCTCCTCTGCAGAAGGAGGAACAGCTGTGCAGCCCAGCTCTAGATCTGTTCCGTGTGAACCAGAAGTGCTGTGATGCTCGCCGCAGTGCTAACATCCTGCAGTAAAGTCATTCTAAACAAAGTTTTAAAGCTTACATGGTAATTTTCCTTGATAGGCTTCCTTTCCTTAATTCTCCTTAGCTCTATCGCCTCTTGGTTTTGGGTCTGTGTTTTTCAGAAAGTCTCTGTGCATTTCAATGAGACCCTTTCATACCGTGTCAGCATTCAGCCCAGATCCCTAACCACAAAAACACCCTCAGGGTCTCTCGCACATCCACACACGAACGCGCGCACAAAACCGCATTTTCTTTGCCGAGGTCAGAAAGAGCACTCAGACAGAAACAGCTCTCTTCATGTAAAAGGAACGAAAGAGCTTCGCTTGTTAATGAGGCTCAGGTGTCAGATCCGTATACACACACATTCAAACTGGACCTGATTCTTTTAATTTATGTACATATTGTGCACTGTTTAGAATGGCCATCATAGCTGTGGATCATATGAAGACCGGCTCGAATACATTTTTTAAAGCGTAAACATATTAATAACCGCTGGGATTGGGGGATGCATGGAAATATCATTCCCTGTGTACTGTAAATAAGACACATAGATCTGCTTCCTGGTAAGACTGCAGACACGTGTGGGACAGTCTCACATACAGGACAATATCGGGCCACAGTAGGAAGATGTACATAGTGCTACAGTGCATAGTGATAAAATCATATAAATTTGCACATTTGCACAGGAGTGAAGGACTGAACACACAAACATATATGTATTATGCACATTCTGGTCTTATGTTCACATACTGTACAAAAGGACTACGTTTGCACTACTGCACTTTTAAGATGGACAATATCACCGCGGCTTATTGCCTGCACATTGCACATTCCATTCTTAATGCAGTTTCTTTATACAGTTCTTACTTTCTTACAATCTTACATTTTTACATACTTTACATATTTCTGCTTTACACTAGCGTTTATGCCTCCTTACTTCTTTTTTCTTTACTTTTTATTTTCAAGGTCAAAAACAGTCGTGTAAGCGATTCACTGCGTATCATACTGGGTATGGTTGTGTATGTGCGAATAAATTAGAATTAGAATTTTTATTGAATTGTTTTAATATTTAATTACACTATGTCATATTGATTAAGGTATCATGTTAGTACCAACGTTGCCTCTGTAAAGCTGCAACTACAGTATATACAAATTTTGTGTTACATACTCTACTTTTTTAGTGTTTGTTGCAGTTATTAACTAATGAAAAATATTACTTTTATCATAACTTTCCCTAAAACCTCTTCTTGTTTGAAAAAAAAAAAAACTGAAAATAGCTTTAGCTAGTTATGACATCACCAAACAGTTCATTACAATAATGAATCCTGGTAGCAATGTGATTTAATGGTTAGCTGTCACTGTCACTGTCACCTCCAGTGGTGGGGGTTCAAATTGCGCAATCAATCGCGCAATCAAATGTGTGTGTTCTCCCTGCGCTTTGTGGGCTGTAAGTGTTTCTAAATTACAATTAATGTATGATTGAGTGTGTATGTGTGCGTATGTGTGTGTTTGTGCCCAGTTATCACCCAATTTATGGTGTCCCTGTCTTGTGCCCTAGTTCCCCAAGCCCCATTTCACCCTATAAAGGATAGGTGGTAAACACAATGGATGGATGGATGGATGGATGGATGGATGGATGGAATAACCATCCCTTTTCTAAATTAATTCAACATTAAATGAAATTCAACATTAATTCAATCTAACGTAGCAAATGGTAGTTCTTGTGTCCTTTATATTAAATGGAATATTATATATTATATATTGGTGTAGCATCATGCCATTTAGAGCCCTACATTTTTGTTACTCTCTTGAGGGAAAGTAAAATAGACTGAACCAATTCAGTCTCTTCATATGACAAAGCTGTCCAAAGCAGCTCTCTCATATGATCCATTATCTTTCTTTATATCTTTCCTTCTTTATTTAATTACTCTTATGCCAGAGGTGGTTAAGAAGCCCATTGATGCCTATTGAAGGTAATACTGATGGAGTTACAGTAACTCTGCTTTCTGAAGCCGTTAAACAAAGCATAGACCCTGAGCCACTCACTCACTCATCGTCTATACCGCTTAATCCTGTATACATGGTGTGGGGCCCAGGAGACTTAGGGCACGAGGCGGGGTATACCCTGGACAGGGTGCTAATCCATCACAGGGCACACACACTACAGCCAACTTAGGAACACCAATCAGGCTAATCTGCATATCTTTGGACTGCGGGAGGATGCCGAGTACCCAGAGGAAATCCACAGGGCAGAACATGCACACAGGAAGCTGGAATCGTGTGACATGACCGGATATCGAACCCGGACCCTTGAGGTGCAAGGCGACAGCGCTAACCATTAAGCCACCGTGCCGCCGTTAACAAGCCTGTTAAATCGATCTCACCATCTCGACCAGCCATACAGCCGGGTCCAGGGCTTATCAAAGACTCTCACTCGCGGAGAAACGCTTCAACTGCACTCAAAGGTCAATTAGCAATGCACGAGAAGTAGACGTGAGATCCAGAAATAGGAGAAAAAGAAAAGGAAAGAAATGGGGACAGTGTGTGAATGCCTTGGAGCACTACGCTAATGAGACAGATATTACCTGGCCCTCTGGAATCCCATCATAAACCTAATATGTTTTATGTGCTGAAAAATTAAATTATGATACCTTTTTTTTTTCACCCTTGCTAGAGGCTTGGAGGCTCGAGCAAGCTAATATCACACTCTGTAACACCGGCTCTATAAAGAGTGACCGGGCTCTATATGAGCGGATGATTGCTCTCTACATGCAAATGGAAGAAATTCAAGCAATTTATGTGCAGCATTTTTTTTTCATGAACGAGTCTATGTTGAAATGTGTTTAGGTCAAATCTAAAGTACTCTATAGCGATGTTAAAGGAGAAGTCCGCTAATGTCCGATAACCATGAGGTGAATAACAAGTAGACTGTCTATTGGATTGTTTACATTTTTGTGCATTGCAATTTTCTACAGTATATATTGTGATTGAATAGCGCTAATGATTAATATCTGAGGTATTAAAAATTACTTTACGCAGTAAATGAACATTGAAATGCTACATAATTAGAGTTATTAAATGTTTATATAATCCTGTCTCATACAAAACAATTATCTCTCCCTTTTTTTTATTCATGCTCCGTTAGCAGCATTGCGGCAACCAACCATAAACTCAATTAAAAAAGTACAATAAGTGATAATCTTGCAAAACAAGAGTATTTTGCAACTACTTAGAGGAAGCTGTAATTTCTTTGCATTTTCTTCAAAAGCTGAATCAAAAAACAAACTATTGATTAAATGGATCAAACTGGCCAATAAAAAATCAATCAAACTCTAGCCACTGTATGAAACAGATCTAGCGAATCAAGCATTTTTATGTCTACTCTAACACCAAAGTCTCCATGATGACAAAAATTGTTAACCTTGTGAGATCATTTAGTTTGTCTTGATGAAGATTTAAAAAAAAAATTAATAAATAAATAAAAGAAAGAAAAAAAATAATACTACAGTACAAACTCTTTCGTTCTGGGTAGTGTTACTGTAGGTGTGCACATTATGTTATTCAAGCATGTGAGAGCGTATTTATTGGCATGCTCCTGTACTGTAAATGTGGCTGGCATGCATATTTGCGGGAATATAGCAAATATTACTATGTTTGCGATTTTATTTAGAGTATTAAACTTTCAATGCACACCACACAAAACTGAGGCTCCTGCAATAATAAACAGGCCATTAAAAAGGGAATTACTGCAGCTCCAATTACCAGACTGACACCAGAGAAATCCAAACCACCCGGGTAATTACAGACAGCAACCCGAGCAAAACACTGGCCACCCGAGGTATGTGTGTGCGTGGATAAGCATGAGTATGGGTGTGGGTGTGTGTGTGTGTGCTGATTATCATCAGCATAAAGAGTTTGCTGGGCGCTCGTAAATCTGACTCCTGTCTCTCACTGCCTGGCTGGCCATCGACTCGAGGTGAAGGTTTAAAATGAACCGGGGTGTTTACGAGCGGCAGGCACACAGCGTGATGGGCTTTTTCCCTCAGTGCAATAATCCGGCCAACACACTCACGCTCTTACTGTACACACACAGTAGGAACGGTTTGCTGACTTCAGTCTCTAAACATCAGCCAGACTCCAAGCATTCTATACTGTATGCTGGCTCGGAACTGGGTGATGTAATCTGTTCTGATCAGCCATAACTGATGCTGATCAGGTTTTAAAACACTGGCCACTGGGTGGCCAGTGTTTTAAAACCTTAAAATACAGTATAAGGAAAGTTCAGCATTAAGTAGGTCCCCCTTAGACTCAAGACCTCTGAAGGCGTGCTGTAGGATCTGGAAGCAGGACGTTAGCACCAGATCCTTCAAGAGCTGTAAGTTGCAAGGTGGCACCTTTATGGATCAGAGTTGTTTGTCCAGTTCATCCCATGGATGCTTGAGATCTGGGGAATCTGAAGGCTGGATCAACAACCTTGAACTCTTTGCCTGCTAAGCCCCATACGCAGCAAGCTGTGATGAAGAGGGTGTTCAGATTCCTTTGTATTACAGCCAGCATTACATACAGCATCTTTGGCTTACATTGACTTTTCTGTGGAATCGGACCAGATGGGCTAGCTCTGCTCCTCACAGTCATAGGGTGCCCATGATCCTGTCACCAGTACTCATGATCCTGTACTCGCACTCACTCTCACTCACTCATTCTCTGTACGGATTAGAGCTGGATAGAGGGTCACCAGGGGCCTGAAGTCTATCCTAGAGGACTGGGAACTAGGTGGGAAGTTAGTGCCAATTAGTATAACCTGCATATTTTTGGATTGTGGGAGGAAACTGCAGCACCCAGAGAAAACTCACCAAGCAGGAGAACCCTTGACCAGGAAGTGCGAGGCTAACAGTGCTACCCCCCCCCCCCCCCACCCCCCACAGTGCTGCCTGGCACCAGATTTCCTTGTATATAATTGATAATCAGTGTTAATATTACTGCATGTTGGGTTAATGGTATGGCTGATTGTTGTATAGTATGTGTGTAAAAACAGTCACGTGTCACTCAAGCTGGCAAAGAATTTGCCCCGAAATTCGGGTTTTGTCTGGCCTGTGCTATGTTTCCACATCAAGAACTCATGTCTAGTAAGGTGGCAGATTTTAATAAACACAGCGCTAAATACAGCCACTGTGACTAAATATGTCTAAAGCACTGCTAGCTAGGTGTGATCTCATACAGAGCAAGTAGTTGGATAGCACACAAGCTCACACTTATTGTGTAAAACCGAGCCGGATCTGTCTGCCATTTATGATGAAAGTTCTGACATGAAGTCCATTTTGTACACATGCAGTACATTCTATAGAGTCACAGGTCTGTCAGTCTGGGTGTCTGAGTCTCAGTGGAATCAGACGGTTTCTTTGGGATGGTAACGCAGGCCGCCTGGAGCGTGCTCAGATCTCCCCATGTGATACAGACAGTTTCCCCCTTGCTCCACTCCAGCAGGAGAAGCAGCTGAGGGGTTTGTGGTTGGGAGAGGTGCTGCTGCTCTCGCTCTACCCTGCTGACCTTTCACAGGCCAATTAGACCACCACTATTATCCTGCACTGCCACTGTGACACTTTAGAGCCGCTGCTGTTTTGCTTGGCTATGGGTTTTTCTTTAATGAGCCTGGATAGAGTCCAAAGCAAACCCAGAACTAAAGAGAAAAAAGGAAGAAGAAATGGTGAGACAATTTGAAAGGAAAAGAAATAAGAAAGGAAGGACAGAAAATTAAGGAAAAAAGGACTAAATACTTAAGGGAATAAAATAAGTATAATGGACTACAGTATATTAAGAAAAAAAGAAAGAAGGAAGAAAAATGAGGGTAGGAAGGAATGAAAAGAAAGGAAGGAAGGATGGAAGGGAGGAAGGACAAGAAAGGAATGAAAAAATAATCAAATATTTAATGGAATATATAAAGAAGAAAAAGAACAAGGGTAGAAAGGAATGAAAAGGAAGGAAAGCGGGAAAGAACGAAAGACTTAAATTTATGGTAAGGAAGAAAAAAAAAGAAAGAAGAATGGCATGAGTAAAAGAACAAGGGCAGAAAGGAATAAAAAGGAGAGAAGGAAGGAAGGAAGGAAGGAAGGAAGGAAAAAGAAACAAATACTTAATGGAATATATTAAGAAAAAAGAAAAAAAGGAAAGAAAGAAAAAGAACAAGGGTAGAAATGAATGAAAAGGGATGAAGGAGGGATGGATGGAAAAGAAAGGAAAGAATGAAAGAAGGAAGGAAAGAAGGAACAATTACTTAACATGATTAAATTTATGGAAAGAAAGAAAAGAATAATGATAGAAAGCAATAAAAAGAAGGAAGGAAGGAAGGAAGGAAGGAAGGAAGGAAGGAAGGGAAAAGAAAGAAAAAATGGAACGAAAGTACAAAGATAGAAAGTATTGAATAAGAGTTAGCAAGGAGAGGATGCGGAAAAGAAATAAGATTCTTTTTTCATAAACTTCCCAAATGAAATTAAAAGACATTAAAGTGTGTGTGTGTGTGTGTGTGTGTGTGTGTGTGTGTGTGTGTGTGTGTGTGTGTGTGTGTGTGTGTGTGATTATCTCATGCTTGGAGCTTTTCTGAGAGCAGTGAGTGTGAGTTACAGTGACAGGATGAGAAATCTCTCTGGGTTTCGGCCTCACTGAGTTTAGATTACACACCACAACTCTCCACAGCTGAGGATCTCTTGCCCTCTCTCTCTCTCTCTCTCTCTCTCTCTCTCTCTCTCTCTCTCTCTCTCTCTCACACACACACACACACACACACACACACACACACACACACACACACACACACACACACACACATTCTCTCACACATACTTTTCTTTCACTCCTTCGCTCCTTCTGGGAGAGTGGGACAGTGTTTGAGAATCAGCAGCATTTCATGTGACTATCATGTATCCCACATGCTTCATCTATAACCACACATACACATTTGTACAAAACACACATCCATAGACTCTCATGCAGAAAACCAACACAGAGAAAGAGACAGAGAGAGAGGGAGAGAGAGAGGGGGGGGGGGGGGGTCAGCCATAACATTATGAGCCTAAAATTGAGCAGGTCCCACTTTTGCCACTAAAACAGGCCTGACCTGTCGAGGCATGGACTCCAGTAGACCTCTGAAGGTGTGCCGTGGTATCTGGCACTAAGCCATCACTTTGAGGTGTCGCTTCCATGGATCCGACTTGTTTTTCCAGGCTATTCCACAGATGCTTGATTGGATTGAGATCTGGACTATTTGGAGGCCATGTCACCTTAAACTCATCATTGTTTTTCTTAAACTGTGTTTCAGGGTTTCGTGTCCTGCTGAAAGAGGCCACTGCCATCAGGGAATACCCTTGCCATGATGGGATTAAAGTAACATCCATGTGAAGGTCAAAATGCAACTTTTCCCAGCCTCACTGCCCAAAGCCTCTACGACATACACACACCTGGCCATCAACGTGATTTAAAGAAAATGTGATCCATCTGACCAGGCCACCTCTCTGCTGGACCACTGCTCTGGGATCCAGTTCTAATCTACTGGACTACAGGGGCCAGCCTCTGTTCCCAATGGGCAACAAAAAGTTTTGGCCAACATCTTCCTGTCACGGGTTCACTGGTTTTCCTTCCTTGGACCACATTTGGTCCTGACCACTACAGAAGTTGAAGTTGCTCTGACCCAGTCGTCTAGCCATGGTCACTCAAATCCTTATTCCTGCCCATTTTTTCTGCTATCAACACATTCAGAGACAAATTGTTCACTTGAGGACTAATATATCCCAGTTCCAGGTGCCACTGTAACAAGATTATCAATGTTATTCACTTCTGCGTTAATGCGCACCCTGTATGTTCTACGATTCTGTGATCAGCTGCGGTAATGTAAATCTGATGTAAGCTTTTCCAATGCCTGATTAGTTCCGCATCATTTTCTGATAGAAATGCATGGACTGTGCAGAACTATTTATTATCTTAGTACAATTTTTGTTACATATGTATATCATGCCTGCATTATGATGTACAAAACCATTCACTATTTCCAAACATAATATAAAAATAAATAAATAAATCACATTACAGAAGGATATTATGTACTATATTATAACATTATGTACTGTAGGCTCCTGGGTTTTTGCATGAAAATATAAAAAAGCAACCAGAAGAACTTTGGGACATTCTCCAGCACGCTCAGTAAAACCTCCAGCTGTTTAACTTGTAAATCTGCATAAATCTGTTTTTTTCCACCCCTAATATTGATTGCATTTATTTTATAAGTTTCTTTTATGTAGTAATGTCTTCAAAGGCATCTTTCTTTATAGTATTTTTTAAAAGTACAGTACAGACCAAAAGTTTGGACACACCTTCTCATTGTTGAATTTGTATTATGGCAAGAAAAAAGCAGCAAAGTAAAGAAAAGCGAGTGGCCATCATTACTTTAAGAAATGAAGGTCAGTCAGTCCGAATAATTGGGAAAACTTTGAAAGTGTCCCCAAGTGCAGTCACAAAAACCATCAAGCGCTACAAAGAAACTGGCTCACATGCGGACCGCCCCAGGAAAGGAAGACCAAGAGTCGCCTCTGCTGCGGAGGATAAGTTCATCCGAGTCACCAGCCTCAGAAATCGCAGGTTAACAGCAGCTCAGATCAGAGAGCAGGTCAATGCCACACAGAGTTCTAGCAGCAGACACGTCTCTAGAACAACTGTTAAGAGGAGACTGTGTGAATCAGGCCTTCATGGTAGAATATCTTCTAGGAAACCACTGCTAAGGACAGAAAACAAGCAGAAGAGACGCGTTTGGGCTAAAGAACACAATAAAGAACACAATAAAGAAAACTCTTTGAATGAGAAGGTGTGTCCAAACTTTTGGTCTGTACTGTATATACCCAAGGCTTTGGCACAGTAGAGAAAACAACAGTGCTTTGTATCACTACAAATTCAACTACAGTACATCTAAAAGTAAAATGCCAGTGTATGGGGCGTGATGAATCTACCCCGGGTCTGAACAAAGTTTGGCACATACTGACTGGAGATGAATAATATCTTATTGTACTGTAGCAGTTTTAGTGATATCGACAGATATTAAATTATCATATAAATTTGAATTGTTTCATATCCAAGTAGATTCAGTGATACAATAAAATATGGAATTATTGCCTTATAAATCCTATTATATTCCAGCATAGCAGGTTTAGTAATACTGCTCTAAAGAATAAATCTTTGCATGTGAAAATATCATAAATCTAGTCGAAATAAATCTGAAACCATATCTGAACATACTGTAAGTGTATAGAAAAACAAACATAAGGTTATTGAACATGTTTCCAGACTTATTTACTATTTTAAATAATTTTATATTTACGAATTTGGTCAGTTATTTTTTTTAATTGCATGCACCCATTCGTAAAAAGAAGCAAAATTATCTGTCAATAAAATAAGAAAATGTAAAGTTTAAAATAATAATGCAAGTCTATAATAAGCTAAATCTTATTTTATAATGATTAATGGCCTCCCAGACAAAGCTGACTAGATTTTAGAAATTTTTACTTGTGAAGATGCCAGCGTTACATAATTACTCACTCATTGTCTATACTGCTTCATCCTGTATTCAGGGTAGCGGGAGTCTATCCCAGGAGACTTGGAGCATGAGGCGGGGTACACCCTGGACAGGGTGCCAATCCGTCACAGCACACACACATATACACTCACACACTGTGGGCAATTTGGGAAGGGCAATTAGCCTAACCCGTAGGTCTTTGGGAGGAAACCCACCAAGCACTGGGAGAACATACAAACTCCATGCACACAGAAACGGGAATCGAACCCGGACCCTGGAGGTGAAAGGCGACAGTGCTAACCACTACACCACTGTCCCACCTGTTGCATGATTAATTAATATTAAATCACTTTATGAATTAAAAGTTCAGCATTAAAACCTGAATTTCTGTCTTATGAATACAAATAAAATGCATCATATCATTTGATGCAGTCGTTCAGGAGCATGGGCACCTAAGACTCACCCATGCCCACAGGGACTAAACGTCAGCTCGTCTGGTCCCATCCCATAGAAAAGACATTGTAGCAAAAAAAAATCCCCCAAAAAGTCAATGCTGGCCACCAGAACACTCCACCACATCGCACGGGACCCAGAAGGAAAAGAGCCTGAGGCTGATGACCTGGCTTACAAACTCCCAACCTGACCGCACGCACTTGGAATGAAGTCCTATCCATTGAGGCCCCACCCCACAACCTACAGCACTGCCTAATGTCAGACACCACAGTGCACAGCCAGAGGTGTCGTGGAGTCACGCCGTGAGGGACTGAGAGCTGTCTGGTGGTACAACGGAAACATACACAATACCGGGCTTTATGTTTTGCATTGTAATGATACGGCTGATCAGTATATACTGTATAGTCATATTATCTACTGATCTAATTCTTCAAAAAAAAAGAAGTTAAAGCAGCACCAGAAACATGTACAGCTTGAAGTAGAGCGACAAACCGAGAGGGAACAAGAGGAAAAACTAGTAAAAAAAAAAAAAAAGAATAAGAAAGGGCCTTAACATCAAAACACTCTGTTGGAGCTTAGAGTTATGGCCCATAATTTGTCTCGCTTTCCGCTTTCATATTCACTTTGCATCTAATCACTTGAGAGAGAAAGCGAGAGAACTCACGCGAACACACAAACACACATAAATACACGGTTCAATGCTGTGCACAACATAGCATATGAGTAATAGCTTTTAAATGGTAGCTTTTAAATGGTTATTAAAGAGACGAGAGAACTCGCTTACAGCACGTATGCGGCTCATTTTATTGTACGATGCAACGGAGCGAAGAGTTAAGAAACAGTTGGAAAACTTGCATGGATCAGTTGTGTGAAAATAATTGATTTTGGTGTCAGAATTGAGTACGAGTATTCCATGGTAAATAAACTGGATATTATTATTTAATGTTACAGACATGTACCTGAATTTCCTACACCTGTATTCTTATACTGCATGTGTACTTACTGTCAGGTGGAAGCTGACTATTTGATAGATTTAGTAAATTTAGTGATTGTAGGAGGTTGCAGTTCGTGGTGCGGTGTGTGTGTGTGTGTGTGTGTGTGGTAACATTAGAATAAGGAGGATGAGATGGACTTCCTGTGTATGTGTGGGATTTCTGTCATTAAGAAAATGTGTGGCTCCTCTACATTATGTATATTTTAAGGGTGGATACAAGAGGCTCTTGAGTTTGTACATATGAGTGTGTGTATGTGTGTGTGAGAGAGAGTGAAGAGGCAGATCGTCATGTGCTGCCTTGCTGCCTGGGGTGACACACATGTGCAAAGTGGCTCAGTGATCTCAGCACGCCCAGCCATTAGAGATGCCAGCTGTGTCACACACGTTCTCGAAACGAGGAAAGGACGGAGAGATAGAGAGAGAGAGAGAAAGAGAGAGAGAGGAGGAATGAGTAACGAAAAACCCAGCGATACTATCTCAGTGAAAGCATGATGAATGACTCCTTTCACATCACAAACTTTCGTTTCCGTGCGCGTCCCTGTCTGGGTCCAATTATGTTCCACTTTCTCGACTTTTTTTTATATCAGAGTTCAATCTCTTAGAATAATAGTGAGCGGCAGCCAGGTCCTGTTATATCACTGCCTAAAGCATTACAGCCTGACAGCTCGGGCTCCTCTGCACACAGCGTGCAAATCGGCCTGATGGTTTTAAACTGCGAGTCGCAACGAGGCGCTTGACAACAGACCAGGAGGCGAGAGGCTGGAGGGATCGTTTGGGAGGTGTCCATTTTACACTGTGCACAGCCCCTGCGAGGGCAAGCAAATGAGATATTATAGCAATATGCTGGAAATGAGTTTCAAAGGAGAGGGGGAATAACAGGCGTAGTGTACAAATGAGTTGCAAACCCTGGGGTCTAATGGTCTCTTAAAAGCCTGTCTCTTTCTCTCATGAACCTAGGACATTCAATTTGGCCTGCGCGCTGCATTACGCACACACTCACACACACACACACACATACACACACACTCACACACACACACACACACACACACACACACAAATACACTCCCTGCACATGCTCACTATGTGACAAGACAATAAGCAGACTCAGGTATCACAAATGGATACACAGTATGAGCGCTGTACTGACACAAAGATACTATTATAATCGTAATACATCTATATAACAAACGACAGTAATATTTCTGTCATCTCTCATCGTCCCCTTAATCATCATACAACCATTATTTCTCTCACAAGTAATCAGACAAGAACATATGAGTAGGAAGAGAAGCTCTACGCACTGTGGCCTGAACGCAGGGAGGCATGGGATCTCTCATGAGGCATGTCCTGAGCTTCAGCATGGTTCTCCTGCCCCTCAGAAAGAGCGGTGGCTGAGCTTAACGCTGGAACAGGCTCCCACAGGACCAGGCACAGTGTTAGCTGGAGCAGAGTGGTGCCCAGGTGAAGGAGAGCCACACCGGACCCCACATATGCTGCTTTTCCATACATGCTTCCTCAGTCTGAGTACTGAGCACAAGCAGCGGAAACACTCAGAACACCTGGCAGCTCATGTCCTCGCGCATGCTTTTCACTCTTACCGTGCAATGGGACAACATCAGCGACAGACCACCAAGGAAGCGACACAAAATAAAATCCAGCCTGATCAGAAGATTCGTCAAGTATCTGGGACTGTCGTAATGATGCATTTAAGCAGAACGAGTGGCTCTACATTTCTGCACAAAAGTGGAAATCCGTCCGGAGAAAGACTTTGGCAAACACGAGAATCCAGGGCAGTATTCCAGTAGATCTGAAGGAAGAAAAGTGAGAGAAGTCTTCATCTGCGCTCTCCCAATACTCCTGGAGTTTACTGGCATACTCTAAAGCTTCAATCTGCAAGCCACAGAGCGGAGGCTGCATCCCTCAAGCCCAGGGGAAGGAGACGAGCAGAGTGGCTAGTGGCACACACACGACGAGATCATTGCTGCAGCGTTTAACTCCATCCACAGAGCATCTCCCCCTCCCCAAACGACACACACACACACACACACACACACTCCCACACAGTTACACATGCACACTGGCTGCTACTGGTTGCGACTACAGCACCTCTCGGAGGAAGCATGAAACGTCACAAAAAAGCAGTGGTACATGAAAGAGAAGGATATAATAGTGTGGAAGAAAAATGCAGCTCCTCAGAAAACTAGGCTGTATTGAATGCATGTGTGCAAGGACGAAGTCACAAGAAGCAAAAGAAGTGATGAGAAAGTATGAAGCCAAAATTCGTCCTTCTTCTCCATCTTTCATTTGCTCTTCACAATAATTTCTCCTGTCCAGTTTCTGTAGGACCGCAGCCTCTCTCTGTGCCAGCCAGACCTGGCGAATAAATGGAGTAGAGCGGGAAAAAAAAAAAAAACGAGAGAAAGAGAACAGTAGAGCCCGGTTAGCTTTTTTTTTCCTCCCCCTCCTGCTTCTCTCCCCCTTGTTCTCTCTGTTTCACTTTTCTCTATCCCTCCCCCTCTATCGTGGAAGATTGCAAGGCTGTGCAAGGCTGCACTCTCTTCTTGTTTATCCAGCCTCCTCTCACTGTCTCATTCTATCTTTCTCTCTGTTAGGAGAAAAGAGGTGCATGAGGGGGGCGGTTCAGTGGGCAGGTGCAGCTCAGCTGGGATTCAGAGTGAGAGAGGAAACACAAGACAAAGGAGAGAGAGAGAGATAGAGAGAGAGAAATGCCTAGCTGGGATTATTACACAATTAAACCCTGACTGAAGTTTTATTCCCACACTTTGTCCTAAACTCAGTGGGATAAATTTGTTTTGTTCTGAGAATGTGAGATATGTGAGAAGGGTCAGTCTGTGGATTTTCAGTGTCGAACATGCTCAGAGTCTATACAACATAAACCCAGGCGTTTCAGCACCATGGACAGCAACAATGACGTAGAAACCATTGCCTTAGGGAGCAACGCTTTAGGATGCGCCGATCCAGCAAAACCCAGGATAAAATAAAAAGAATAATGGGCACAATAATTTTGCAGTAAGACAAAAAAAAAGTAATTGAGCACCTTAAGAAAAAATAGTGAGATTTTTCAATTGATCACTGCAACAATTAATTGCATAAAAATTTAAATCACAATACGGACCTGTGCAATTCTTTACAAACCAAAGCTTTCAAATTGTTACAGGTAATATATTCATAGTCTGGAATTTACATATAGTTTGTAAGTAAATTGTGTGTATCTGTACGTGTGGATAAAATTACAGGCATCCTTTACTTTGGCCGGCTCAACAACAAAGTGGTCTTCCAGTTAAGTGGGTGCCGCTGGCTATGAAACATCCTCACTGAGAAAATGATGTGGCTAGCAGGACACACTCAGAGGCTACCAGAACATCGCCACCCAAGAATAGCAACAAACTGGACACCACAATAAGGAAAAATAAATCAGGGATCACCAAAGAAAACAATCAACTAATTGGCAACTAATTGAACTCGCTGGAGAGTGCTCGTTGCCCCAAAGTGTTCAAATGCACAGGAGGAGCTAAGACTAAGACTAAGGGTGGATGAAATAAAGAAAATAAAGCCTACAGTTATTATATGTATCATAACACTGACTGTGTTTGGGCTGTGAACTTGGAATAGCCAAAAGTGTGGCTCATGTCATATCCTCCCATGTGTGGAGCTCTCACTCTTGCAGCTAGGATTGTTAGCACTGCATAATTATAGCTGACAAAGTCAAGCTCTCAAAGTTACTTCACAGAGGTCTTGAAAACCCTCATCTATCTATCTATTATCTATCTATCTATCTATCTATCTATCTATCTATCTATCTATCTAAACATAAAGATAAATCACAAAAGTCATTCTGCAGATTATATTTCCTTCACTGAGATTTAAATAAATGACAAAACATTGGTACATCAGTGGCATAAAGATTAATATTCAGCTTTAATCTGACTTAGTTTAAAAAATGGATTTCCCATAACTCTTTTGGGAGAGAGAGAGAGAGAGAGAGAGAGAGAGAGAGAGAGAGAGAAAATGCTGTACTGTTTACAAGATCACCACCTAGTGGTAGCAGACTGTTTCGCGGTAGCACAGATCTGGTTGAACTATTTTTAAGCCATTCATTTCCTGCCACTTTAAAAAATAATTCAGGAAGGAACTTTAATCACAAACACTTGAAATGACTCAAGAAAAACTAAATAAAATAATAGAGCAGCAGGAATACTATAAAAGATGCAATAAATGGATTTCCCTTGACATTTTTCTTCATAATAACTCACCCCTTCGCTATAATGCATCTCGTGTGGTGCTGATTTTCAATTGTGATGCAGCCGGAATTTTGTACTTCTGGGAAATATTTTCTCTTTTTAACTTTATTATTGGTTCTTTTTCTTTCTTTTTATATCTTTACTTCGTTTGTATAATATTTTTAGAAAATGCGTTGAAGTAAAAACACTCCACCTCCTTCAACCACCATGACCATACTAACTTGGGAATATTGACTTTTTATTAAAGTGGAGATTGCTGATAGCTGCAAGTTAATTAAAAATGAGGCATGGCTTTGTAAAAGAAAAAAAAAAGAGATGGGACAGGGGGCTATTTTTGCCTGTGAACAGCACTGACCTATCAGATTTAATTTCTCTGGGCAGGAGTGTATTATCTCTCCTCCAACATGTCAATATGGTCTTTTTTTTTATCTTAGCACACCCAATCAGACCCTTATCAGTCTGCTTAAGTGTACTTATGCATAGCTAATCAGTGTGCAGTCTGGAAACATGGCCTGTTCTCATCACCTTCCCCTTTTAATCACAACATACAACAGTGTCCCATGATAACTGACTGAAATCAAAGTGCTACTTCGCTTGTCAAACTTGCTGCGAGGGTGTGTGAGCAAGAGTGAGTATGCGTTGATGAAAGTGATAAGTACCAGATTGACATAATTACACATTTGGGATATTCACACAGCAATTGGTGAACAGTTTGGTTGCAGGTTCGGGAGGTGCGTGTGTGTGTGTGTGTGTGTGTGTGTGTGTGTGTGTGTGTGTGTGTGTGTGTGTGTGTGTAAGAGAGAGAAAGAGAGAGAGAGAGAGAGAGAGAGAGAGAGAGAGAGAGAGATTCTCCCTATTAGAGAAAAGTATTTTCTGACCAAAATAACTTTAATTGGGCTCTGGATTAATCTTCTGTTTGGAAATAGAAAGCAGTTATGTGGCATCATGTGAATGTAGAATGAGGACAATTTAACAACCCGGACATCTCGAGAGAACTATTAACCATCAGATATCAACTATCACGCATGGTCTTTGAGGTGTTTACTGCACTCGTCTACAATGAACAAGCTGTTGTGTGATATGGAAGGACAAGTAGGTGGAGACTGGCATCATCCAAATTGGGGTAAAAAAAAAAAAACCCTCCTGAACCTTTTCATCCCATCTGCTATAATTTTGCAACAAAGTTGCCAGTAGACATTTTTTCAAGCAGAATGATTAAAAAATGAAGTCAAATTAGCCTATTTGTAGCAGTCGCTACATCACAAGCCACATGATGCAGCACTACAGCTTCTGTCATGGCAGAAAGAAGGTAGTAAACATTTTTTAGACCTAATGTGTTTTTATTTAAACCCATTTAAGGCAAAATACCCCTTTAGGTGTAATTATGAAACCTAAATGAGTTTTATACTTTAGTTTGAGGTTACAGTGGACATAGGCTCTACTAACTGGGTGGGGGGACGAAATTCTGAATTTTCAGGTCTTTAATCTCACAACCTTGTTATTTTTAGCTAAAAGGACTTGAACCTCATACAGTGTTCCGCTGTTATACTCTATCCATCATGTCACATGGCTAGAACATTCGCAGCAGCTTCCTCACCTGCATGACTGAGAATGTTCACAGTAAGGAAGCTGTGTCATATCAACTGGACTTGTTAGGTAGAAACGTTTCACTACTCAGCAAACTTCCTCCAGGGTCAAAAGGGTCCTCCTGTCTGAAAAGGCTCATTACGTGAACAATGGAAAACTGAGATGGTTTTCTGCTCACCACGGTCTAAAGAGTGCCTATTTGTGCTACTATAGCCTTCCTGTCACCATGACGCAGACCGGTCATGACTCCTCATGACCGGTCACAGACTCCTCTGACCTCTCTATTCATCAAGACATTTCAGCTTGTTAAACAGCTGCTCACTGGAGATTAGCAGTTTCTCAATATGGCACCTACTGTATTAACAATGGCTTTATCATTATCAGAGTCACTTCTTTTCCCACATCTATAAATTTTTTATTGATTTTCTCCCTAATTTAGTCGTGTCCAATTCCTTCCCGTCACTAGGGGGCGCTCCCACATTAAGGCTACTACTACCACTCAGTCGGGAGGGCCGAAGACTATAACATGTTTCCTCCGAACCACGTGACGTCAGCGTGACGAATGAGGGAGCACTAAGTACCTCTCATCCCTCCCCTCTGAGAGAGCTCGGCCAATCAGCTGTCTCTAGACTGCGAGAGGTTACGGCATCACCCGGGAATCGTACTCGCGATCTCCGGATGATAGGACGAGCACTTTAACACTGGAAGGCCATTCAATCTATTTTTCTAATGAGGGCAATGGCATACATTTATGTGCCACATTTATGCGTCCAGTTGTTCCTATTACACAAGTGGGTTGTGTAAAGCTTTTCCTAGAAACATAAGGCCAGATCGTTGCGTGATGAACAGCCAGCTTTGGTTGGCACTAGTTCGTTCTCAGTTTGCAGTGCTACAGTTGGCTATGTATGTACAGCACTGTATGTTCATTGCTGTAAGGATGAAAAAATTCATTCAGCAATGTCACAGGCCATTTGGTGCACATGTTGCCAAATATTTCCATCGGCATGTGGAAACGCATTAATGTGCCACCTACTGTAACTGTAACCTCTGTATCTTTATTGTCCTTTCTGCGCACAAGCTTAAAATTCCAGCAAGGTTAAAACCGCTGTGTGCTCGTCTCCGTACCGAGACAATTCCTCCCTACAGAGAGTGAAACACAGCGCGCATCTCCAGCCAGCAGCAGAGTAGGAGACACATAATGAGTCACATACTGCTCTATGATTTAGTGACCAATCCTTTAGCATGTGGGTCTGAATGGCTGTTGAATATGTTGTCCTTTCAAATTTGTGAATGTGGCAGTAGGTGTGAGAGAAAACAAAAACAATTTGGCAGTCCATGGGAAATGTGAACGTGTAGGTGTCCGTGACTCATGTGCGAAATCGAAAGGATCACTCATTCTTCGCCATTCTATTTAATAAGAGTCCTTGTATTGACCATGTGTGAGAATGTTTTATATGAAGGAAAAGGAAAAGGAGACTTAATCTGAAGCCTGAGGGACATTTTATTCTCATCTCAGCTGCACACACAGGAGCATGGAGGATGCCAGGTGAGCCGTGCGGACGCTTTTCCGGAACAGAAGCAGCAGCTCCTTATCAGCGAGCTGGCTCACTGCGATGTAACACATCTGCATCTTAAACCAGCTCAAGGACTTTTTCTTTCTGCATCGTTCAGTTTTCTGGTACTTCGGTAGCGTGCGAGAGATATGAGGCACCCGGGTCAAGCGGGTCTTTTATTTTTATACATTGTTCTGAACACTGTGGTTTATGAAACACGCTCACATGTTCACCGCCTATAAAAGAGCAATATAACAAACTGCATTGAGAAAATTTGAGAAGTTTTAGACGTGAAGTCATTCTTAGTTGCACTTTGCTGGACTGAAACACAACGAGTGCAAAAAGTAGCGGATGCTTTCCGAGCTGGTGACTCAGTCTGGGTCTATCATGCCCCCTAGTGGTGAAACAGTGAGACACTTACAGTATATAAATAATGTATAATAAAGCTGTGTGTTGTATGATTTGTACGATTAATCTGTTCGTGTATGTTAGTTTTAACAAAAAAAATGTCTTCCGTTTTATTATTTTTTTTTTAATATAATCTATACTAAAGAAAATTATTAATGGCGCTATTTTATTTAGTATGTCTGAGTGCCTGTGTGTGTGTGTGTGTGTGTGTGTGTGTGTGTGTGTGTGTGTGTGTGTGTGTGTGTGTGTGTGTTGGGGAGTGGGGGATGGGTAATACAATTCTTACTTTCTTGGTCATATTCCTAATAATTTCAGGGTATAAACTTTCCTGCAACCTCTTGTGCCATGATTGAAAGCTACAGTAGGATCACTAGACAAGCAACGTTTTTTACGCTGATTGCAGCTCTAACCTCTAATCAGAGTGACTGAGTGAATCTGCGCCCCTTAAAAGACTCCAAAAATGACAAAGAATTGGCAAAACCTAATTGTGCTGAACAGCTTGATTTCTCCTGAGTCATCACGTTCTCTTTCAGTCTGGATCTTTTTTAAAGACTTGGCGAAGGCGCGTCTGGTAAAAACACACGCTGCATGTTTTAGACGATTTGCACAGCCATTTTTAGCAATCAGCCTGACAAGCAGGCTAGGTGAGGGATCTCAGTGCTCTCATCTTTCAGAATCTGTTCACGCTTAAGGTGTAAGGAGGCATGGCTATCTGCTCACCGTCGTTGCACAGCGGCCCTCCGAACGATGTCATACTGCAGTCGCAGGTGAAGCCCTCCCACTGCTGCAGACACACACCCTGATTGGAGCACGAGTCTTCCTGACAGGTAGTGCTGGGACCTGCACAAAAAGACAAAGGGAATGTTGAGATCCATGCGCAGTGACCGATCATCAGCAGGACAGCCTGGGACAATTTGACCGTTAATTTGGCAACAGGCTAAATGTAAGGAATCTCTTTCTGCAAATATGAGTGACTGTAAATTTACCCCATGTTATTAAGCGCAGTGATGTACAGTATGATGTGTTAAATGAGAGAGTGAACTCATTAGAATAAATATCATTAGCGTTATTATTTATTGAAATGTAAAAGCTTTTATTAATCAAATATGTTCATATTTTGTCAGAAAGCTCTTATTATTATTATTATTATTATTATTATTATTTGGTGATTTCCCCTTTTGAGGCTCTTGTTAAGGCAGATCAGAAATGAACAGCTACACTCTTTTTTTTTTTTTTTTTTACACTGTATAATAATCACTTGATAAGGATGGCTGCGTTTTGTTGCGGTGTTGCACTCAGCCTTCAAGGCAATTTTCGGCTCACTGACAGCTTCCTTCGGTGGCTGAGGTAATGATAACACGTCTCCTTTGTGATAATGAAGTCTGTCGCTGATTTTGTCAAAGTGGATGTTCAAAAAATATCTGGGGAAATGAAGCCCAAAGATAAACCGGAACCATCTGGAAGGGGTCATTTCGTGCTCAGAGTCTAGCGGTGAAGCAGCAGGGCGACGGGCCGGGCATATTTTCACCGGCAGCATCGCTCGTGTTCGCATTAGCCAGAGTACTCCTGTAGGCATGTGAAGCAGGGCACTCGACCGTCAGACCCCTCTTGTCTCCATCATCCAGCCATTTGGCCAACCATCCACGACAGGACAGATGAGGCTCTGACACTAATGCTATCCACGTGAGCTCGGTTTCTTCTATTTGTGACCAGAGCTCATTATACACAAAGTGTAGTAGAGCCAGCGAGGCGCACAGCATGCGCCGACCCTTAAGCCGAGCCTTATCGAGCTGGAACATCTCGCACTATTACATTCCCATTATACAATAACAATATTTCCCTGCATTTGGGAATCTTAACTAATATGTAGACTTATGTTTTTTTCCGTCTGACTCTAGACTACATGCAGTAGACGAAGGGGGTTAGAATCAGTAAGGACAGCACTGCAGCCAATCACATGCCTCGATTAACAACAGTACATCAAAGTGAACACAAAGTGAAGGAGACTGACACAGGACGTTTTAAGACTCTGGGTGATGTAAATACAAGATGTCTGTGTTTTTTTTTTCTTTTTTTTTTTTCAGGGCTTGTATTTACAGGTATGGTTCTACTCCAATGCCATGTAGGTACAGTACAGTAGAAATGATTGACGACATCAGACTTTCAAACTCGAGGAGGGGTTCGGGGAGGCACTTGGTTTAAACAGACATACAACTATCTACCTTGCAGGTCAGCTTTCATCAATGCAACTTTTGTCAGCCAAACAAATAAAGAAAAGCAAAATACATAAAATGTTAGTAAAGGCACAAAGATGTCTGTGATAACAAGAAGAAAAAAAAAAGGTTAGATGTGAAAAGCAGAAAAGACAGAACAAGACGGTAGTGTTCGGGACTGAAGGCAGGAAAAGCAGATGGGATACGAACAGGTGATAAAACTGCACAGCTACAGTCACATATAGGAAAAAAAAAAGGAAACAACCACACGTTGATGGTAAATATGAAAAAATGCAGAATGAGAAGAAGTAAAGAAGGTAGTTTATGTTAAGGTGGAATTATTTGATGGCATTAATTTACATTAAGAAACTATTCATCGATCATCTATCAGTTTTTAAGAGCTCAGGTTATAAATGGTTAGTAATGTGCAGTACTGTAAATAATATACAGTAATATATTATAAATAATATATCACTCAATATAATAATATACAGTACAGTGCAAAAGTCTTGACCCCCCCTGCTGAATGTTAAGTGGTTGGAACAGATGAGAGGGGAAATGAGGTTGATGCTGAGGTTGTTACATCAACAACTAATTTTTTGTTTGTATCTCTGCAGCCTTTCACAGTAAAACATTTGTTACCATTTATTTCACTTACTTGTTTGGCTCATGACTGTGGCACAGTAGGGCTAAATAATGACCAGTAGCCAATGTTTATTCTATTCATAACTAAAAAAACAGATCCATATACAAAATGTGCAAAAGTCTTAGGCGCCATATTATTTGTAGTACAAATTTTGTTATATACGTTTACTATGTCTGCATTATTATGTACAAGACCATTCTCTACAAAGATACACTACAATTAATGAATAAATAACATTACACAATAATATTTGCATGCCTGTAAAGAAAGCGACATATTACATGACAGACCAGTTTTCAGATGGGAAAAAAAAAAAATCTATAATGTCGACTCCTGGGTTTTGCATGAAATTAGAAAGGAGCGAGTGTGACGAAGTTACCAAAAGAACTCATATTCTCCAGCATGCTCAGTAAAACCTAACAGCTGTTTTATTTACATGTACTGTGCAAAAGTCTTGGGAACATCCAAACAAAAGCCATATGCAATGATGTTTTGAAAACATTTCTACATTAAAAGAAACTTCTATAAAAAGCACTAAGTAATAACATAAACAATAAACGGTCAATATTTGGTGTGGAACCTCTTGGCTTGAACATGAGCGGTAGTGTTCCATACAGATGTGTGCAGTATTCTAAATAAAGCAGCTGTTAGGTTTTACTGAGCATGCTGGAGAATATGAGCTCTTTTGGTAACTTCGTCACCCTCGCTAAGACTCACTAAGACTTTTGCACAGTTCTGTATATTAGTGTAAACAGAATGAAACCATAACAAGCAGAGATGAGAAACGTTACAGGGGACGGAAATGAAACGGCAAACAAAGTCGTTGCAAAATTGTTGCAAAGATTAAGTGTTATTTGAAAAAATGCTTAACTGGTAAAATGTACTGTAAATAACATTATTTTTCCTGTTCCAGTGTGATTTCACGATAGCACTGAACCTAAACAGTCTCCCAACAGGCCTAAATATGTGTGCAAAATCTTTCACTTTCTGCACACCTGGCTACCAAATGATACATTCTATGGCCAAGTTTTAAACTTTTAAAGCACTTTTCTAAATTTCTAAAAACCACAAATTACACTATAAGTAGAAATAGGATCTAAAAAGGTTAATAAACATTGCTTTCCATTGTTTAATTTGACTCTAATCTGTTTTCAGCTACAGATGGGAAGGGGGAAGTTGGAGTCGTGGAACAACTGAGCAGGAACCAAAGCAGGAAATAACCAAAATGGAAATTAAATTGCTTGTAATCTCTGATAGCAGGCGTTGATAATAAACAAAACTCAGGTTACGGTGTGTAAATTGTGAAATTATTAACCTTTGTATTTCGTTCATGGTTTGTCAATGTTAATTAATGCCATAATTAGTGTTAGTTATAGAAAATAAAGCAAAACGTTATTAAGAAATAGAGAGCCTGGGACGTGACGTGAAGTATGTCTAAGCACATGGACTGAATTTTCAGGAAAAATGACCGGGATTTCATAACCCCTTCCTTTGCCCACCTTCACAGCCCCGCTCCACCTGTCCCGTAGTCCCCAGTGCGTCTGACAGCAGGTCCGGCAAACGGCCATTCAAGTCCACAGACGCCAGGCAGCCCTGGAAGCCCTCTTTAGAGTGCACCAGCTTCGGTAGGTCTTTATACATATCTTTAGACACTCCTCCAACATACAGGTCACCTAGAGGGTGAATGATAATGGTCTAAGGTTAACATACTGATAGACACAGACAGGTTTTATACTGTACTTGTAATGCTTGAATCTCCTTAACATTATTCAAATATCACAGTGCTGCCCTCTAGTGGATGAGTGTGAAATGTACCACAGTACAAATGAGATATTAACTAATCTGAATCGAATCCAGAAATAAATTAATGAAATAGAAAAAAAAAAACAATGTTATGACAAACACAAAAGAAGTGTGCTATAAATTTCATTGAATGGTGACCGTACCTTTCAGATCCAAGTTCTTAGCCCCCATAGTGGTTTGTGTGGTGATCTTGGTGTCGATCTTGACCGTGTGGAGGTTGTTGGTGTCGCGTGAGATCATCACATTGTGCCAGTGATTGTCATTGAGAGGTGTGTTAGAATTGCCTTTGATGAGGTGAGCACCATTTCCCAAGTCAGAAACATAATGCAGATAACTGTTCAGTGCAGAGAGAGAGAGAGGGGGGGGGGGGGGGGGGGATGTTAACTGTTGTTAAGTACAGTGTAGGGAATAAAATAACACCTATGAAGATCAACAAACAACTTAATAGTGAGACCTGGATTTTTTATTGCTTTTAACAACACAGTACTTGTGTATTGATTTTATATTTAATACCTAAAATGCTACTGTTCTGTTCGAGCATCTTATCGTGGTAACAGTTCCTACATCTGTTGCAGAGGCTCCACATGGCCTACAATAGGGCTGTTATTAAACATGTTTTAAATAGCTAATCCTAATCATTCTCAGATAATCATATAACAACTGATATAGTGTAGTTTTGCTTTTGGAGAAGTTTTATGGGAGATATCTCAGGTGTCAGAACATTATATTATTCAGGGCAGAGGACTTTCCAGGTTCTTAATTACTATACATGTGTGTAAAACCTGTCCTATTTACTTATTAAGTTCAGGAAAAAAAGCAATGTTTATTCCACTGTGTATTCTTGCTTTAGTGTAAGCAATAACAGGAGATGCAGATGTTCTTGCAGATGTTCTATTCGGGATGAGCTGTTTGTGTTATCACATTCAACATAAGTGTAAATTGTTAAGAGGAGTGATGTAATGTTTAAATAATACATTTTGCAAATTGTCCTCACTGGCAAATCCCTCTAGTGTAACAGAAATAACACATTCCATGGGGCACTGTTTTATAAACCATCGTACCACACCAGGATGGGTTCATATGTCTATTTTGTACATATCTTATGCTGATTTCACTTATTTGCTCTATAAACAGCACTGATAGAATTATCTGCAATGTATAAATCAA
The DNA here is from genome assembly GCA_011419295.1 of Clarias macrocephalus. NCBI lineage: Eukaryota > Metazoa > Chordata > Actinopteri > Siluriformes > Clariidae > Clarias > Clarias macrocephalus. The sequence goes on from JAAGKR010000087.1 coordinate 272,215, forward strand.
TAACCTTCTTCTATTTCATTTTATTATTTTTTTAAAATCTGACTTAGAAATGAGCTCCGCCCAAAGGTAGAATACGTCCAAACGAATCGGGACAACTCCAGAGTTACACAAAGAGAAGAGGGTTGGATTTGATCGGTTCCTTTAAGGTGCAGTTCAGCAAGCAGGCAGCAGGGGGCTCTAAAAAGTGTTAATACTGTAGAGTAGCTCCTCGGTTTATTTTAACCTGAAGATGATCTGTATGCCCTTTGCACCAGAACATTATGACTAGGCCGTTCGTCATTACTGAGAAAAGCAGTTCTTACCCTTTAACCAGTTCCACCACAATGAAGTCATTGCCATCCCCTCGGTTGTAGAGAATCAGTCCATCAGGAGACGTGGTCTTGAACTGGAGGAACAGGTGCATGGAGTAGTAGGCTTGTAAGGTTGGTAGGGTCACGTAACTGGTGCGAGACTTGAAGGTCACCGGGTCTGCCACGATGCTCTTGTAGCCAATCATGGCATTTAGCTCGCAGTAGTCAATGTCCCCATTCTTGCACAGGTCGATATAGGACATGCCATTGAAGGACAGACCCTGCAGGTGTCCAATGAAGTTTGAAGGAACAGCAGGCATGTAGAGCTTTTCTGTAACGATGCCCGTCTCAATGTTATGGAACTCTAGCTGCGTGTGGTCGCCTGTAATTTGGCCTTCAGAGCCAGACCAATCAGATGAGAGATTTAGCGACGGACAGAGGATAAAGTGAGTCAATGTGAAGAATGTAAAAAAAACTCTCAAACCGAGTTAGTAAGATCTAGCGGTAGAGGGAAGAAAGCACTTTAATATTTTATAAATATCTTTTTAAAGCCTGCCAGGAGGGACTGCTCTCACTCTTAAATCAGCGAGGTTATGTGAATTTAATGTATTCCCTCGGTTTCAGACTCCAAACACGCTGAATGTTCTTGTTGAATTTCATTTATACCCGGAAGGCATTATACACAAGCCAGTGCAATTACTGAACAAGAAAAATATTACACTGCAACATCTGGTAAAAAAAAAAATCTCTTTCTCCGTATGGTGATCAGCCATGTATGTGTGTGTGTGTGTGTGTGTGTGTGTGTGTGTGTGTGTGTGTGTGTGTGTGTCTGTGTCTGTGTGAGTGTATGTGGGATAAGGGGATGATGTGTACCTTCTGAGGGCTGCAGATCATCCACTGTAAGCTTCAGACCTTTCCCCCTTCTGACCACACGGACCGTGTGCCATTCATTATCATTCAGGTTCTGACCCGCAAAGATGGTCTCAGGGCCTTTACCTACAACATAGTCCCATACATGCATTACCAGCAAGCAGAGAGGGAGAGATGGAGGGTGGCTAATGAAAGCAGAAGAGCTATAAATCATATGGAGCAAAAGACAGAGAGAGAGAGAGAGAGAGAGAGAGAGTGAGAGAGAGAGAGAGAGAGTTCACGAAAAAAAAAGAAAAGGAAGAAAAAGTGATCCTATTTTGTAAAGAGATAGAAACAGCGCATAGTTGAACATCGCAAAATGACTCCTTCGCTCTCTTCCACCACATTCACACACTCATCCAAAACTGACTCAAAAGACATAAATATTTCACTCACAACGCGTTTCGGTCCTGATATGATACGATGCCCTATATTGTTAGATCCGACTAAAAAACAAAAGCGCAGCGGATTCCACGACCGAGACTGATGTCCACCAGAGCGAGATAGCACCTTTCAGCCACTAGATGGAGACACCCAACAAGTCCTCACTCTCCTCTCCCACAGGAACCTGTCCAACATCAACTCGAGACGGAGAATAGCTCGCTGCATAATTATCTCGCATCCCTTCAATTCCCGAGTGTTTAAGTCTGCGCATTCAAAACCCACGGAGTGTAAACCTCATTCGAGAAAGCAATTTCTCACTCATCCGGACCCCACCTTATCCCACGCACTCAGCCTGCAGAGCGAGGACACTTGACGCTCGAGCTTCCTCCGGCTGTTGTTTCTGCTCATCACTTGGCTGGGAGCTATGAGGGCAGGATGTCATTGTCAGAGCAGCCTGAAGCACGGCTCACTCGATAACAGGTAAAAAAAAAAAAAAAGGAAAAAAGAGGCGCCATTAAAGAACTGCCAGGCTCGCTATCGATTTCCCATCCCTCCCTGCTCTAAATTACTGTGAATCCAGATCAGGCAACCATGAATCTGCCCGGGGGTGGGTGGGTGGATGGGTGGGCGTCCCTCTAAAGGAACATCTGCACTGTACAACCTCACAGCATCGTTGAGCTTCACATGACTCGGCCTGTACAGTAGAACTTTACCACAAGGACAGCTCGGATTACCTCGGACTCCTTGGCTACATTGTTATTAGAGATTAATATCGAGAAGGTACAAAAAAAAAAAAAAAAAGAAGCAGAGAGGGGAAAAAAAGCCTGGTTGCCATGGAAGTGATCATATGTCTGGTCACAGTTAAATAAGAGAGTGGCTCTCCAGGCTGGCGAGAACATTTTGACAGGCTAGGGCCAGTGGGAGAGAGGACACACACACACACACACACACACACACACACACACACACACACACACACACACACACACACACACAAACCTTGTCTTACTTGCTCATTATGAGTATCCTCTAACATGTTGAAAACATCTCGAGTATGACCATATTTACAGTACCTAAGACGTATACAATATATTGTTACTTTCTAAGATTTTTTTCAGTACAATAAAATACTTATTAATGTAGCTAATTCGTTCTATGCCTGCCACTAAATGTTACCTTAACCTGTTAAGACGTAAAACTCAAAACCGAAATGAACTCAAACAAAGCATGTACTGTATAAACATCTATTTCAGTGGTCAAGGCAGTGGACTACAGTTCAGAAGGTTCCAGGTTCAAACCCCATCACTACCAAGTTGTCACTGTTGGGCCCCTGAGCAAGGCCCTTAACCCGCAACTGCTCAGATGTACTGTAAGCCGCTCTGGAAGAGGGTGTCTGCCAAATGCAATAATGTAATGCTTATGAGAGACTTGTAGAGGTGGACAGAGATTTGCATTATAAAAAAAAAATTAAGTTTTAATTCCAATTTGGGCATGTGCTCCGAAACAAAGACGGTCTACCGTTATGAATAACGTAAAAAACATTTTACAAAACCTACAGGATCATAGCAATAAACCCCAGCATTTCATGTATTCCTATAAAAGATGATTTTATAGAAATGAACTAAAAGGCTGTAAAATCAGGACGAGCCACCGTTTTTCAGCGTCTGCTGTAAATGTCATTGTGCCGCACGACCAGATATGAGGCTCTAACAAGTAAAAATACAGCCCGGTTCAGCCGAGTGCATGCATCGCCCAGACCGTTTCTAAATAAATAACTTTCATCGCGCTGTCACTCAGTACACATTAATAACCTATGAGCTGATGTGACAGCGTTATATGCAGCACACTGTCACCCCGGGGCCAGTCACAGGCCCTAATTGGCATCATCTCGCCCGGGTTTTCAGAACAGCGGATCATAAACAGACATGTTCATACTTACGCACTACTAGAGATGCGAACGGCGAGACGGCAGCAGGTGGTTGAAACGTTCCGAACCTTTGCATCCTTTCTTCCTAAGCGTATTAAATACCAAAACAGATTTTCCCCTCGCATTACGAAGTTTAGAGACTTAGAGGTCGCACGAAAGTGAAGTTCCGTCCTCGTAAAAGTAATCTTTACATAACGAGCCGATTTTAAATTACACAGGAGTGCTGTTCGATGCTAAATTTTTTATTAGTCAGACTGATATTCATAAATGTGCTATAGCAGCTGCTTGAAAAGTGGTTCTAGCTGCAAGACAAATCACGTGACTATATTACTGCACTTCTTATAGATTATTGTGTATATACTGTAGACCTTGTATGACGGATGATTCAAAGAATGGTGTGTGACCGTTGATCTGGTTTTCTGTAAGGAGTCGTGTACACCAAGCAGCCATAACATTAACACCACTGCCACGGGCCCTGAACTACACTGATTACCAACTACACATCAGCAAACTGGTGACAGGATCGTGGACAACCAAGTTTCATCCATGCCGTCAGGGAACAAACCCCTGTCCATCCTGTCCAATTCCACGGAAAAAGCCAATGCAGCACAAATGACTAGAAAAGGTCAATGCTGGCCGTGACAGAAACTCCCAGTGCACCACCATGCATGAGGCCCGACAGGCAAAGAGTCAAAGGTCACTGACCTGGCCTCCAAACTCCCTAGATTAATATCGGATTAAGTACCTGTGGAATGTGGTGGACAAACAAGTCCGATCCACTGGGAGACAAACCCACACAGCCCACAGCACCCCAAAGGATCCAATCCCAACATCCTGGTATGGTTATGGTTGATCTGAGTCTTCAGCGTCAGTGCTTTAGCAAAGTCAGAGGTAAACCTGAAACATGGGGCTCCGGGTGGCCCAGTGGTAAAGTGCTCGCCTTATCATCTGGAGATCGCGAGTTTGTAACCTCTTGCAGCCGGAGGCCTGGAGAGAGCCTATTGGCCGAGCTCTCTCAGAGGGGAGGGATGAGAGGTACTTGGTGCTCCCACATTATTCGCGGCTCTACAGCCAATCAGGGGCGTCTGTGAGCTCACGTAAGCGGAAGAAGCGGATGACGCTGTCCTCCGTGTGCGTTACGCCGTGCTTGATTGAGCAGTTTGAAAAGATGCGTTCGGATGTCGTCAGGTGTTCGGAGGAAACATGTCATAGTCTTCGGCCCTCCCGGCTGAGTGGTAGTAGTAGCGCCCCCTAGTGACGGGGAGGAATCGGATACGACTAAATTAGGGAGAAAATCAGGGGGGAGAAAAAACTTAAAAACTGAAACATTAGGTAATTTACTTAGACTTTGTGGCAAGATCACAAGCTCCTTTTAGTCTTAAAATTGAGGGAGAGACAAAGAGAAAGACAGGCTGGTGAGACCGCCATGTGTCTACGAGGAATTTGTTTGTTTTGTGGATACTGAACGGCCTGAATCCAGAGGCAAACAAGCAAACGTTCTTCATGTCTTCATGTGGAGGAACCTGTCTTGCATACCTGAGAACGAGTTCTATTCAACCTTGTATTGTTAGGTTTAAAGCCAGCTTGGGACTGAAATAAAAGGACAATTATTACAATTTTTACGGATGCAGACTTTTGGGCCACACTGTAGATGGATAGAAAGTATACACTATATTTTTTATTAAATAAAAAAAAAATCTAATTGTTGACAAGCTGCAGTTGTATAAGAAGAATATAAGAAAAATTATATAGAAAAATAAAATCGTTTATTTTCCTAAAACAGCACGCTCTTTTGTGCGTTACTGCTCATCTTATAGAGTACCGTCTAATTCTAATAATCAGTAGGTTTCAATGCTCAATAATTAGGCAAATTAAACCAAAATGCAAAACTTGTTTCAGAAGAGCAGAATAATTCTACATTTTTTACGGAATAAAAAAAACAAAACAAACGAACAAAAAAAGTACGCAACACCAATTTACTAACAAATTGCCTCGTATCAAAACATCATTTCAGCAGATTTGCTTCCTGTGCGACTTTCAAATCGAACTCACCGAGCGCACATTAGTGTCAACCTCTCTCTTAAGATAAAAGATAAAGTGTCAGCAGGGGAGGAGGAGGGAGAGCGTTTTCCATCGCTGATGTGTTTATTACACAGAGGCCTCAGACGCAGACTGGCTGCATCTCTATCTCTCGCCTGTGTTCCCTGCAGTTTTTCCTGAAAGCATGCACGCCTCGCTCTGTCAGCCCTCCGTCCTCGGCTCTGCACTCTCTCTCCTCACACTGCACTTCAGCACATTTCTGTGTAATTATCTCCCGAGGTACTGTACCGCATGGGTGGGCATGCGTGGACGAGGGAGATGTGGAGCACCCTGACAGCTTTCCCATAAACCCGGAGCTGGGATGCTCCACTAAGGAACTGACGCCCCAAGACTGCTCAATTCTCAGCTCTGCAATGTGGCTTGGATCCAGGGGCTTAGGAGCCCTACGCACCATGCAACATCCCAGAGAGACATTAGCTGGTAAGAGAAAGCTCACTGAAGTGGGAATTAGTTCAAAGTTTTGGAATAACGTTATTCGTTCTGGGAAGTGAAGAGGCCGAGAAATATTCACGGCACAGACGCTGAAGGATTCGCTTGAAGGCTGCACTAACATGTCTGACATATGGATGAAAAATGGACATTTCTGATCATAAGCAGGATTTACTCTAATTAGGAGTCAAATTCGAAACAGCTTCTAGGATAATCAAAACATTGGCTACTGTCTTACGGTTGGGTATTGTTTTATATTTACAAATTGCAGGCTTGTGGACATTTACGCTTAAAGTATGCCGCATTTGGCAGATGTCGATAAAGAGCAACTTACGTACTTCTTTTTTATACAGCTGAGCAGACGAGGGTTATGACGACAGCTTGACGGTGTTTGCCTTTGAATTAATGACCTTCTGATCAGAAGTGCAATATTTTAACCGCTGAGCCACCCAAAAGGAAACAAGTAAAGGTTTAATGAAACAAATCGTCTCTCAAACAGTATCACTACACACCGATCTGCCATAACATCTGAATCAGATATTTTGATTTATACATATTTTCTCACACATTTCATATGAATTTCCCTAATTTGCTTTCGATTCTGTAAAACCTGATTCGTGCCCTGCTCAGGAACGCTTGCGCTTGCAATCTATTTCAGTTCTCCGGTACAATTCGCTTCCATACTCTATCTTTTCCAGCGGACTCAGGCACGGTTCCCAAGCGCAGAACGATTGTCCTCTCACTGATCAAAATGAAGCAGACTTTAGGGACAAGTGTTCTCGGAGACAATCCCGAGGCCTTGGACAGATAGACATTTGACTAGATATGCACTAGATAATAGTAGTATAAAGTAGGTATGCCTACTGTACGTCAATTGACAATTTCTCTTATTAATATAGGCAAGTTAGCAACCAATAGGGCCAGGTACATTTAAAAAAATGTTTAAGTGCCAGGGTATAACTATAGTAATAGTTAACTATAGATATTCAAACATACCCATTTAATTCTCTACACTCATTCTCTATGCTGTTTATCCTATTCAGGGTTGCGGGAAACCTATCCGAGTGGACTCGGGGCACAAGACGGGGTACAACCTGGATGGGATGCCAATCCATCTCCGGAAATACAACAGGCAATTTGAAAAACCCAATTATATGTCTTTGGACTATGGGAGGAAACTGGAGGACTCGGAGGAAACCCACCAAGCACAAACGAAGACATGCAAACTCAAAGCCCTCAGACACAAAGCAGGACTCGAACCCTTAACCCATGAGGTGCGAGGCCACATTGCTAGCCATCCAAGGTCGCCTTTTTACAATTAAGTTTATAATCGAGCACAAAATGAACACTGCAGGCAGTCTTAATCCAGAGGTCCTGATGGTTTGAGATGGAGATCAGTGAGAATGTGAGATCATTAGGGGCTTTAAGAATACAATTTTTAAAAATCTCATATTAAAATATCTATAATCTATTCAGCATTTTAATCCCCTTTAATTGCAACTTGCTGGTGCAACAGCCCCCTGAACAGACCCTGAATATATCCCGCTGCAGATGCAGCATTTAGATGCCGGATGGCTCAGTTTAAGGGACAAACTGTTATTTTCATAAATGGCAACAGATTACAGTGTCAGTCACTAAGACAGTAGGTTGTGGGTTCAGTGCCCAGGCAACTGCTGCATGAAAAAAGAAGAAGAAGAAGAAGAAGAAGAAGAAGAAAAAAAAAAAGAGTTAGTGATTCTGCCCAGAATTGAGCATCAATGAGACAAATTGGGTTAATGCCACAGTGATGGAGCAGCATCCTGGTGAGGGAACATAATTATATGACCATCTGTTCTAGCGCTCAGAGAGCAGGAGCTCCTGAAACGCTTCCTGTGAAATAGCCTTTTAATACTTTCCTCCAAGGATATGCTTTGAGAAGTGAACACAATCACACGCTACACATCGAGCAGTAAGCAGTGGCAAAAATAAAGAGCTTCAACATGTGACACACACACGTAGACACACTAACACATTTCCCGTTCCCCTGCGTCTCACTTGGAAGCCCTGTGAGTGCCAGCACTCTCTCCTCTGTCTACTGCACTATTTGCATTACAAATGAAACACGAGCTACGCTGCTGCATATTTATGAGTGCGACCAATCCAGTAAGTGGCGACGCTGTTGCATATTTATAGAGGAGGTTGTTCTGGTGAAATGAGCTTCTTCTGAATTCACATGAATTCCTCATTTAAGGAGAAGGATGCTCCAAACACGTCTAAATGTCGTCCACTTGTCAACCATGAATGTGTCTCTTGGAGTACATGTGGTATTAAATCAGCAGCCTTCAGTTCATTCAATAACAGCTTCTATTTGAGTGCATATGTCTGTGTGTGTGTGTGTGTGTGCTTTTATTTGACGGGGCTTCTTTTAGCTTATAAAGACTTCATAATGACAGGAGCATGCAAAACCTTTGAGAGGATGACAGCATGAAAATGTGGACAAAATCTGCCTTTTATGTAAAAAACGTAATGGCACATAAACTGTTTGGCTTGAGTAACTAAAAGACACTGAAAGAGTTATTCACATCCTTACAAATATGCCAAACATGTTAATTTGGCCTGTCAGTCTGCTAATTTAATTGTACTTTTTGTTCTTTAAGCAGTTGGTAGAACTTTTGTAGGAGCAAGAACATGCATCATTATTTTAAATGACAATTATAACGTGTTTTCTTTCCCTGTAAAGAACTTTTGTTTGTGCAGAATAACAGAACACAGTTATAACAACTGTGTAATATCCTGCTACACTAAAGCACTTATCCCAGTGTTTCACTAGTGCTTGGAGACCATCTAAGTAGAAAGTCTTCTTAGTAAACCGGAGCCAAGCTTCATGTCTGAAACGCTGGCCTCCCAGGAACTCCTTTTATGGACCAAATGTGTGGAAATGGCTTGCAGTGAGGTCCGGAGTTTATGGGGGATGCGGCAATAAGGCCCAGCCGAGTTCCTGTAATGTGCAAGTGGACAGCAAACGCAAGAGATACGCTTCTTCTGCATGTAGGCGACAAGTTATCCAACGATTTCCAAGGATCATCCATCCCACTCCCTAAAACTAATTTTTCATAAAATAGGCATTTTTACAAACACTCCCGGTATATGATTAACATTATGGAAATATAAATACATGTTGTTGGTGTTATTGTTTTCACCCCATTTCCAGCACCACAGCAAATAATCTTATGTGCACATTTTTTATTTTGGGACAAGTTTTTAATGCTGGATGCAGGTCCTTAATCCAGGTTTGGGACTGACACTAAGGGTACCCTGCAGCCCTAGCACCTTGGGCTAGGGCACTGCCAGGGACATAACCCTGGGCCTTCTACATACAGTAGTAAGCAGGAAGCTAACCACTGATCCATAAATGCCCCTATGGAACTCTATGAAATGTTCTTCCTAAAAGTTGACAGTGATGTGCTCTGTAATAAAAATATAATCTTAGAAAGGATGTTTATCCCTTTCCTTCAATGTGACAATGAAGACCCCTGTTTGTTCTGAATTTACACATCTAAATATTTAAAGTCTAAAGCATGTATATACAGTATATATAATATTTTAATATTATTATTACTTTAAAATTTAAGTTTTAAAATTAATCCATCACGCTGTCCATGGAATACCACATTCTGTCCAATATGTTCCTTAGCAAGCGAACCAATGTGTGCTGCAAGTGGTTCATGAATATTATTATATTATGATTATTGGCGACATTTGGCTAAGTGGTTAGCATTGTTGCTTTGCACCTCCAGGTCCTGGGTTTTATATTCGCATCAAGTCTGTATGCATGGAATTTGCAGATTCTCCCTATGCTTGGTGGGTTTCCTCCACGTACTCCAGTTTCCTTCTAAAACTCATGTACAGTACAGACCAAAAGTTTGGACACACCTTCTCATTCAAAGAGTTTTATTTATTGTGTTCTTTATTGTGTTCTTTAGCCCAAACAAGTCTCTTCTGTCCTTAGCAGTGGTTTCCTAGAAGATATTCTACCATGAAGGCCTGATTCACACAGTCTCCTCTTAACAGTTGTTCTAGAGACGTGTCTGCTGCTAGAACTCTGTGTGGCATTGACCTGCTCTCTGATCTGAGCTGCTGTTAACCTGCGATTTCTGAGGCTGGTGACTCGGATGAACTTATCCTCCGCAGCAGAGGTGACTCTTGGTCTTCCTTTCCTGGGCCGGTCCGCATGTGAGCCAGTTTCTTTGAAGCGCTTGATGTTTTTTGTGACTGCACTTGGGGACACTTTCAAAGTTTTCCCAATTTTTCGGACTGACTGACCTTCCTTTCTTAAAGTAATGATGGCCACTCATGCTTTTTTCTTGCCATAATACAAATTCAACCTCTTTGAATGAGAAGGTGTGTCCAAACTTTTGGTCTGTACTGTACATTAGGTTAATTGGCGTTCCCAAATTGCCCGTAGTGTCTGAATGCACGTGGGAGTGTTGACTGGAGATTCTACCACGGTTGTACAAATGGGAATAAATACAATAGTCACCACTGGCCTCCATGGCCCCTAGTTGGATTACAGAGATTCTAAGCTGGATAGTTTATTATGATTATTATGATTATTATTATTCATTTATTGAAAACTGGATTTTATCAAAATAGTTTGGTTGGCATTTTAGAAAGCGTAAAGCCACTCAAAGGCTTTGCATTATACTTAAGAACATCCTTAACGGTGACAATCATTGTACAGCATACACTCTCATTGCCTATAGCTTCATAAGAGCTGTATGAGTGTGCATCTGTTTACAGATGTGTGAGGTTGTTAGTGTGAGCAAACATATTGTGAGCATGTCATTGCCGTCGATTGTTTGCACAGAGGTGTTGCTGAGTTTAGCGACGGCATCTGGGTCTGTGTGTGTGTGTGTGTGCACGCGCGCGCTCCCCTGCCTGCCTGCACGGACAGAACATCGTAGGACACAGTCAGAAAGTCCCTTGAGAAAGCTCAGCTGTGTCCTAGTCTTTGGCGTTCTCTTCGGGTTAATGCGGATCACTGAATTATTGTTACATTAACCGATGTAGAGTGAAAGCAGGGTCGCAGCCACTCCGCCGAAGTCAAGCACCGCCCCAATACACGTCTCTCTTTCTCTCTCTACACCGTGTCGTAAATATCATCCGTTTAAACGCTTATCACTCTTTTTATTCAGGGTAAAGATGCTGCATTTATATGTCGACGACGTATGAAAAAAGCTAATAAAAAAAAATGTTTTTCCAATTTAGCTCTCCACCTCTAGCGATTGAAAAGGTCACGCCTGTGAAGACTTGGAAGCTTTTGATTGGGTAAAAGAAGCAACTCTCTGCCATAGGGAAAAATAAGTGTGAATGCTGTTGTTACTATGCAACACAAACCACACACACACACACACACACACAAAAGAGGATATTTTTGAAGGTCATGTTTGACTACAGCATCATGGATTGTAGGGGGGAAAAAAAAGGTGAAGGCTGATTATTACTTTTACTTCCAGTGTGAATGAGGCGTACCGACATGAGTCACTCAAACACAAAGACGAGGAGAAACAAACGCGCGCGCGCAGACTCGTGACACACCTGCTAATTACTCAGAACTCTGAAGAGAACAAGCATCAAGAGAAGCGGAGGAAATCAGCAAGGGGAACTGGAAATTCGGACAAGACCGAAGGAAACCCAAGAAGAACGTTTGTCTATCGCATTGCAGCGTTCTTCTTCTTCTTCTTCTTCTTTTTTTTTTGTTTTTTTTTTCTCCCTTGTTTTTTTGTTTGCCTCGCAATCTATCCGCTGGCCGTGTCCCGCTCTGCTGTGAGGTTAATGAGAATACAAAAACACCTCAGCATAGCTCTGCCTCTCCTGCTCTGCTTTGAAATGAGAAAAAAAAAGCTCATCCCTTTAAGTGCGGTGGGAACGAGGGAGAAGATGAGATTTAAAAAAACAAAAAAACAAAAAAAAAAAGGTGGGGGGGAGAGAGAGGGGGGGGGAGGGAAGAAAAAAGGGAAGAATGAGTGAAAGCTGGAGGCAGAGTGAAGGGGGATTTGAGAATGGGTTCTCAGTGGAAATGATCTGCGTGAAGGTGTGGGAACTGCTGCAAGCTGAAGTGCGATCTGTGAAAGAGATGCTTAATCACGGCGCTTCATAGCCACAGCTAGCTTCATTTCTCCCACTGTTTTAAAATGGCTGCCAGTGAGCTGCAGGCTACACACACACATTCACACACGTATTCACACACGCACTACAAACAACGCTACCTGACAGCCATCTAACTCAAACTCTACGTCACTGAACCCTGGTGGACATGATACACCATAGACACACACTCATATACACACACATTTCATAAATATATTCATTCGTTCGTTCACATTTCACTCATCTGATCATATTTCATTCAGCATTACAGAAGCAGAGCTAGAGGACAGAGGGTTAAGGAAGAGAGTCACTTACTGGTAGTACAGTTAATCCTGATACAGTCTAGATGGGGAAGAACAGACAAGATGTAAATTCAGCCTTCAAGGTTACGACTGCAGACATCCATTACAACACACTGTCCACAAACTGGGGACAGACACACAAACAGAGTGGACCGGAGAGCATCTGTCACACTGATCAGACACATATTTTCTCTGTCTATCGCTCTCTCGTCTCTGCCTCCCACGTCGAGATAATGAACTCCAGGTGGAGGAAACACATTCTCACACGCTCGCATATCCCGGACACTCATAAATATTCATCTCCTTGCCGATCTGTAATATATTTCGAATTTAGGGAAAATTGCCATTTATAGAAATCTGACTATATCTATATCCGGATCCTTGAGAGGCCGGAATTCAAAGATTCATTTCTTAGCTTTGAAAAGGGCTGAGGAGGAGAGCAAGGAGATAAGAATCTGGTCAGCGTGACAGCATGCCCTCACCACCGGCACTTCTGCTGCTCCAGTATGCACACATGTTAAAAACACATTTCCCTTTAATGAGACAAAGGAGACAATTTTCAAGTGGAAAAAGCGCTGATAAATAGGACAGAGAGGGAAAACTTGTGCTTGTCCAGGCACACTGCAGCAGAGCGCTGGAGCATATCCACCGTTAAGCTAAGCCTCTTGGGAGTGGAGCTGAATTCAGAATGCTTTTCTGGGCAAAAAAAAAAAAAAACACAAAACAAAAGAAACAAGGAAAAAAAAAAACTTGCACACTCTTGCAGAAAGATCAGCTTTTTGGTGGACGTACAGTATAAAGATTGTGTCATGAGCTCATGATCAAATTTATAGACTCGTATTGTCTTGTGCGTTGAATTAGGATTTTTTTCAAAGGCATCTGAGTGTGTGGTTACTTATACATTTAAGTCTTAATCTAAAACACTAGCTCAAGCATTTTCATTAACAAATATTCTATCATCCTTGTTTTTTTTTTTTTTTTTGCAGGCATTTTAGAGCCCTCTGCTGCCTATAAAAAGAACTGTAACTTCATCAGTCCTGTGCATCATAACTTCTGTAAGAAGGTAGAGCTTATTTCTGTATCATAAAAATGTAAATCCTAAGAGGAAGAACCTCATGACGAAAAAAAAAAAAGAAGATATTTTTGGATTTGTATGATCTTCTAACTTTATAGTTATAAAAAGACTGACGTAGGAAACAGTATAAACTGCTTTCATAGATCAATGTGGCTATTTTCACATCATCATCATCATCATTATTATTATTATTAAATTTTTACAGATGCCACTACTGCGCTAATGATTTAAATTCAACATCCCTTTCACTAAACAATACAAGACATACATCTGCAGCCATCTTTAAACACTCTTAAGCACTACCTGTTCTGTGGCTACTCTAATAAATAATACATATTGTTATCATCATTATGATGATTTGTCTCTGAAACTTTATTTCCATCAGTCTACCTATGCACATTTGTGGATCGATATTTTTCACGTACGCCAACTCCAAAGGCGAGAAATCCAGAAATCCAAATCGCAAATCCAGCTCCTTTCTCTCCCATGAGGCTGTAGCGCATTTGTGTGTCGTCAACCACAGCAAAAATGTGGTCGCAAACAGCCAGAGAGCAACGTATGCCCGTCCGAACAGGGAGTGCAATCGCCTCTGGAGTAGAAGGCAATGATTCGGATGAGTTTGTCTGTGTCTATGTGTGTGCGTGTGTGTGTGCACGTATATATATATATATATATATATAAATAAGAAGTGTTAGGAAAAGGTGAAGGCTGAAAAGGCATGTGGATTGAGGGCAAGGCTAGACATGCTATTTCAAAGTGGACAGGCTGAATGACATTGTGTTTTTCATGATGCCTGATGGCACTGGGTGACGTTATTCAAGACACACAATCCTCCGTCTTTTTTTTTTTTTTTTTTTGGTCATGCACTAGTGTGTTATCTTGGGCTATCTAGCACATCGATGGGAAAAGCTTGCACAGCAGCATGTGATCCATCTTATGATCATTTTTTATGATTACCAAAATTCATGCGAACAAGTACACCTGGATATTTTAAATATATATTTTTAATAGAATTGAATAATATTCAAAGCTATGCAGTATATCTTTGCATTTTGTTATACACCTTCATACATGTTATACATGTTATATACAGTACCATATGAAAAATGTGTGGAATGACACCACACCGCTGTTAAATTCTCAGATCTGATCATTTTGCATCGTTATTCGCATCGTCATAGCTCAGCTGCAGTATTTCTAAAAATAGAATATGTACAGTAAATGTTATTTTATATTATATAACCTTGGTCTCATGATGTAGTAATGTCGCATAGGTCAAATACAGCTGCATATGCTACAATTTCAGTATAAACCCATGCAATTATCTAATCACAAAAATTGTCCAATTTATTACAGGTAATCTATGCACAGTCAACAGTTCATGTGTAATTTTGCCTAAAGTATACTGAACATGACCTATGGACTCATGACGCATGCTAAAATTGTCCAATCAAAAAGCCTCATTTATCAGCGCATTTGTTTGAAATGTGGGTGGTTTTGGTGACCAAGAAAGGTTAATTTGGTGCTTTTTGAATTATAATATAAATAACGTATATGAAGGCACTTGCAGCCATTATGCCAAATCCGAAAACGTTGACAAGAAAATCACAGATGCTGTCACATAATTCTTAGCCAAGGTCATAGTGGCCATGTTGTGAAAGAGGGGTTTCACAAACTATTAAACATATGAGACCATATGTATAAATTCCAACTACTTGTAGCCTCATTATTTATATAATTTCCTATTTTAAAAAAGTTTAAA
Source organism: Clarias macrocephalus (assembly GCA_011419295.1). Taxonomy (NCBI): domain Eukaryota; kingdom Metazoa; phylum Chordata; class Actinopteri; order Siluriformes; family Clariidae; genus Clarias; species Clarias macrocephalus. The sequence goes on from JAAGKR010000087.1 coordinate 287,522, forward strand.
TACTAAATGGTACACATAAGAGTTACATACTGCAGTTTAAATCGCGATCGCAAAATAATCGCAGTGTAAATTTTTGATCAAATCATGCAGCACTAGTTTTATACAGACTATGCCAGGCACTATAAATTATTAAATATGATAATTGACTTATTGCATTATATAACTGGTTGTTACTGGTTACTTGTGAAATTTCTAATATAATATAATATAATATAATATAATATAATATAATATAATATAATATAATATAATATAATATAATTTTTATCTTTTTTAATTGTACACTAGTAGATTTGTCTAGTGTCTCTTATACATTGTATGTACTTGTCTCTCACTTTAATCACTGGCTTGTACTACTGATCTACATGACAGAACACATGGATTTCTAACCTGTTTATTGAGGATTAACAGATTATAAGGTTCCACTAGGGCTCAAAAAGCGCAATCCAGACACAGACAAACATAATTGACTCTTTACTTGACTGCCCATAATCATCAGTAAGGATGTGAAGGTACAGTAGACTAAAAGTGCACTCCATGGTGGGAGGGGCTACATTACGCTCATCTGGGAGTGTGCGAAGGGCCGCAGAACCTGGCCATTGAAGGATGTACACCGTCCCATTCTCTTCTCAGCACACAGAGACGATAAAAGCATATGCAGTGCCTAATGTATGTTGAGAATGACTGAATGTTAATATGCCAGTTCATCTGTCTGTATGTAGCACTGAATTGTGAAAGCTTAATGCAAGATGGTGCTTTCATATGTTGTACCTAGAAAAGCAAGTCTCTGTGAGCACAAACATAAAATACAGTATATCACAACTGTGTGCTCAGAGATGTAGAGGTAAAACGCTCTGATTGGGTGAGGTACCTAGATTGACCGTGAGTCGGACCCGCCCTCCGTCCAGCTCCAGGCGGAGTGTGTCTGCAGAGTTGCGAGAGGTTGTGGCCATCAGAACACCGTAAGCTCGCTGGGAGCGGAAGCGCAGTGACACGTCCTCTGCCTCGGTGTGCATCACCACTGGCAGCTTGATCTTCATAAACTTACTGCCATCATAACTGAGAATAGTGGCATCTAAGAGAGAGAGAGAGAAAGAGGGAGAAAGAGAGAGAGAGAGAAATTACTGTAGGTGGTGCTATAAAGCATTGAGAAAGGGAGGTAAAGCTGAAGGCAGTATGAATGCCATGAGCCAGGATCATAAACAACAAGCTTCATAGAGACAGATGAGTGACAGGTTACTACAGCCTTTACAACTAGACTCTATGGTTGTCTCCAGCACCAGACAACCACGCAACAGCACTCACCATCCCTGCACACAGAAACCCAGGACATGAAGCTCATAAATAACGACCTTACATCCCGGGCTTCATTAGTTCATTTCCATACAAAGCGTAATTTATTAACTCTATCGCTGGTAATATATTCGTGCTGCCGCGTGGCAGGGCTCGGCTTCAGAGCTGCATTTCACAGCCACAGCCTGTCTCCATTTCTCTAATCTGTTTATACGTGCAGCAATCACTTTATTGGCCAATTCAATTAAGCGCCTAGATCGCAGGCCACTGCATTTTTTATAGAAGATAGCAGAGCCCTCTGACGGCAGCCATTTTACTAGACAAATGATGAGAAAAGCATCCAGACAGCTAAAACTCCAAAAAGAAAATGTCTGCATGGTGTAAATTTCAAAAAGTCTTTACGGTGCACAAATCGAATTAACTCAAAGCTTTCATTCGATCACATCTGTCCTACAGTAGTCTGGCCAGGATTATAGGTACGTTTCTCAACACTTGGCATGGGAACTACTACGGATACATCCGTCTTCAATGAAAGAGCTCCAGAGACGTTCATGGCTGCAGGCTAGCACCAATTACACTGCCCTAATTTTTACATACAGTATGCACACACTCGAGATACTCAGCTACTGTAATTTCCACTCACTGTCTCTTTTCACCATCACCTGTTTCCATTAGCACATAGCCAAGCCTGAGAGTGAGGGAGTGAGTAAGGAGAGGGGGGGGGCAAGCCAGAGGAAAACAAGCAGAAGACAGAGGAACAAGCATGGCAGTGTGCATACTAATGAGCACAAAAGAGAGCATTCTGCCCCTGAGGAGACGCACCTACGTGTGTGTGCATGCATCTGACTGTGTGTGTTTGTGCGGGTCCTCACCTGAGGCTGCGGTGATGTTGTAGTAGGCTTTTCAGTTCATGCTCTTACTAAATATTGACTCGTTTGACAAGCCCGCACTTATAGAACAAGGTCATTTTGGATTTTCTTTAAAAGTACCCAGTGTGTACTAACCGATCAGAGATGTTCGAGTCGGGTCCAGTCCGGCTTTAATTTAAATTTGCTCATAAATTTCTATCTTAATGGGTATGTTGGTCAAATAAATCATGGTTTTGCTCCATATTAAAGTTATGTTAAGCCTTTATATACTTCTTCACATATCCCAGCATAACTGGGGTCAGAGCGCAAGGTCAGCCGTGATACAGCGCCCCTGGAGCAGATAGGGGTTAAGGGCCTTGCTCAAGGGCCCAACAGTAGCAAGCTGGGGATCAAACCGCCGATCTTCCGAACAAGTAATTCAGTGCTTTAGCTCTTTGAGCCACAACTGCCCCAATTAAATTTATATTTAATTTTAGTTAGTTAGACTACAACAGTCATTTTTAGTCCAAGCGTTTGGTCCTAAATATTGATTTAATCCTAATTCTTCTGTGACATAATTTGTTTGGGTAGAGTCTTAACAAATGCTCAAAACGATATAAAAACAACATAAAAATTCATGATCCTGACCTCTTGCCATATTTTTTTAACGCTATGTGAACAAATGTAGATTTTTAGGGAAAATTTTGAGAGCCAATATAGCTCGATTTATTTATTCATTCATTCATTCATTCATTCATTCTCTGTTCCATTTATCCTGTTCAAGGACAGGACCCTATCCCAAGAGACTCGGATCACCATGGACGGGGTGCCACTCCATCACAGAGCACACAAACACGCATGCAAACACACACAATTTGGAAATGCCACTTTGTGCCTAATCTGCATATCTTTGGACTGAGGGAGGAAACCCGGACACCAGGAGGAAACCCCAGAACATGCAAACTCCACGCACGCTCAGACCCGAGGTACCGGAATCAAACCTTCAGAGATGAGGCCACAGTACTAACCACTGCATCAATGTGCCCACTTATTCCTATTCCTTTCTGTTAAAATGTATTTACCTGATCAAGTTAAACAGTGCCTCTCTAACACTCAAGGTCACTTTACAATTGAGTTTGTAACCCAGCACAAAATTAGCACTGCCAGCAGTCTTCCCCTACAGGACCTGATGGTGTGAGATGGAGCTCATAAAGATCAGTGAGAATGCAAGCTCATGGAGGGCTTTAAGGATATACAATCCTTATATTAGTATACTGTATCTACAGTACAATCTATTCAGCATTTTAATCCACTTTAATTAGAATTTGCTGGTGGAACAGTCCCCTGAACAGGCATGCATATATCCCACTGCAGACGCAGCATTTGGATGCCTGATGGCTCAGTTTAAGGGACAAACTGTTATTTCACTAGACTAGATTACAGTGTCGATCACGAAGACAACATGTATTTTGTGCATCCGGAATATATTATAATAGTTGACAAAACTAAAAAAATGATTGCTGTGCCACTTTGCGAACCCTCAATCTCGTCTGATCTCCGAAGCGAAGCAGAGTCAGACCTGATGATCACTTGGATGGGAGACGATTTTAGAATACCAGGACTTGTTGTGGGTTTGAATCTTCTCTGGTCTATGTGGGAGGAGCTTGCATGTTCTCCCCATACTTTATGGGTTTCCTCCACATACTCCGGTTTCCCTCACAGTCCAATGACATGAGGAGTGGATGGCTGATCTGCGTTTTCTGCTTTCCACTATTCAACTTGTATTAAAGGTGGCATAATGGTGGTAGTTGCACCTCCAGGGTCCGGGTTAGATTCCCGTCTCTGTGTGCATGGATGTTGCATGTTCTCCCCATGCTTGGTGGGTTTCCTCCCACAATCCATAGACATGCAGATTAGGTTAATTTGTGTCCCCAAATTGCCTGTAGTGTGTGAATGAGTGTGTGTGTGTGTGTGTGCCCTGCAATTATTTGGCACCCTGTCCAGAGTCTACCCTGTCTCCTGCGATACGCCCCACATGACCCTGTATACAGGATTAAGCGGTGTATAGACGATGAGTTGATGTTTTCAAATGTAAGAAGCTTATTTTAGAAGTGTGCAGATAGTGTATGATCTCCACAATCTTGCAGTGCAGCCTTACTTAGATCCCTCAGACAAAAACTGTAAATTTCTGTCTGTTTATTTACAAGAATGTGACCTATAGTCAGACACAGCCTGATGCCGTATATCCACTTAATTCTTCAACATAAATCTGCGATGGTTCCTTGGAGCTCTCTTTTTCCACACACTTGAGCTACCGTGATAGAGGGAGTCACAGGACGGTGAAAGCCCTTCTCCCTTGAGCAGAGACCCTACTGCGACCTTTAACCCCCTCCAACTCATTCTTTATTCCTGCATACCGTCCGTCGCTGTAGGAGAGGCAGCCCAGCACACTGACAGCTTGACAAACGAGCCATCGCCTCATCTTTAGAGGAGTAGTCTCACTCCAGGAGAGGGGATAATGAAAGGAGCAGGATAGCCAGTGGTTTGAAAAGACCTTCATTCCTGCCCTCCTGCAGTGGTGTGTATTCATGCGACAGGAGAAACTAGTTCTGAGGCTCCTGAGCTGCTTGACAAGAAACGCATTACATCCAATCAGGGCATGATGGAGCAGCAGCAGTCTGCACGATGAAGAGGGCTGCAGAGGTCGCAAATAAGATGACATGCTTTGAAAACTGAGCACGGACACCGAAAAGTGAAAGTGGGGGGAGGGGGGGGGTTTAAGGTGTGGCTGGTAAGGCAGGATGTGGGGACTAGGAACATGGCGGACTAAACTAAACCAAAAATTTTATAATAAATAAATAAATCAAACAAAAAAATAAACTGTTGAACATCCCATTCCAGTTTATAAAAAGTTCCACTTTTCTGGGAAGGTTTTCCACTCCATCCCCAGGGCCAGGCGTGCACTCGGACTGCTAGTTCATTCAACGTGCTCAGTGCGGTTGAGGTCAGGTTTCTGGGCAGGACACTTGAGTTCTTCTACACCAACCTTGGTACACCCGTGTGTGCTTTGCCTAGGGGCATTGCCCATGCTGAAACAACAAACAATCCTTAGTTTCAGTGCAGAGAAAATATAATGATGGAGCGAAATATTTTTTCGTGGGCGTGATTTTTTATGATTTTGTGCATAAGTCACAACGATGCTTAAAACCACAAATGAGTGATTTTTCAAAAAGCTGGAACTCCATCTCACACTCTTTATTTCATATAAAACATACAGCAATAAGCTCTGAATGTGTTTCTTCTAATGAGTCACTGCCAGCAAATTAGATGAAAAGGGAACCACACAAAGTGTTTCACTCAAAACCTTTTTACTACAATTACAATGTTACAATTACAACAATTTTTGAAAACTACGAGAAGCATTATACGCAACGTAAAAACTTCAGTTCACATCATCAGCCATTATCAGCCTCCTCTTCCACTATTTGATGACAGCTCATAGTATAGTTATGCTCCCTTTATTGTTTGTTCATGCATGAACTGACGACGTGTCAGTCAGTCGTCCCCTAAGGTTACGCCTTAACTGGAAAGAGCAGACAGATTGTGCGGCTTTCGGTATTTAAGCATTATTTCTCTGCTTAATTCTCTCGCCAAACATTACCACGTATTTATAGTATACCGATAAGTGCATCTTATGTATGTAACATTCTGATCGAGGTGGCACGGTGGCTTAGTGGTTAGCACTGCCGCCTTTCACCTCCAGGGTCCAGGTTCGACTCCTGACCAGGTTCGACTCTGGTTTCATCCCACAGTCCATGGACATGCAGACTAGGCTAATCGGCGTTCCCAAATCGCCCATAGTGAATAAGTGTGTGTATGTACTGTATGTACTGTATGTGTGTGAGTGTCCTGCGATGGATTGGCACCCTGTCCAGGGTGTACCCTGCCTCGTGCTTAAAGTTTCCTGGGACAGGCTCCAGACCCCCCACGACCCTGTGTTCAGGATTAAGTGGTATAGAGAGAACATGCTGTTCACACAACATCCATAACGCATAATGTCCTGTTTCACAGAACTGATGTTAGGCGACGCATACCTGTCATATATTACTCCCGGGGTGAGTGCAATGGCAGTACCAGAGTGTAAACATCGTTTTTCTTTCCTTCAACATTTTCCAGAAATCCACTAAAAGCATTTCGTTCACTGATGCAAGCTGCTATTCTGCGAAGCCAGCAGTTCCGCTACATTGATCGTGTGATAGAAAGACGCAACGTGACTGGCTTGTCATGACGCATCGTCTCCCGCTGCAAAACAGGGCCTCCGCGTCATCTGTCATTGTTTGTTTAAAATGCACAAGTTTTAAGCTTCTACATTTTCAACGTAATTGTTTTGTTATAGACAACCTTGTGCGTCAGGAAAAAAAAAAAAAAAAAAAAAAAACTTCGGAAGTTTCTGAAAAAGGCAACGTCCTACTTCCTCACCCAGTCAGATATGTTGGACTGCAGGTAGGAAGGAGTGTACATGGATCAGATCACTCTCTCCATCTGCACCTCCATCTGTTCCTACTTTCATTAACCACCCGCTCCCGTCCAAGCCTCCTCCTCTGAAACGCACACTAACAACCTAACACCTAATGTATGAACACGCACACACACTCGCACAAACACACACTTCCTGTGCCCCCTGTTAATGCCTTTTTCTTCTTCCTTTGCTCTCTCACACTCACGAACACAAACACCTTACAGGTTTCGAGCACACTCTTTGTGAAGGTTTTCATGACACATGGCATAACTGCAAAAAGGTCGAAAACACACCGTTTGTTCAAAGGGTGGAGATCAGGAGACACACGCTCGTGTTATACCTTCCCGCCGAGCCCAGCCCCATCCACCAACATGCTGTGGCGCTCAGGAGCTCTGCTCACTACAGGGATTACCGAAATGTATGTTCAACACCCATAATAAACAGGAAGATTTGGCTCGGAGGCATCATACATAATTCAGCTAGGCTCATCCGTGGATGCTGCGCTCCAGCGGATGATTTGCCCTTTACAAATTTTTGACAAGCAACAAAAAGTCGAAAAAGAATCGAACAGCAGGTGGAGTGTACAACATACAAGGACCTGAGAATTAATGGTAATAACCGGCCAATGTTGCAATCAACCAGGTTTACACCGTAGCTGAAGGAAATGGAACATGATCTCGTTACAGACGGTCTGAATCTCTCTGACTGACATCCTATCAGTGTGATCAGTGAAAGTGATGTGATACACACCAATCCTGACACATCTCAGATAAAAAAAAAGCTTATAAAGCTATTAGAGTACCTGGCTGATGTCTACACTGTTTTCCAATTGTTTTAAAGAAGTACCAAAAGTAATTTTGAAACGCTGTCTACAAACTCACTTATACAGCACTTCATGAACTACATTCAAATTTGAGTAGAAATCAAACCTACAGGGTTATCTTTGAGGTGTTGCCAGGAATAGTAAGAAGAGTAGCATAAATATAAAACGAAATAAATTCAATAGCATTAATATTCACTCTGAGGTGGTTTGGTGTCAATATTGATCCTTTTCATTCCAGTAAATCATCCATGACGTTAGGCGGTGGTGTAGTGGTTAGCACTGTTGCCTTGCACCTCCAAGGCCTGGGTTCGATTCCGGTCTCTGTGTGCATGGAGTTTGCATGTTCTCCCCGTGCTTGGTGGGTTTCCTGCGACAGTCCAAAGACATGTAGGTTAGGTTCATTGGTGTTCCCAAATTGACCGTAGTGTGTGAATGACTGTGTGCCCTGCGATGGATTGGCACCCTGTTCAGGGTGTACCCCTCCATGTGCCCCAAGTCTCCTGGGATAGGCTCCAGTGAGAGTGATCCATGACATTAAATCCACCTGCCTAATATTGTATAGATCTTTTCTTGTGCTGCCATAACAGCACTCACTCATCTAGGCATGGTTGCCACAAGAACTTTAAAGATGTGCTGTGGTATCTGGCACCGAGCCTTTAGCTGCAAATCCGTAAAGTCATGTAAGTTATGAGGTGGGGCCTCCATGGGATGGATTTGTGTGTGAAGCACATCCCACAAATGCTTAACTGGATTGAAGTCTAAAGGTTTTTTGAGGGCAAGTCAACATCATCCTCGAGCCATCCAAGCCGTGTTCCTCGAGCCATTCCTACTGAACCATGGAATGCCACTGGCGTTAAGGAATTCTGTTGCCATGAAACTGAGGACTTGGTCTATTCCAATTTTTAAGTTATTAGTATGTATCAAAGTACCATCCATAGAAATGCCAGGATGCAAGGTTTTCAAGCAAAACATAATGCCCAAAGCATCACACTGCCTCTACCAGCATGCCTTCTTCTCATAGTGCATCCTGATGCCATGTGACGAACATGGACCCGGCTGTCCACATGGTGTAAAAGTGAGCATAACTCATCAGTCCAGGCCACCTTCTTCTAATGCTGCATGGTCCAGGTCTGATACTCAAGTGGACACGGGTCAGCAGGGAGACCCGGACGAGTCTGCACTGTAAGCTGTGTACTGGGTCTTCTGACTCCTTTCTATCGTAGCCAGCATTAACTTAGTCAGCTTCTTGTCTTCTGTAGGCTCAGACTCAGGCGCAGTTTTACATCCTCCCACCTTCAGGTTTAATCCTACTATAGAGGTCATGAACAATTGAGATTGATTCTCTGTGTTGTTCGGCCAGAACTGTGAATCATGTAAATACGATCACATGGCTTCGTACTGTATATAGAGATTTTGATCTGGCCCTGGCCCACAACACACTGCACACGATGCCCTTTTACTACATATAACCATGATTTTGTTGTTCAGTATTCTGTAATTCTTGCTAGTTTAAATATGTCTACCTGCTTTAAAACCAAAAATATTAAGTAAAAGTATGGGTCACTGGTTATCTCCTTATAGAAAATCTTACCCTACTGTATAAGCAATTATACACATCCTGCTCATGTTGTTACTGCAGAAATTATACAATATTCAAACAAGTGCATTAAAATATGAACTAGAGATTTACGTTAGACCTTTAACTACTGTCAGAGCTGCCGTTATCGAAAAATGAATCAACTAGCTAGTTTCTGTAAGTAGATGTCTATTTCAGCTCAAGCAAACATTCATTACTTCCTCCACAGCTGCCACATTTGGTGTCTTTTTGTTAAATCCCTTTCACATCCTCCTCCGCACATCCTCTTTCCCTTCCTTTATTCCTCCACTAACAAACTGCTCCAATTTGCCAGTTAAACAGTTGTGGGGTATGTGGATGGATTTGGCAGCACTTCACCACATCTCTCAAGCTCAAGCTCACAGTCTTTCTGAAGCACGATCATGCAGCATCGCCACTTATTTCCGTCGTGCTAATTGGTCTGATCGTTTCCATCATTTTTGTATGCAATACTGAAGAGCCACATTAGAATCGTTTGGTGTTCGGTTGAAGGAGTCGGGACGTTGCTGCAGGGAGATCACTTAGCCCAGACAACTGGCACATTCTTAAAGGCAAAACACTCCCATTAAACAACTGGCCTGAGTCCGAGCACTTCACAGAGATAGCTCTGATGGGCAGCCCTGGTGGACAGTGATATTTAGCTCAATACACGCAGAGAGGAAATGGAATTTATTGACCGTCTGCCTCTCCGTCTTTGCCCTGTTTTGCATGTTGCTCTGTAGGGGTAACTCTGACTGTGAGCATTCATCTGGAAAAACAACAGCAATGAATTTCTGCCAGAGATGGATTTTTTTTTTTTTTAAAGGACAGATAAAAGAAAAACATAATGCATGCTTGAGTGTCTCTCTATGAAGGTGACACGGATTGGAAAGAAACCCAATTACCACAGTAACAGTAACGTCAGCTGCGCTGGCTGCCTCACATTCTTTCAAGGCCAAGCCGACAGTGGAGAGACACAGAGTGGGTGGAGATCCTCTTCAACCCATAACCATCTTAAAACTTTGCAGGTCTGGCCTATTACAACATGTAAAATATACAGTGCAATGCGGTATCCATAGTTGTCCATCGAAGAGCCTGAGATTTGCAGTGCAACTCGACGTAGCTCAGGAAACAATGGATCCCTTCGTTACAGTGTCCTTTAAGATGATCAAATTTATAGTTGATTTGTAAATGAGTACATTGTATTTAACAGCCATGCAAAGTGAAAATGGCTCGACTTAGGCGCTTCCCAAATCTACAATAACAGTGAAAACCATGACTCACCTCTCTCACAGGAGCGACCCAGATAGCCAGTCCCCGAGCAGTCACATACGTAGCGGTTCCAGCCTTCCCTGCACGAGCCGCTGTTCAAGCATGGGTTGCTCAGGCACTGCTTTGGAGGTTCTTTGGAGCAGGAAGGTTTGACACCCACGGCTCTCTGGGCTTCAGCGATGCGCCGGATGTCTTTGCTCTGGCCATCCATGAACAAATCGCGTACGCAGCCCACATAACCATAGTTGAGCAGTGCAGTCCACACCTCAGTCGGAAACACCAGGCCGGCACGGTCTTCTGGCAAACCACCCAGATACAGAGTGTCATCCAGATCCAGGATCTCACTCTCTCCAGGAGCATTGTAGGGCGTACGTACTGAGTTGACAGAGATGGTGCCTAAAGAAAAAGAATGAAGGGTGGTTAGGATAATATTTTCTCAGTTAATATCAGAGAATCCAATGATGTTTGAGATGTTTTACGAGGAAGCAGGTGTTTTGAGTGGAAACCCAGATGCAAAGACATATATAGACAGTAACGTCAACTCAGAATTGAATCTGTAGTTTAATGCCACCCACTGCACTTTGTACACTCTAATGTCTAATGGGGTTTCTATACCAGTTCTAATCATATCATTTCAAAAGTATATGAAAAAAAAATGTAATTCAAAATATAGTTATACAATAGACATCATTTTTTCTTTTACCGCCTGGACATTAATTCCGCCCCTGTGAACAAGAGTGCTGCTCAGCTGTCCCTTTTCCTTAAGTCAACTCAGAGTTATGTTTCAGGTGAAAGCAAAGGATTGTCACCCTTTTCTTAGCAACTGCAGTTCATCTTGCTGGTAGCAGAAAGCTGTAAATGTTACAAACTGCTCAGTTGGTAACTTTAATAAATAGTAAAAATGGGATTTTTCAGGCATGATGTGAACCCTGTTTGAGTTGGTTCACTGACTCAACTTAATACCTTTTTAATAAAATGTAATACCACTCAGAGTATTGAACAGGACAAGAGGATTTAAAACCCATTTGGAGTATAACTTCAGTATCTATACCATACATTGAATAGTCTATGAAGTATTTCAGTCATCCAAGGAACTGAAGTTTCTATTAGCAACTCGGTAAGAACTTCAATACTATTATGGCACAGACCGAATTGCTTCAAATGGGAAACACACGTTGATACCAATTTATGTAGTAAATCTCTTCCGCATCAGTGAGCCAGTAAACATGCAGCATGATAATGACAGCACTAAGACACAGGGCTAACATACTGTAGGTATTGTATTTTGAGAGGCTTGACTATGTCTGAGGTGCTGTTAATTGTTGTTAATACATTTCTGAGGCTGGAAACTCTCGGGTGTGGCTCAGTGTTTAAGATGTCCGGTTATGGTTATGAGGGTCCCAGGTTCAAACCCCAGCAGCACCAAGCTGACCCTGCCGGGCCCCTGAGCAAGGCCCTTATACTGTACCTCAACTGCTCAAATGTGTAATGAGATATAAATGTAAGTGTTAAAGTAGGTATAAAAGTTAAAGTAAAATTTAAAGTGTTAAAGTAGGTATAAAAGTACAGTAGGTGTGGCGTAGTACTGTAGGTGTCAATGTGTTGATGTTATCAATAATTTGACTCCATATCTTTACTATATCTGTATTTGAGCAGGTGCTATACAGTACCAGTCAATAGTTTGGACACAAGTTTGGATTTTTCCATTTTCCTACATTTTAGAGCAATATTGGGCATTTGAAAACTATCAAATAACACACACGGGATTAAGGTAATTAAGTAGCGACAAGCATAACAGTCAGTTGTAGTTTTAAGACATGAAGGTCGGCTGTTCTTGTTCTTGTACTGTAATAACAGCATTATCAAGTGCATTAGCAAAACCCATCAAGCACCATGATGTACTGTAACTGGCTAAACACCATGCCAGGAAAGTAAGACCAAAATGCTGCAGATGATAAGTTTATTTACAGCATTTGGCAGATTCCCTTATATCCAGGGCGACTTACATTTATATCTCATTACACATTTGAGCAGTTGAGGTACAGTATAAGGGCCTTGCTCAGGGGCCCGGCAGGGTCAGCTTGGTGCTGCTGGGGTTTGAACCTGGGACCCTCATAACCATAACCGGACATCTTAAACACTGAGCCACACCCGAGAGTTTCCAGCCTCAGAAATGTATTAACAACAATTAACAGCACCTCAGATTAGAGCCATTATGAAGGCTTTAAAGAGCATAAGTAGCAAACACATCTCAATCAATATCAACTGTGCAAATTAGACTATTGCATATTCTTGATGCCTTCAGCATTGTCTTACAAAAAAGACCAAGGAATTAGAAGATGTGTGCAAACTATTGATGGTCATGTATATACGAATCGCTGTCCAGACCGAAAAACAAGACAAAACTGAAAGAAGTTTAAGAGCAGAAAGTTTTTCCTTGTTTGATTGCAATAGGATTGTACCACAGCCAGTTTGCATAAGTTTAGAGAACATATTTCAAAATGTCCACCACAAGATTCGCCCTTATGCCATACAGTATGAATGAGGAATGTTATAATGTTATAACTGGGATTTTTAGCAGATAGCATTTAGCAAACATACATTTTCCAACTTGTATATTTGTATTTACTGACTTTAACATTAATCTATTAGGTATGATGGTGGTGACTTGAACTGGGTCCCTTACATAATGTTAGATATTATTTGTGTGTAGCTTTTTCTTAAGCCAGATAGGGCTAGTTTAATCAGAAGTCAGTTATCGGCATTGGCACTTACATAAAAAAAATAAATAAATACCCATCGCTAGTAAGGATTCTGCCTGGCAATTTTCCCTGGATGACTGACACTAATGGTGTCAAGAAACATATTAAGGTAGCATGACAGTCTTTGGACCCCTGAGATGTAGATCACATGCATGAAATAGGATTTTTATTGCTGCGGGGTAGGTACAGTATAGGATGACACTGTGTTGCATAGTACAATAAATGGTCATGGGAAATATAAAATAACCTGTTAATAGCAGAGAATATGGAATAATCAGGACATTCAGTTCACCTGAAGGCAATTTCACAAAATCTCTAACATACTCATGCAAATAGTTTAAAATTTTCACATGTGAATTTTTTCGTAAATACAGTATATTCGGCAATGCAAATATTTGAACAGCTTAATTTCAGTGCCACCTAGAGTTCTTTCCTTAGACTCTGTTTCAGAGGTTCATATAACTGATAACGAGATGCCTTCAAGGCAGCACCTCTCATTGACTCTAATGATATTAAAACTCTTTCATGGACTCTAAATCAGCCTCATTGTTTTCTTGAAGACAGTTCACTAACAACATTTAAATCCACAGCATAATTCTGCACCCCCCCCCCCCATGCCCCCTTCCATTTTTCATGCCTTAAAGGCAATGACAAATAGGGCGATATTATTTGCTAGCAGTCAGAGGTTTAGTGTACATGCGGAGCTAGCCGAGCCGTGTTTATTACTGTTCAACCGCCTGAGTTCACCAAAGCGGAATTACAATTTAAAATATGAGCGACATTGGCCATTTGCAGCATAAGACCTTTATTGTGCAGTGAAACACAAACTATTTATTCCTCAACCAGGGTAAATTGGTGTAGCTGTAAGAAATGAGATACAGGCAGTGAGAGTAAAGGACGAAAGAAATAGACTGACAATAAATAATTGAAACTTTAAATTTACACCTCAAGCCTGGCTATTACAGACACACTGAAATGATTTGACATGTTTATTTATTTTTTTTTTTCTTGGTCACACTTTATAGTATTAAACTACCTAGGTTTTGGGTTCCCCTTGTGCCACTGGGGTGCGTTCCCCTGGTGCTCTGGGGATGTGCCGTGATATCTGGCAGGATATTAGATACTTTGGGTCCTATGGGTTTGCAGAGTTCACGGGTTGGATTTGTTTGTTTGGTGTGTCCAATGGGACGGTTAAATCTTATTATGATCTGGGGAGTTTGGGCGCCTGGGTCAGAAGACTTGGGCTCTTTGCCTGCTGGGCCTCATATGCGGCAGGCTGTTGTGCACTGGGTGTTCTGGTACCTTTCTATCATGGCCAGAATTACCTTTTTTTCAGCAATTTGTTCTTTGAGATTGACCCAGATAGGCTGGATAGCCATTGGTATTGTTGGTATACCATCATCTGGTATTGTTATACTGGCAATATTGTAAAATCTACCTAAATTCTATGCTACATGTTCAAATAAATGGAATCATAAACGGCATATTAGAATTGTGAACAAACAGCATTTTATTCTTCACATGTCTAATTAGCTGATATAATATTATCACAAGTGATAGTTGATTGCACACAGATGATTTTTGACCCATCTGCCACACACCAGGTGTCACTTTACAGCTGAGATTCTTCTTATAAAGTGATTTATTTTTTCTCCAATTAATCAAAAATGTGTAAGTAATATGTAATGTATTGTAAATTGATGCGGACATTGCTTCTTGCAATTAAATCTGTAACACCACATCATTCTCCCTGACACACACACACACACACACACACACACACACACACACACACACACAGACAAGTGAACACCATCTTGTCCAGTGCGCCAAACTTGGCGATTACCGTCCTAGACAGCAGCCAAGCATCTCTCTCAGGTCAGTAGTAATGAGCATGCTCCATCATCCAGCCGCTGGTTCTCAGTGCTCACAGATTACACAGCATGGCACTACCGTATGGTGGGCCTGCTTTTATACTTCCTCTTACACACACACACACACACACACACACACACACACACAGACACGAACAAGAAGGTACCTATACACTCAAACATTTAACAAACATACGGCATGTAAACATCCATACATGTTTTTTTCATGTATTTTGTGTAAATACATATAAATGCACCCATACGCACACTGTGCATGTATGATTATCTTCATCGCTATGTGTAGGTGCATGCATGTCCGGGTGTGAGTGTGTGTGTGTAGGCAGCCAATTCATACAGGCTGCGGTGACACAGCATAGCTCATTCTGTTTGGCACACAGTGAAGCTCCCATCTGTCAGTCCCGTTTCAGATTCCCATAGCCTGCCAATCTTTTTTCTTTTTTCATCTTCTTCTTCTTCTTTTCCATGCCATCAAAATGTGACCAAACTCACCATGGCAACAATGCAACACTGTATTAGGAGGCTTATGCTAATCTCGTTTTAAAGACATGATGGAATTGAGCTTCACGGATAGTGTCTACGGAGTACGCCTGGAAGAAAAATACAATGTAAAAAAGAAAAAAAAAAACAGAGATGTCTTCTCTCTCTCTCTCTCTCTCTCTCTCTCTCTCTCTCTATTGCTCTTTCTTTTAGCTGAGCCCTATTAAATCCCAATTGAATACTGCATTACCGTGAAACTAAAATACCACTCTTGCTTTAGAAATCTGATTTCGTAATTGCTCCATGCGCCATTTAATTTTCCCCACATAATTCTCGCTCGCTCTGCGTGTCAGAATTAATGTAGGTGACCTGCATATCTATCACCGGAGAGAAGACGGAGACGAGCATTTTTTCACGCAGGAAAGAAGCCGCACATCAATAAGGCAAATAAGTTCGGCTGCTGGAAGGACAGAGGACCTTAAAAGACCACTCTCCAGACTTCAGGCAAGAATGTGGTTGATGGAAGGAAGTGGAGGAGGAGGAGGAGGGGAAGAATGAGGGATGAACTGTCTCTCCTGGGCAGTGCCAATCGCTAACACTCTCTATCCTTTGGGAGACCGACTTCTGGTTTCCATAGCAACATGTGCAGAGAAAATAGTGAAAGTGAGCAAGAGGGAGACGGAAAGGATGGGGCCGTTCGTATTTAAATCCCAAACTGACGGAGCGTCTTCAGGCTTACGTGCCCATTCATATTCGAGGCGACACATTAAATGCCGACAAGAATCCATCTCCTGCATCGCTAAATGTACACTTAAAGGTACAATAAACAGAATTATGTATGGAAATGAGGCCCTTTATTGTGGGTTTTTTATTAGTTTTTTTTGAAAGCGCACGGAGATTTCGGAGTTTGTAAAATGCCTGTAGGTCGAATAATTTAATCTTGTATAATTTAATTGCAACTTCACTAAATCAGCAACACATACCACCAAAATATGAATAAGAATAAATACCTGATCTGCCATCCCTCTGAAAGTCCACATGGTACCATTCTCCATCATTGACCTTCTTGTTGACGGCCCGGGTCTTGGTCGTGCCCGAGCCCATGTCTAGTAGGAGGTAAAGATGGCCGTCGAGCATCTCAATGGCGAAGAAGTCCACCTTCATAGTTTTGGGGCCCTTGGGGTCCTTCTGCTGCTGCTGCTTGGGTTTGCCGTGGCTAAAGAGCAGCAGTCCGTTGGGCTCGGTGGTGCGGAAATCGAAGGAGATGGAACCGGCTTTCTTAGCAGTCCATTTGCTGAGGGTGATGTAGGACTCCGGGGTCTCGAAGGTGACAGGGTCCAGCGTGGCCACGTTCTCACACTTAAACGCCACCATTCCACTAACCTTCATCTTAGGGTCACCTTGTTTGGCCAGACGAGACAGCTCCAACCTCACATCGTTGTTCTTGTACACAACCTTATCATGCAAAATGAAGAGTAAAACAGAGAAGAAAAAAAAATTTATTCAGTTATTTATCTAAACTACTGCATGTACTCCATTAACTTTTCAGCTGAATGAGTACCACGAATACATCGCTGTGCTTGAAACCAGGAAAAAAATGATATCTTGAACAAATCAGCATGAGAGTGCATTTTCTATCATATCTGTGTTAATGATTGATCTGGTGTGTGTGAGATCGCACTGAGTTAGTGTAATTTTGTGTAAGAGCTATTTTCGAAAGACTCCAGCCATCCGACATTTTTTTTTTGTTCCACTCCTCTTATTTCTTTTCTCCACACGACTGAAATGCTGTGATTTTCGACCCAGTAACAATCTGTTAAGTGTTCGATATCTCCCTCTTTTAATTCCATTTCGATTTGAGCCAAGAAAGAGATAATGGAATGCGGATACAATGAAGGGATACTGATGCTTCTTTAGAAATGCCAATCACACAGGCAGACGCCGAAGCCGTTCCTGCAATTAACGAGGTGCGCTATTTATATTTATTGGTCCTCTGACCTGTCCACTTTGTCCACTTCAGGAACTTGGAGCAAATTACATCTCATATCTAATAGGGCACTGTGTCCCGAGCAGGGAATGAATTGCAGGGGTTAAGGCAGGGACAAGAACAGGACATGTGTACAGGACATACAGGACATGCACATTAGAATATCTCGAGCAAAGTTTATCAGGTTTGCTAGCGTAAGATGAAACCATTTAATGATGGATAGAATGAGTTGACACATGGTTAAACTGTACTACATTGGGCGAAGGCGTACCTGTAACAAATATAGCAGTGTGTGTTCGTGACCATTATAATTATCCTCATCTGGTGTGAAAGAGTAGAAAAGCAGATGTCTTTGCTGCAGCTTTTTGGCTGAGTATGTAGGATTAACACCTTTGTGTTTGCAGGTTTAAGACCTTTAGTGGACCTTCTAATCTGGAGAAATGACATCATTACCGCACCGCCCAAGAAAGGGATTACACGTGAATGCGCGGACAAAGCTCCGCTAATGGTAGCAATCCGGACATCGGCTGCATCACAAGCTGCACCTTCACACCCCGACAAACAAACTCATCGATTTCTTGTGTGTAGCGTTTGAGATGAAGGCTTTAGCTTCAAAGCGTCTCCGCTGAACCTGAACCGCGCTGTTCATTTGGTCAGGTGTGTCAATACAATGACACGCAGTGGAGTTGCAGTACATGTTTGATCCTAATCGACAAATCTGTTCTATGTCTATCCGGTCTCTTGAACGGTATCATTTAACATGACAACAGATCCGCGCTGTAAATATGCGAGATACCGTTTCAACCAGCAAGTCGTAGGAAATACTGTATGTTTGTAAATACTGTAAAATACTGTGTGTAAATAATTATGCTGTGCTATGGATTTTAGCTACCACCAGCTACTAATTGGTCTTGTAGTATGAATAGATTTTAGTGCATCTCAACTCCATCTAGATACCAATTTTTGGTTTTGTCCATTTAAACACTTAATTAGATATAAGACTGGTGCGGTTTTCAGTGTCACTTCATTTAAAGCTTAAAACCTTCAGCAAACTATAGACTATAGAATAAAATTATTTGTCCTTGTGTAGCTCTTAAAAGTTGATATTATGCCTTTATCTTTATGTATATTAATTAAATAAATGTACAAAGTTCGAAATGTACTTAATTATATGCAATTCGTTTAACCTTAAATAAAATAACTAGCCTATAGCATGTTACCATTATTATTATTTATTACAATTGACATATTTTACTTGAATGGAAATTCTACCCTTAATTTAAACGTTGTTAAATGAATCGTTCTTTACCTAATGTAAAAGCGACAGTAGGTATTCTTTTATTAGTCGACTTTTTTTATAAGCCTTTTTTGAAATACTGTACAACATTTTCTTTACTTAACATACTATAGAAAGCGTCTCTCTCTTTCTCTGTGTGCCCCGAGAGTTCACAGCACATCATCAAAAAATAGAGCTATATGAAAAAAAAAAAAAAAAAAAAGCCAACGTGTTACAGTGATGTTATCACAGGTTAAGGGTGTTTGTAGGCATGATGTGAAGCAGAGTACCGAAATCCATTTAACCATGACAAAATCACGGTCACCCACACCTCTGAATGGCTTAATGCGACAACATAACAGGCTTAGAGTAGTCTATGGTCAGGAAAGTGGCTGGCAGTAGGTGTAATAGTTTTATGTTTAAAAGAATTAAGGACTTTGATTTTACAACAGCTTTGAATGCAGACTTTTTCAGACTGGACCAATTTTTTTTTAGATTTTATTTTAGAATCTGAAATGCATTTTTCATTTTTTACTTTTTAAGGTGACTGTTCCTTTACGCCCAGGTTTATGATTGCGAGTAGATGATTCTAACATCACTCTTGGTTTACAACAAAAAGGAATATTAATATTCTTTTTTGAAGAATAAATGAAAAAGTTGGTTTGAAGCTGACACCCACTTGCCTTTTGTATGGCATTCCTATTTTTTAGACATTTTAATTTTGGAACGAGCCACAGCCAGATTTCATAAAGCTACACTTTGAACAATTAATGCTTGGACTGCTGCTATAGACTTTGTTAAAGAATCGACACCTTGATTAGCTTTATGTGAATTGAAGCCATGTGTGTAACACTAACTGTGTTATTTATTTATTATTTATTTTATTTTATTTTATTTGTGTGTGTGTGTGTGTGTGTGTGTGTGTGTGTGTGTGTGTGTGTGTGTGTGTGTTTACATTTCTTTACTCTGCGATTCGCTTAAGTTCATAATTATTAATTCATAATTGAGTGTCTAATAAAAAGTTATTAACAAAAAAAAAAGAATACTGGTGATACTGAATGTTGAGTGGTTTTTAAAAACGAGAGGGGAAATGAGATCGCTGCTGAGGTTGTTATTTCCATTTCTTTAATTTAATATGAAGAAATGATTAAGACTGCTACACAGTACTCTCTCTGTCTTTATCTTTATAGATAAATCATGTTATTATATACAGTACAGACCAAAAGTTTGGACACACCTTCTCATTCAAAGAGGTTGAATTTGTATTATGGCAAGAAAAAAGCAGCTAAGTGAAGAAAAAAACGAGGGACCATCATTACTTTAAGAAATGAAGGTCAGTCAGTCCGAAAAATTGGCAAAACATTGAAAGTGTCCCCAAGTGCAGTCACAAAAACCATCAAGCGCTAC
>JAAGKR010000087.1:307694-326154 GCA_011419295.1 Clarias macrocephalus
TGTGTGTGTGTGTGTGTGTGTGTGTGTGTGTGTGTGTGTGTGTGTGTGTGTGTGTTTACATTTCTTTACTCTGCGATTCGCTTAAGTTCATAATTATTAATTCATAATTGAGTGTCTAATAAAAAGTTATTAACAAAAAAAAAAGAATACTGGTGATACTGAATGTTGAGTGGTTTTTAAAAACGAGAGGGGAAATGAGATCGCTGCTGAGGTTGTTATTTCCATTTCTTTAATTTAATATGAAGAAATGATTAAGACTGCTACACAGTACTCTCTCTGTCTTTATCTTTATAGATAAATCATGTTATTATTTACAGTACAGACCAAAAGTTTGGACACACCTTCTCATTCAAAGAGGTTGAATTTGTATTATGGCAAGAAAAAAGCAGCTAAGTGAAGAAAAAAACGAGTGGCCATCATTACTTTAAGAAATGAAGGTCAGTCAGTCCGAAAAATTGGCAAAACATTGAAAGTGTCCCCAAGTGCAGTCACAAAAACCATCAAGCGCTACAAAGAAACTGGCTCACATGCGGACCGCCCCAGGAAAGGAAGACCAAGAGTCGCCTCTGCTGCGGAGGATAAGTTCATCCGAGTCACCAGCCTCAGAAATCGCAGGTTAACAGCAGCTCAGATCAGAGAGCAGGTCAATGCCACACAGAGTTCTAGCAGCAGACACGTCTCTAGAACAACTGTTAAGAGGAGACTGTGTGAATCAGGCCTTCATGGTAGAATATCTGCTAGGAAACCACTGCTAAGGACAGGCAACAAGCAGAAGAGACGCGTTTGGGCTAAAGAACACAATAAAGAACACAATAAAGAAAAGTCTTTGAATGAGAAGGTGTGTCCAAACGTTTGCTCTGTACTGTATCTGCATTATTCCTTCTACCACAGGTTCAATTCCCCCATGTTTCTTTCTAGTGAGAAACACTAAGATCACAGAGCATCCCTCAGAGAGAGCTTTTCCCACTAATAGAAAGCTTATTTACCCTATTAGTCAAACCTTTAGCTTCCTCTTATTCTGAAAGGTTATTTATCCTGTTTGTCACGCTCTTGTTTATTTTGTTTATTACTGCTGCTGTTGACGATCTGTGACCTATTTTCAAATTAGCAGTCTTCAGATGTGAAGCAACCTCATCAGCAAAATATTAATTAGCGAATGCATTTCAGCTGTGCTCAGTGTGTGTTGGAGGCAGTTTATGGGCCCTGCACTGGAAAAGCAGCACAGACTGATAAATAATTCTGTCAGTTGTTGACGCAGAAGACTTTGTGTTATACAGGGCAGAGAAAAGTGATGCGACCGTAATGTGTAAAGGGACACCTCTAATGGGAGAATACTAACAAGAAGCAGAACGATGTTCATATAAGCTACTATAAGAAATAATTACAATGTCAACACTATAGGAGGTGTTTTGGGCTGTGTACTGTAGGTGTGGCTTGAAGGTCAGCGCTAAGAATGTGGGCATGTTTGAAGTCCATATATGGATGCATGGAGTAATAGTATGAGCAAATATATAAAATACAGTAGGTTCTACACAGGTTTTCTAGTTATAATTTTAGTCAAACTCTTAAATGGTTACAATATCACCAAGTCAAATGGATATATGCCCATTATCTTTACTATGACTTCGACCCGACTTACTTTAAAGTTTTATTCAGTCATTCTCTACAGTAAATCGCTTATATTATCGCCTTTACAGGGTCACAGGATCCCCGGAGCCTATCCCAGGAAACTTCAGGAAAAACGCGGGGTACACCCTGGACAAAGCGCAGATGCATCGCCTGGCACACATGCACAAACCACACTCACTCACACACACACACACACACACACACACACACACACACACACACACACACACACACACACACACACACACACACACACACACGCACACACACACACACACACACACACACACATACACACACACTACAGGCAATTTGGGAAAACCTAATAGCCAAATTGGAATGTCTTTGGACTGTAGGAGAAAAACCTGCCAAGCACAGGGAGAACAATGCAAACACCACACAGGGAATCGAACCCACAACCCTGGAGCCTCAACTTCAAAGTTTTTTATTTTGCTTCTTTTTTTTATTTCATTGCTGAGTTGTACTGATTCTCACAACATTTTTACACAACAGATTCCACTGTGTTGCATTAACATGTAGAGCATTGAACTAACACCCAGCAGTGTTTATACAGTACGAGTCCGGTTCAACACGGGAGATTTTACTGTGTATAACTACTGTACTGTAAGAGTGTCCACCTCGTTTCCCCCCATATCCTCTGTAGAGAAAACGAAACATGACCTAATGGCTTACCCAAAACTACTGCTGCTAGCCAGTGTGTTCATTCGCGATGAACCCCAGCAGGTTTGTGTAGCACATGGTTAGGTCAAATTCATAAAATGTTCATTAGCATCTCTTCTAATGCTCGCCTGTTACTTAACACTAGTTCCCTTAACAGGATATCCAAGAGGGATGTGCCTAGTGTCAGAAACGTATTAAAGGCCTAGTCGTTGGGTTTTATACAGTACAGTATAATTACTTCCCACTTAAAGACACTATACTGTACAGTATACATCGGTATATATTTACACCATGTCAATTTTCTTTTAACATTTCTACAACTACAATGCCGACATTTCTCAGTCATTACACATGTCCAAATGCACAAACTCAACTGCGTGTAAACTTTTTAAACTATAAATGTAATTACTAAAGGGTCAGGAGCTCATTCTTTATCTGAGCAATAACAGCGCAACCAAGTTGAACGTGACTGATAAAATATTTGATTATACCATTTCATTCAGTTTCGTGTGTGTGTGTGTGTGTGTGTGTGTGTGTGTGTGTGTGTGTGTGTGTGTGCGTGCGTGCGTCCGTGCGTGTGTGTGTGTGTGTGTGTGCGTACCTCCTTGAGGCAGCCCATAAAGTTGTTGCTAACAGGAGACCCTGGCAGGTCGGCAGTGCTGGGGCTGCCCCCGACGTAGAAAAAGTCATCGGAGCCAAGCATGGTGTAGTCCTCTTGTGTATATCCAGTGGTGGTGAGAATCCCATCCACGGATATTGTAACCTAGACAACAAAGCACAGGGAAAGGACACGCTATACTCACACATAACTTGAATGCTGATATAGGGCTTTAGTCCCCCTCGTAAGGATTTGGATAATTAGTTGTCTTGTTTTTCGCTTTTGATACTTCTTTCAATATTTCGTTTTTTTTTATTTTATATATATATATATATTATAATAAACCCATTTTCATGTCTGTTTCAAGAAAGAGATATTACACATGTTTGTCTTAGACGTTTTCATTTTGGTGTTTAGTTCTAGTCTGCCAGACCCACAGTATGGGTTAGATCAAGTTAAGTTAGGTTAGTTGAGAGAGTGAGTGGCACAGATGCCCACACTCGGTGTTAGTATCGCCAGTAGTGGAAAACAAAGATAAATCAGCAGACACAAAAATGGTGTTAGTAGCATGTGTATGCTAAAAGTTAGTATTGCTTATGTACAGTGAAAGTTGGCTACTTGTCATGTCTATGTTTCCATATAATGTAAAAGAAAGGACACGGCATGCCACAGGGGTTAGGAATGAAAGCACAGGCAATTAGAGCCACACACATTTCACACAGCTCGGACTGAATGGGAAGCAGGCTTCATGATCTCTCCCTCCCTGCATGCATACAACGAAAGAGAAAAGAACAATTATTTTCTGGGATTTAAATTGGACAGGAATAAAAGGGAGAGAGCGAGACACAGAGAGAGAGAGAGAGAGAGAGAGAGAGAGAGAGAGAGAGGACCACAAACAGTGAGCACAGCTAATGAGACCAATCACAGGACAGAGTGTATGTGTGTGCGTGTGTGTTGGTGTGTTCGTACATGCAGCTTGCTCACTTGGAATACGGAAGCAAAATCAAGATACAATAAAGGGAAAATAAATAAATAAATAAATAAATAAATAAATAAATACTAAGCAGCCACCCCTGTTAGTCTCAAATGGCCTGATGCAGCGCAGAGATGTTAGTAAAGGGGTGATGAATATCAACGGCATGCGGAGTGAAGGCCCACGGTGCTGCTGGACCATCGAGACACACACGGAGGCAGCGGACTGAGAGCAGCCAGTGAGCGACATTTCACACAACGAAACGAACACTAAAGTAATCGTTGGGATCGAAAACATGGACGGGACGAAAACAAATGGGGTAAATTAAACAGATGATAAGATAAAGGAAAGGGGGACTTGGGCAGGGTGGGGGAAGTAAGCGTAAAAAGAGTACCAACCGCAGTTTCCCCCATTTTTTTTGTTAAGTATTGATGTCTACGGGTCAAAGAAAGGAAAATAGACACACGGCAAACCCAAACTAAGAAACAATTAGAATGATATCTACCGAACAATGTAGTTTGTTTACCATAGCGTGTCCAATGCCTGAGTGCTTTGTGGAAAAGGGGGGAGAAAGGAAATTAAAAAACAGAACACCATTCCTCAGTCAAAAAAGATGGTCTGTTGCCAAGGTTAGTACATCAGCGTTGCACGTTAGTAAGAGGTAATTGGTTAGTAAATGACACATTCCATGGATGAGAGGTTAGTTTCTGTTCCCCAAAAAAGCAGGTTAGTAACATTTAGAAAAAGAGCAAAGAAAGAGAAGGAGAGGAGAAGCAGACTAGAGTTTTGCACCAAAGTGCTCCCAGTGCTGTTTCATCAGGAATTCAACTGGTCTGCCATATCCCACAAACTTACTGCTCGAGCTCAAAGCCTTCAATGTAACAATTAGATTCCTATACTGTATTCACTGGCACACTACACACATAGCATTTATATACTTTCACATTACACCCTGACACTCCAAAGCCTAGACATGTGTTTCTGCGTATATTGGATTAAATGTACTGATGGAGTGATGAATGTACTCTTGTAGTAGAATATTGCTATTTTTTTAATGCTTTTACACAGTATTGTGCTCCAGCAAGCAGATTTAGTGCATAAGTTTACGATTTTTTTTTTCCCCGCAGGTTTGAAGCACATCTACAGTACAGTACGTGTCTGTAACTGAAAAGACTTCACGCAGTCTCACTAATACAATGATACAAGGTGTCTATTATCCTGCCTGCGGTTTTATACCAGCATTAACATCATTAATCTGAGTTAGAATCTCTTATTCCAGGACATTATGGATATTAACATTTCAACTCCTGGCCAAGCAGCCATTGAAGATTTATGACTTCTATTTTTAGTGCAACTTAATGCCACAAATACTTATCAGGGCGTCTACTGCTAACGCTACGGAAAGAGAAAGCTTCCTGTTTCGAGCTTTTATAATAAATCGAATTTTATCCACTCTCGACCACCGCCTTTTGTGCGCGGTTACCTGACGGAGGTTCCTGGTAACCTTCACATCATGCCAGGCATTGTCATTAAATTTCCCATTGACGGGCTCAACCAGGGCCTCGAAGGCCCCAGAGCCCAGGTTGATGACCAACGAGACGGCACCGTTCTTCAGTGCCAGGTTGACGTAGTCAGCCGATTTGCCCGTGTGGAGCATCAAGCCGTTGCGCTGCAGGGTCTTGAAGGAGAGCGTGATCTCATCGCTGCTGCTCTGGATGGGGTTTGGAGAGAGGTCGTAACAGAAGTACTCCGAGCCCTTGAAGGTCGCCACGTACTCCTCTCTCACTGAAAAAGACAGGGGGTTGGGGGAGAAGGGGAAGATTGTGGTAGTTTATTGAAGATGCTCGTCAAGATTCGAAAGACGGTTGGACAGACGTGGCAGAAATGCATTATCTTCCCTCCAACACATACATAACAACACAAATGGCCTCGGCTGGCACGTTCGGAAAATAAGCCCAGACTACCAGCTCGGAAAACATGGCCAATTATGCTCTCTTGGACTTATCGAACTTATAGCAGGAGAAATATTCTTCTATTGTGCCACTTGGGTGACCAATTGACAGAAACAATACTATGTGAGATGGTGCCACATCGTCCATAATTTGAGGATCACTCAAATGGATGTTTTGAAGGGGAGAAATTATGCAAAGCAACAGATGGAAAACAGAGAGTGAGTGTGGGACAATAAAGCAATAAACTGGTAGGCTGAAAAATATGGGTAGAATGAAGACCTACCTGTACCTAGCATACTGAACATGTACTTGTTGACTCCCATGTTCTCTATCCATCAGCGGTACTGTAGCACACGACTTACTCGATGAGTCAGTACAGTAAATATGATGAATGACTTACCTTTTGTCACTTACTGTATGAATGCTAACCAGTCATTAACATGCACACATTCACCTCTGAGATAGAGGGCAAAACCATCTGGTCATAAACGAGAGCCAAGGATAATAAATAAACCAGCCACACACTCCGTGTCATCATTACCATATCACATACTGAGCCTGAGTTACGTTGTGTTCCACACACCAACACACACGTACACACACTCACTCATCGTCTATACCGCTTTATCCTGTATTCAGGGTCACGGGGGGGCCTGGAGCCGATCCCAGGAGGCTTAGGGCATGAGGTGGGGTACACCCTGGACAGCGTGCCGATCCATCGCAGGGCACACACACGCTTATTCGTACACTATGGGCAATTAGCCTAACCTGCAGGTCTTTGGGAGGAAACCTACCAAGCACGGGGAGATCATGCAAAACTCAGAGACGGGAATCGAGCCTGGCCGGGAATCGAACCCGGACCCTGGAGGTGCAAAGCGACAGTGCTAATCACTACATCACCGTGTCGCCACACACATACACTTTATTATTTAAATAACTTTATCACTTAGGGGTTATTTTGGCCACTTACCTTGAACTGAGCATTCAACTAGAATAAATGCGATTGTGAATCTATAATTCCTCTACCGGCCAAAGACAGACAATATAGTGACTCAGGTTTAGTGCACTCAATGCCTCCTCCTTCATGTCAAGAATTTTAATGAGACAGGCTATCTTTTTTAATGGCTGATTCACAACAGGACTGTTTCAAATTACCACGAATCCCGAAATTTACAACACAATTAGGTCCGTGCACGGGCTAATTTACAACTGGATTATCGCGAATATTCTCAAGTGGGAAATGCTGAAGGGTATCAGCAGTGTCTCTGTGCTGTGCTGGAGGCAGCGAGGGCCCAGGGATAAAGGGTGGATCTGAATCTGGCTCTCTTCCATCTCCTTTTTCATTGAGCTGACTCAGCCTGAGGATGACACAGTGCAGGAAGCTGCCCACAGAGCCACACCAGCAGGCCAGCGTTCATGCGTGGAGACACACTGACACACACACACACACTCACGGTTTTACTGTTGTACCGTCCAGCACATGCAGGTAAAATGCAAGCAACATCGGTATGTTCATTTTAATTCGTAAGCCACCCTGAGTGCTTTATCTGCGTTCCATCTGGATGTTTGCTAATGCGATTTTCTTCACTCTGCTATCTCGCATCTCTCCACTTCTCGCAAAATCGGATTCCTCTCCACACCACACCACGCAACCATAACCACGCGGCACGCTCAGAAGGAAACCCGATTCTTCGGCGCATGCGACATTCATGCCACTGAGGCCACTACTTTAGAAACAGGCGCTTCATCAAACAGCTTTTTCGATGTGACATTTTGTGAAGTGCAAATAACCAATAGTGAGTGACAGCTACAGACAACATCAAACTTCTCCATTTTTTTTTTTTAGAACATTAAATTCTCTATGCCCCTCATTTCCCCTGTGCTGCCACTTCATTCAGTCATCCTGACAACTATTTTATTAATATCGTTTTTTTTTTTTTTTTTTTTTTTCCTAGTGGCCAAATAATGAACCTGGTGAGTCAATGAAAATGTTAGACACACTTTTTTGGTAATTACCACCTAATCAAATTAAATTACAACCCAGATATTCTACACTAGGCTTTTTCCAGCGTTTGCTTTTGTTGTCTCTCTTTTATGTTTTAATGCTACGGGCAATAGTTTTGCCCTGAGGACATGCAACATGGAGTGGTTTCAATATTGTGGACAGTGTCTCTATAGGGAGACAAGCTGTTGTCCTTTTTTTTTCTCTCTCTCTATTTTTTTTTTTTTTTTAAAGCTAAGCGTTTCTCACCACACATCCAGCAACTGGCATGATATGAAAGCACGGATGTAAGCGCTTCCCATCTTGGTACGGTTCTTATCAAATTTGATACGCCTGCTGTTTGTAAATAGCTCCTGGTAGGCCCGGGATTAAAATAAATAACTAAATATATTTTAAAAAAAGTTAATTATGCATTAAAAAAAAAAAAAAAGCCAAGTCAATAGTGTCACTATTAATTGACTGAACTCTGGTGTATGCTGCAGATGCAATAAGACAGGATCTGACAAATCAATATTGCTGGAAGACCTTAATCAATGTAAAAAAAAAATTCTTTATTCCTCATACTCTTCAAATTCATATGAATACACCCACTGGTCTTTTGTCGACTTTAGAAGACAGAATAGAAGTGCTTGCAACTTGCACGTCAGACCTGAAAGCGGATGTTTGTTGTCCGTTCTTGATGCTGGATTGATTGGTAACTTCGTTTCCTCAGTATATTAATTATGCATAATGACATCTTTACCTACAACAGGCTTTTCTTTAAAAGGGTACAATGAAAGCAGGATGAATTATTAATAGAGGAATCCAAGCCTGATTACCTTTAGGATTTTAATTTATGCAGACAAATTTGCAGTTCTTGTTTCGTGACTCAAAAGGAACCTATTAAGAAATACATTTCTGTTTCCCCTTATGATGCGTCACTGTTTTCGATTATTTAGGCCAAATACAATACAGTATTACATTCTGTAAAAATGACCATTCATGTACTGGTAGATAATTGTTCTGGTCATGGTAAAGCTCTTTCAGGCTCCTACAGAGGTATGCAGCATGATTTGTCTATTATATACTGAATAGGAGGTTTTCATTCAGGTTCCATCGACAAGACAGAGTTTATGACACAAAAGCTTTTTTTTTTTTTTTTTTTTTTACAACTCAGTTGAGTCAATATCTCCTGGCAGGAGAGATAAATGGCTGAAGTGTCAATATCCCGATGTGATAGCTAAAGCCAGAAGGCTATTTAAATAATACCTCGCTATTAAATATGGCGGTGGTAAAGCTAGCGACTGATAATGGTACTTCAGTTATATAGCGCAAGTCAGTGTTAATGGTTGGACCTGCTCCCTACTCCTCTAGTATTTCTGAATTATCAAACCTATCATTTAGCCAAATGCAGACCTAAAGTGTTAAATTACATTTTATCACAACGCTGCCGAATTCTTAAAGCAAAGTCTGCGGAATAATTATATTTTCATAACAGCGGCTTTGATAAGAGTTCCGACTGTAACATAAATGATAGGTTTGGATTAATGCACTCATTCGAATATGCTATTATTTCTAGAATAACAACTCAACTTAAAGAAACTGGTAACACATACAGTAGTCTACGGCTAACAACGCGTAGATTGTAAATACAATGTAAAGCTAACGCTGTTCGATGAGGAAAAACGACAACAAAAATATACTCATTATTATTACTAATGTGAAGCTTTTAATCAGAAGATGTTTGCGTACGATTTATGGAAGGAGGAGGGCTTCAGAACAGTTTTCTGTCTCGAGAGAGTTTTAATCGCAGATAACTTTGCGCTTTAAAATAAAAGACGATAAAGGAGATTAAAAGAAAGGCTAGTGATAGATCTATTATCTCATCAGTAATAACAGGAATGAGGAACGTTTTGCAGACGTTCTATAATATTAGATGTAACTCGAAATGGTTAACAAGCACAACATTTTTTTTTTCTTTTCTTTTTGGCAAAATGAAATCGTGTAAAAGGAAAAACACACTTGCTATTTTAGGAGCTGCTATTTATTTCTGGTCTCCATCACACCCACTTGGTGTGGATTATTCTTCTCTTGCACATGTACAGTCCTGCACCTGCTGTCTTAAGCCACCCCTCCTTTCTTCATTTTTAATCAGATTTAATGATGTTGATTAAATTAAAGAAATGGTGACAAATGTTTTACTGCGACAGGCTGAATTGTCTAAAGATACAATGTCAAAACTGGTTATTTGTGTAACAACCTCAGCAGCAACTTCATTTCCCCTCTTGTCTGTTCCAGCAATCAGCATCAGCACTATACGATTCTGGTTCATGCCTTAAGTTAGACGTTGTTTTATGCTTCAATGATTCGTAGGTCACTGAAACTGGTCAAATCTGAGACCAAACGAGTCCTGCAGGAAGCTTGGAGAACTAGTCCTCAAGACTACATTAAAAATACAAGAAAGTCTGGCTCGTTGGAAGCAAAATATGATGAAATGAGGGTTCGCTCAAAACTTGTGCACAGTATTACATACCGCATATTTATTCTATCAAGAAACAAATGTAAATAATGTATGTTAAGCATAAAATTGTGGTTTGGCTTGAGGATGTTCCAGTGCAGTTATGAGTATTGTATCAGATTTTATTTGCCTTTTTATTTATTCCAGAACTGCGGATACATTTCAACTAGAGAAAAAATTAATAAAAACTTGTATATTTTCATATAACACACTTCAAGTTTAACATTTTCTATATTAGCTGATCATATTCTAATATTTTAGAATATTGTTTTCTAAAAATCAAGGTATTAACAGAAAAAATCTTTCAACTATGTTGCAGACAAAATGTGTCAAATATATACTGTACATTTAACAAATTGTAAACACGATTCAGAACCTGGTCTTCCCTAATCGATCATCCGTCTCTTCATCCATTTAATACGATAGAAACTTTTCATTATGGAGTAAAAATATCAACACATTTAACTGAATGGTGAAAAAGCCGGTATGCATTTTCTCCAAGCATAGTTTTTTGTCACGATCGTGGTGGATTTGCAGGCAAGGCATAAGCGCAGAGGTGTAGACTTTCAGATTTTTTTTTTATCTTGAACTCCCAACAAGATCAAACTAAACTTGAACCTATGAACAAACAAAGCAGCTTCACCAAAATAGCAGATCAACAGAACAGTTCAACAAAACAGATGCCCAACTTAGGAAGGCTATTTATAAGGAAACTAATGAGCTACCTCGGTTCAGGTGAGTGCTCGCATCCCCTGACCGAGGTGCATTCTGGGAAACAAAGTCCAAACAAAAAAGAGTCTTAATGCGCAAGGCGCCCTCACATTTATAAGTGTTAACCCTGACACTTTATAAATGTATCAAATTCTGTAATGTTTCACGGAGTAAGAGTACTACAGTACTTATGCTAACCAGCTTTTGATCAATTTGCTAACAATAAAACACATATAACGATTTTTTTTAAAAGCAAAACCTTAAACAAACAGAATTAGTTAAAAGACCAAAATCAACAACATTTTCTGCCAGGCTCCAAACCATTTTAAATTTAAAACAACTATTTAATCCGAACAAATGCATGTGAATTACAGCTCTTTCATGAAGTTGAAGATTATCTGCATGTGTTTTATGTATTACCGATCGAGAACATAAAATGCAATAACTGCTCTCTCACAACCTGATCATGTAAATCAGTTGTAAATCGGCAATTTCTGTCTATACTGTATGTTGTTGTTTATTTCTACATGACGTGCCATCACTCAGGTTGGTTGAGAGATGATTCCGAGTAAATCATCAAAGAGATACCACAAAGTATCCACATGGTTTGGCCAGAAGAAGCAATTTCTCCAATATAAATTTCATCATCATCATCATATTTAATAATACACCACTGTCCGAGGATTTCTTTGCATTCCCAGTTGATTTCATTTGCTTTCTGTGCAATACATTCAGTGGTGGCATAAAGGATGGGCTGAGGATCAAATTGAAACCTTTGTACTGTATGTACACTCAGGAATCTGCTTAGTAAAGCAGGGACAGCTAACATCACTGTATATGATCTTTCCTGGTCTGAGAGTGATCATCTCTTGGAGGCTCATTGTTGAAGGAACCACTGAGTCGATTTGGCATCGTCTGTACAACTTTGCCCACAGCCTCCTCATCAATGTAGAACAGCTGTATAGAGATCTGGGACAATCATACAGTACAATCGCTTGGCCTTTTTGCTCTGCACCTCTGCTGTGCCTCTGTCCAATACCTGCACTTGTACCTTTGCTTCCTTTCACCCAGATCGGCTGCTCTGCTTTTCTGCCCTGCATTTTTTCTTTTGTGCCATCTCTCTTTGTCTTTTCTCATATTTTCTGCCTTCCGTATAGGGTCGGCATCTCGCCGTGCCCTGTATTGCCGTTGCCTTTCTGACAGCTTCATTTACCAATCAGTAAAATGACCCGGAAAAAAGATAAAGTTATGCAAAATGCTTGAATGTGATTTAGGAATATTTGACTTTGTTAAACATTGTCAACTCTGTTATCATTAGACATTTTAAACCACTAAGTTGACATTTTCCACCATTTTGTGCTTTAGCTCAAGATCCTAACCTCAAACCAGATACCACACAGCATGATTAAAAACAGAATCTTATGGATTTTCATGATATTATTGTTGTTAAAAAAATGAATGAGGGATTCACTGCAATATCACAATAACAGATTTGACAAATAATGAATACTGTACTATTGGTGCATCCTGAACATTTTGTACAAATTAGTGAGAGACGAATGATGACATATTATAAAGCCTTGCAGTTTCCCGCCAGAAAGATTTGTATGCCTTTTATAACTGACCTAACAGAGTTGACCAGAACATTGGGAATGACACAATTGGTACTGAAATTACATATAACACACAAAATAGATGTTTGATGCACTTGTTTATGTAACTTTACAAAAAGATTAAAATGACACCTAATTATTTCATTATAATTCAAGTTGAACGTATAAATCAGGAGGCAAAGACAGTTAATAATAGGTGTAGTGGGAGTCTTTAAGTTTAAGTTTAAGACAAAATGTCCCTAAATACTCATGAAGAAATTTCTTAGTGGAAATTGATTTCTCGTAAAAAAAAAAATTGTTAGCGATAGCTTAATAAAATTTGTCATTATTTAAAACTGATTAAATAAAGTTTTTGCTCTTGAAAAAAAACTATATACACAATTCTTATATATTATAATAATATAATAATTTTATTATAAAATCATTTAAAAAATTTCATTATAACTTCTATAATAATATATTTCAAATTTATATGATTACCAACACCACAGATATTTTGCAAATGAAACAAAGAATATTTGTTTTAAAGACAACATACTATCATATCTTTGACTTTTAGCATAATTGACTTTAACAAGCTTGATAATAATCTTATTATTATATCAGACTCAGATATTGTGTGAGATCACATCGTATCAAAAGTCTGCTTGGTGATTTAAATGTCAAAATCAAAAGACTTGTTGGTAATTGGCTTGGCAATGCTTTTGATGCCCTTACTACACCCCTGGCCAATGGTCACTACCCTGACAGCAGAGTAATTTGAAAGAGGTGAGATAAATGGCTAGTCTAGGCTACCACACAGAAGGCAGTTAAATCCTGAGGGAGACTGCACTACCCCCAGCATCACCACAAGACAAAATCATTTACCGACCCGTCCAAACAACAGCTCAGCAGCACCTCCTATTTCATCCCCGCTTGAGGACGTAGAACCAGCACAATTTGACTCACCTCTTATTGTCTATCTCTTTAATGGCACTGTCTATGTGTGCACTCGCTCGCTCATACTGAAAGAACAAATGTATGAATGAATAAGTGGATAAAGGGAGAAATAAACAGTGACTCACAGTGTGTAAATCTCTGTCTAGGACAGAGACCTGGAAGGGATGCTTAGATGCCGTAAGAACACTCTGTTAAAAAGGGATTCTCTAGCTGTTAGTCACTTCATCACCTGAGGTATGGATTTATGAAAGACCCATTCTGACCTTCATGAAAAGATGAGCGCTTATGTTTAAACAAAAAAAAAAAAAAAAAAAAGGAAAAAAGGTCTTTCCTCAGATCTTCGATACACGTATTTGCACGAGGCCTTTTTAACAATAACTTTTCCCTCATCCCATTTTGTAATGCATTTCTATGCGCATAGAGAATGACGCATACTGTAGAAGAACTGTAATAAGTAAGTTGTTACATGAGTCCTTGTTCACACCTCTATTCACCATAACACCCCCCCCCCTTTCTTTAGCATTTATCATCATCATATCTCCAGTCTTCACACCTCCATCCCCAACACCTTCAGCCAGCATACATCCCTAAACAATTTTCACTCAGTAAGTGTGTGTGTGTGTGTGTGTGTGTGTGTGTGTGTGTGTGCATGTTTGTCAGAAAAAATGTGCGTTTGTGCGTGTTAATTGTGCTCGAATAGACACATCGCCTACACATACATTTAATTCTATACTGGCGAAGGAAGTGCATGCGTGCGTCCGAAACGTGGTGTGCGGAACATAAGGGTTCGGTGCGTATGGAAGAGTCGGAGAGGTCAGGGTTGCACACGGTCCGCCATCTCCTCCTGTTCATTTGCACGGGGAGATGAAAGTACAGTGGTTAATGAGAGTTGCGGTGGAGTTAGCGCAGTCTAACAACAGTAAGAAAAACAACAGGAATGACAACAACAGCAGATAATAACACCGCAATTACCCGAGCTAAATATATACCAGCGGCTATGGACCACTGACAGCAATAACAACGCTATTAAAGCGAGAGCGGACTGCTGAGCTGGTTATGCTGACACTAAGCTTACACAACTGCTAACAACACCCTCAAGTATCACTTAATACACACTATCTACTGAATTCTAAGTAGACGTGTATTGTAAGTAATAATTCCAGGTAATGATTAATCCCTAGCTGTTCGGTTCGTGCTATTTTGGAAAACTGTATAAATACATTGTACCGTAGCATTGCATCAATCTTCATGAGAAGGATGGTTTGATATTGATTTATCAGTCAATTGATTATTCTTCCCCTCATAAATCAATCTCTGAACCAAGCTGAAACACTGACGATTACGATTGCAAAAAAAAAAAAAAAAGAACAAAACACCCTCTGGCTCATTAATTCTGACAGCAGAACAGCTCATTAGGACATATTGTAATTAATATCACAACGTATGGCAGGTATTATACATTTCACACAATACATGTCCTCAGGAATTGTTTAATTATTTATACAGGATAATGACAAGACGCAAAAAAAAAAAAAAAAAAAATCTAAAGGCTTGCACACCACAGTTCTGTCCTTTTATGTGAGCAAATCAATGAGAGACCTTTAAAAAGCTTTTTCACAGAGATATCAATTGCCTGTGAGCACTCAT
This sequence comes from Clarias macrocephalus, assembly GCA_011419295.1. NCBI lineage: Eukaryota > Metazoa > Chordata > Actinopteri > Siluriformes > Clariidae > Clarias > Clarias macrocephalus. The sequence continues at coordinate 322,937 of JAAGKR010000087.1, forward strand.
CTCCAGGTGCCTTGAATACATTGCATCAGGCTGCCTAACATTTCACTACATTTTAACATGGACTGTAAAGGAGAGAGATTAAAAAGGAAAATGTCAGGGATGTCAGAGGAAAAGAAAAAAAAAACTATTAGCAAAACTACAGCTTTGAATTGGGTTTCGGGGAAATACATGAAGATGGTGGATGATATTAATCCATACCCCATGTCACAAAGATAAATCATCTCAAACGAGTTTCTAGTTAATTCTACAGGATTGAATCAAATTAAACATTTGAATTCAATTTACACCGAAAGGTGGTGATATTGAATATAAACATAATTATACTGCAACTATTTGTACTATAGATTAGTATTATTGATCATCTAAAGGGCATTTATTCCTTATACTAGGACAACCTTAAAGATCGACACAGACCATACATGGTTCTCAAAATTTATATTCCATGTATAAGAATGAGGAAGAAAAATAAAATAAAGTCACTATAGCAAATACAATGTATTGTATAAACATTGAAATAATTGTACACGCCCATCTTTGGCAGGCGTTAATGAATATTAATGAGTATGGACAGGCAGCGGTCACGTGACAAGGTTCCAAAACATACACAGTGTCGGGAACCCGAACAAGTAAAGATTTTTCTTGGTCCGTAAAAAGTTGGTGTTCATTGTTGTTGTTTTGCGAATTGGCTCTGTGTCCGCCATGATGGTTGTTTTGAAAACGAAAATTATAATATGAGATCTCAGGTCATGTGGTCTCAGTGTCATGGAAGGGAGGTTGGGCCTAATTAGCATACTAAAATTACAGGCTGCACGAAACAACTTTTGAAAATCATAGATAGATGTGATTTTTATAGATAGACAATAACGGACAATAGCAAAATCACTCGTCATTTTCATGAAATTTTGCAGTATGTATTATGTATAGTCTGAATCAATCTTTAAAATAGACTGAGTGTAAATTCATTGAGCCTGATGAAGAATTCATATGAATATCACATGGTACTCATGGAACATGGAACTTTTTTCCCACAGTCAGATTACAAACCGTATTGTTCAATTCAGATTTTTTTGATTAGCGTGGAACATCGATACGTTTTTTGGACACGTCATATTAGTGTGATCACTCATTCATTTCAAACTATTTATGCCATTTTATCAAAAACATGCCTGGGGTTTGCTCAGGAGGACAGCAATCAGTTGAATTGTCGAATGCTCATTTTAGCCGTTTGAGCAGCTACTTATCAGGCAGTGCTATATAATGTCCTTGCTGCTGAGAAGTGAGAGCCCTTACACAGGCACAAAGGATAAAACGTGCATGAATTCTGATCTGGTCATTCTCAACCAAGTCACATGATGTGTATTAGATATATATACGATATATATATACGTATATATATATATACGATCTAGGACCACACATTCCTATTGCCATCTCAGGGAGGTTTTCCTTACCATTTTTGATTCATACACATTCACATTCCATACAGACTCCGATAATTGTGTCCGATGATTGTGTAAAGCTTGACAGTTGTTAAAAGCGCTATACAAATAAAATTGAATTGAATTGAATTGAATTGAATATGAAAGGGACTCAGATCCGAAACGAAAACGTCAGATTTTTTTCAGCTATAAGCAAATCAGATCTGGGTCACGTTAGGGTAACAAAAATCTGAATTGAGTCACTTCAAGCTGGTAATGTGAACTTAGACATTCTGAAAGCTTTCAGTTCGTGAGCGTCACAATATCGAGGTTTCTCTATATGGCAAAGCCTTTGGATGATCGTGGTAGATAGTAAGTAGAATCATAATGCGTAATGCAAGTTTAGTCATATGTAACCTTCTCCTGATAGCAAATGTTGACACGCCTGATGGTTGTGTTGTGTTTCAACAATCGTTTTGCCATTGGCGAAAACAACAACAACATAAAAGCTAACTCGAATGCTACCTGCAATCATGTATAATGTCTGTATTTGCCTAGAAACCATGTTCTCGTAAGGTTAACCACTTGATCAGAGAGTGTATCATCTGCTTGCCTTTCATGTCAAAAGCAAAACCATGTTTAGAGGCAAAAAATAATGCGGTATTAATTTTTATTAGCAATCTGTTTTGCCTAAAAGCAAGAACGGTTCATCATTTTCTTAGCTGCTTCTCCGACTAACATGCTCGGAATTTCGGCCGATGGCCTCCTCTAGGCAGAGCCATGGCTCCAGTTGAGTTTAAATTCCATTTGTATAGTGCTTTTAACGAAGCAGGTTTACAGGAATATAAAATGTTTATCCCTATAAGCAAGTCAGAGGTGATGGTGGCATAGAAAAACCTCCCCGAGATGACCACGAAGAAGAAACCTTGTGAGGAATCATCTGCATTTGGTGACCATAAATAATAACTACGACTAAAACAGCAATGGGATTACGACATACAGTATGAAAGCACACCTTTTACTTGTTTTATATGTAAATCATTTTCCAAACTGTATACAGTACAGTATATAGATACACAGATTTCAATATGATAGGCTACTCTGTGTAGATGCATGACACTCACTGGCCACTTCATTAGATACACCTGTTCAATGGCTTGTTAATGCGCATATCGAATTGGCCAATCGCGTGGCAGCAAATCAATGAATTTAGGCATGCAGACATGGTCAATATGATCTGCTGAAGGTCGAACCGAGCATCAAAGGTGATTTAAGTGACTTTGAATGTGGCATGGCTCTGAGTGCCAGACGGCTGGTCTGAGTATTTCAAAAACTGCTGATCTACTGGGATTTTTACACACAACAATCTCTAGGGTTTACAGAGAACAGTCTGAAAAAGAGAAACTTTCCATTGGGCAGCAATTCTCTGTTGATGCCAGAGGTCAGTGAGAATGGCCAGACTGGTTCGAGCTGACAGGAAAGCAACAGTAACTAAAATAACATCTCGTTACAACCTCGATATGCCAAAGAGAATGCAAAAAATGTCAAACCTTCCAGCAGACGTGCTACAGCAGCCGCAGAAGACCACACAGGGTGTCACTCCTGTCAACTACGAACAGGAAACGGAGGCTACAATCTACATGGGCTCAGATATAAGAACATTGGAAAAATATTGTCTGGCCTGATGATGGTCAGATTTTAGCATAAGCAACAGAATCTGGTCATGGCCAGTGATGTAATGATGTGGAGGAGCTTTACTTGTCACACTTCGGACCCCTTGGAACCAATTTTGCATCGTTT